>CALYLW010000580.1:0-212500 GCA_944989445.1 Ampullaceana balthica | reverse complement strand
GAGTAATAAATCATAGGATCTCCAGCCAACATTATAATGATTTTACGATTCTTTGCGAGTGTCTTAGCATTTGTCGGTGCAAGAATCACGCGCTTTAAAAGCTCTTCGAGTTGCATCTGTTGAACATTTGTGAATATTGTCTCAATGAGATCGTGTTTTGAAACCTTTTGCTGCGGTATTTGAATTGCATCTTCATCAAAAAGTCCCGACACTGGCTCTAAATTTCAAGATCCCACTTGTAACAGCCACTGATTATGAGCGTTTTATCCCTCGCTTCTCATATTTGTTACCAATGTCAAATGCTTGAAATGTCTCCATAATCTACTTGTTTTGATGCAACACTCGATGATGTCTGTGCGAGTACCATGCGGAACAACAGGTAAGGTTTGACGAAAATCTCCTCCAATCACCAGAACCTTTCCTCCAAATGGCAAGTTAACATCCATAATCTCGCGAAGAAGCTTATCGATTCAACGCAAGCCATGTTTTTGCAACATTGTGATCTCGTCCACGAGAATGAGAGATTTTTCCTGTAATATTTGAGTTTCTGTGGATGTTAAGCGCATTAATGAGACTGACGTATCGAGCAAAGGAACTGGCAACTGTGGACTGTCCTCCCACCCTTCAAAAGCGTTGCAGAAATTCCGGTTGTCGCGAATGGCAAGACAGATTCATTTCGACCGCGAATGAATGACATTAGCTTCGTGTAAAGAAATGTTTTACCGGAGCCTCCCGGTCCATCAATGTAAAAACATCGCTGTGTTGCATTCACATCGTCCACTGCTGCAATTATTTGATTAAATGCACTGAGCTGTTGGTCGTTGAGAAGTGCAATTTGCTCTGCTCCCTCTCGCGCCTCTTCGACAGCATCGTACGCCGGAGTGACGTCAGTAAAATTTCCAGGGGGCTCTGGTAGCTTGAATTTGCTACATGATTTGCCGTGCTGCTTGAAGATGGCATTGATGTTGTGGATCGCTTTGTTGATAGATATGTGCTCTGGGTCACGTCGCGCGTAGTCAAAAATCATGTCCGGCAGATGATCTTCCCACAATTTCGGAGCATCAGCAGGGATACAAAATACGCAGATATAAGCGAACATCTCGCGTAATTGGTTTGGCATAAGGTATGTAGCTCCATCTCTCAAACAATTTGCCCATTCGTCATCAGACTCAAGTAATCCTCGTGCTGATGCTGCTGCCTTGAATGTCTCATAAACAACACCATCAACCTTTCGCAAAAATTCAAAGCTGGTAGCTCCACGCACGTGGAGAAGAAGAATTCGTAAATAGAATCGCTTTTCGTCCTTAATTCCGACCGTATACATACGCGCTACCACATTTTTCCCTCCCCTCTTGCGTTGTTGCCAATGACCTTTTGTGAAAGTGTAATGGTAGGGTATAACCGTGTAAAGCCACTGTCTTGCTTCCTCATCATGCTCATTGAGACTAAACCATCGCTCGAGTTTAGTTTTTGCAACATTGTGCCGCTAAGAGTGCCTCCTCTTCTTGCCCAGCTTCGAATACGACCGTCTGTTCATTTGGCAAGTGAACGTTGAGAGGCATCACGGCATGACTGCGATCATGCATTGGTGACTCTCGCAATTTCCACATCTCTTCCGGAGAGCTAACGTAACGACAACTTATATAATTGGAAAGCTCATTGTATTGCAATTCTGGATTTCCATCTGATCTGATGGATATGTTTGCGCAATCAAAGCCTTTGAAAATGTACTTGTAGATCTACTTGATGGCATGAAGTGATGAGCAGACCTCGACGTTAATGTGTGCGTTATATTTGAGAGTCAAATAGGGGTTGTAGGGAACGACATTGCGACTGTCCATTTGCACGCCTCAGACTGTTGCGCGCTCATTGTTTCGACGACGATATACCGGATAACCACTGGCGTTTGGAATTGTGTTGGCATTGAATTCTTTTGGAAAATTTTTACTGCAACTTCCATTGACCATACACGGTGCTTGTAAGTTGGCAGAGCCACACGGACCGGGCATCATACATAGCGTGACTATTTCCCTAAGTCGCGAACTTGATTCTGGGGGAATTTCAGCGCTTACGTATTGATCAATTCTGTGCGCCATGGTGAATTTATCCTCCACTTTCAATGTTACCAAGATGTGAGCGTGTGGAAGGCCACGTTTCTGGAACTCAATGCTGTACACGAAAGCGAGACATTGTCCGAAGATTCCATGCTTTGTAATGTCCTCCATTAATGAATCAAGCTTCAGTTTGAACACTCTTGCTACCAAATCGGGACGATCGCATGTTTGCTCTCCAGGTCGCAGGTTGGCAACGATCTCTGGCCAGCTTGGATTTGCCGTAAATGTGATGCAGACGTCAGGAGCACCCCACTTTGCAAAAATTGACATTGCGTCGCAGCATCTCTCTCTCGTGTTACGCAATATTCTGACTCTCCGCTAAGTTAGCCATATGATCAGCCAGTCCTTGATATTGCTCTGATCGTAGTCGCTTCTGATTCAGCCTGATGTAGTTGAGATTGTTGTCTTCTACGTGAAGGTAAGCATATACCAACCACTGTTGCGTGAGCTTTCCAGCGCTCATAATCGGACTGAAGTCATCGCGAATTGCTGTGAGAGCAGCTTTGTACTGCAACATGCTGACATTCCTACGCTTTTCTGCGAGCGTTGTACCTTCGTATGACTCACATTGCCAATATGGCTGCCATCCTGCCTCGCCGTACGGAAACATGATCGCGTAAGTCATGGGGTCAATATTAAGGCTTAAAATGTGTAATTTGATGAAGGCTTGATTGGGATTTTAGGATTTTTTGGATATATGTGTGTGTCTCTCTGGAAGGGAGGTTCTCCGTCCTCATTCACAAAGACCATGGCGATCTCATTAGATGTCAGTGCATTGTATCGCCTCTGATCAGACTGCCGATCGCGATAACAGGCCATCGAAACAGTCGTAATGGTAAGTCCTAATTGAGTGGCATTCTGTGCTTCTCGCGTCTCGATCTCGTGCATTAGCTGGTAGCATTGTGCGAGCGGATTGTTGTCGCGGAAAAAAGCGATCAAGCTGATACATAATTTCCTGTCGGCAATCCTCGTTTGCTTGATGCTGCTGTCGAACGTCAGTTACTTGAGTTGTAGAATCAAGCACATACAATTGAACATATTATGGTGCTTGATCGTTAACTGGCAGAGTATGGGATGTTTGGTGTCATGTCTGGCCGTGAATTTTGAAGACATAAGGACAGCGTCCTGCAAAACCGATGATTTTTGCACCCATTGATGCGAAAGAGATATCATTGTTGTATGAGTGGATCTTATAGCGAAATTGTCTATATTGTGGATGCGTTGGATAAGAGAGAAGCTGTTGTAGAAACGTAGGATATGGAAGTACAGTTGGATCAGAGAGAAGCTGTTGTAGAAACGTAGGATATGGCAGTACAGTTGGATCAGAGAGAAGCTGTTGTAGAAACGTAGGATATTGCAGTACAGTTGGATCAGATAGAAGCTTTTGTAGAAACGTAGGATATGGCAGTAGAGTTGGATCAGAGAGAAGCTGTTGTAGAAACGTAGGATATGGCAGTACAGTTGGATCAGTGAGAAGCTGTTGTAGAAACGTAGGATATGGCGGTACAGTTGGATCAGTGAGAAGCTGTTGTAGAAACGTAGGATATGGCAGTACAGTTCCGCCAACATTTGTAGGCTTTGGCAATTTGACGCGACCCTTCCTGCAACAGCTTGTGAATTTTTTTGTCTGCCGGACGCTCTGCAGCAAAATTTTGAGAGGCACAAAATTGACACATTGCATCAAAAGGTCCGCAGTGATGTTGATCAACATTTGCCTCATCGAAGTTACTTGCAACATCTCGAATCGCTTGACTAATGCGTCCTTGAGCTTGCTGAATTGATGCTGAGTTTGCTGTTAGACGTGCTTGCTTTTGTGATATAGTTTCAAGCGCAATTCGATGAAGCTGTGAAGCGGCGTTTGCTTCTCGACGTGCCTGTATCTGCTCATCTGATTGTTGGCTGATGTGTAGACGCTGAGATGCGGCATGAGTTTCTTGACGTGCAGCTGCCTGCTCCTCAGTTTCCAGCTCTAATTTTCGTCGTTTTTCAGCATTAATTTTAGCGAGTGTTTCCTGAGATTGTTTAGCCCACCATCTTGCTTGACGTTCTCTTGCTAGCCTGCACTCCCTTTCCATTGGTTTTTCACCCACTTCCATGGTGTTTCTACAGTCCAAAATAATGAATACGAAAATAGTTAAATATATATAAAAGTTAATGATTGTTTTGGTACTTACGAAGATATTTTAGAGGACATTTGAAATCAATTAATATATATGCAGAATTTCAATAATGTGTATGTTTCAGATTGTGAAAGATAACCTTAAAGTAACAGTAAACGTTAAGGACTGGGTATTGGACATTTTACGAAGGACCCCCCGTAATTTTGTTATTTCACACTTAGAGGCAGTCAAAAAACTGGCTGTTACCAACTCTATCATCATATTTGCTTTGAAACTTTTATGAATTTGGTTATATAACAAATGAAAATGTCCTTGAATTTGATAAGTACTTGATGTTTTTCTTTCAATTTTCACTTTATCCTTGTATGATGCTCAGAATTCTACTTACAATATGAGTGATTAAAATCACTATGTAAAAGCAAAGAGGACGGTGCGCTCGATAAATGGTATTTTTGCTGCTATATTTTTTTTTCTATTTTAATTTAAAAAATAGACAACTAAACCTAACCCAGACCTAAAACTAAAACTGCAACCTTAATTACGTTTATGGATAAAAATAATTGCACTTTTTCTCTTTTAAATGTGTAAAATTACAACATTTCATTCCCGGAAGTACGCGATCTGCCACAACAATGTAAATAGTTGAGCGCAACGTCTTCTTTGCTTTAGCCTCACAATTTTTTAAATAATTGAAAAAAAATCGAAATAATTGTCAGAAACTTTGAATCAATATAAAAAATTATTTAAAAGGTAACTACGATTGTGTTGCATTAGCCAATGTTTTTCAGCTTAACACATATTTAAATATTTTATTTTAACAGATAATTTTCATTCACGACCATGACCATAGTACTTATTCAGCACAGTCGGAATGAGCTTTTCGACGTGTACCTGCCTCCTCATTGGTTTGAAGTGCAATTCGATGATGCTGTGAAGCTGCATTGGCTTCTCGACGTGCAGCTGCGTGCTCTTCAGTTTCCAGCTCTAATTTTGTCGTTCTTCAGTTTTAATTTTAGCGAGTGTTTCCTGAGATTGTTTAGCCCGCCATCTTGCTTGACGTTCTCTTGCTAACCTTTCGCTTCCTTGCCATTGGATCTTCGCCCACTTAAATAGCGTTTCTACAGTCAAAAATAATGAATTCGAAAATAGTTAAATATAGATCAAAGTTAATTATTGTTTTGTTATTTACGAAGATATTTTGGATGATATTTGAAATCAATTAATATATATGCAAATATATGCTTGGCGGAATTGGTCTTAACCCTCAACTCGTTTGAGTTCAATGGCCAGTTCTTTGACCAAATCAGTGGGGTCGCCATGGGGACTAAAATGGGACCCAGCTATGCATGCTTGTTCATGGGCCATTTCGAGCACAGAGTGGAACAAGAATACACTGGTCGCCTCCCCGAATTTTATAAAAGATACATTGATGACGGCATTGGGGTCACTCATATGGAGAGGAGTGAACTTGACACGTTCATCAACTTTGTTGATTCTTTTCACCCCTCCATTAAGTTCACTCACACGATTTCCGAACTATCGGTTAATTTCCTGGACATTACTGTAACTCTCCAGAAGAACCGCCTCCTCACTTCGGCCTACTTCAAACCTACGGACAGTCACTCTTACCTACTCTATCCCTCGTCTCATCCCAAATCCTGTAAGGATTCTATTCCATTTTCACAACTCCTTCGCCTCCGTAGGCTGTGTCAATCTAATGAGGACTTTTTGGAAAAGGCGTTGGAAATGGTGGAGTTTTTTAGACAAAGGTCTTACCCTGAAGCTATACTTCAATCTGCACTTCAGCGAGTTAAAAACTTCACTCGTGCCGACGCTTTTGTATCACGCTCCAGTGATAGTAATGAAAGGAGCAAATTGGTGCTCACATACCATCCCCACAACATCAGAGCAAAGGAAATATTTGTGAAAAACCGCACCATTCTCCTCGCGGACCCTGAGACAAACAACATATTTTCCACCCCACCCCTCATTGTATTCAGGAGGGACAAAAATCTGCGAGACCTATTGGTTCGTAGCCGTCTGCTTATTCCGTCCTCCCATCTGGGCACTAAGCCATGTGGTCGTAATCGCTGCAAGACATGTCCCTTTGTTACCCAGACGGACCAGATTGTCTTCCCTAAGGGGACATTCAAGATTAGGAATGGCTATCTTTGTACTAGCCGCAATGTGGTCTACACCATTGTGTGTAAGCGCTGTCCTTTGAAGTACATTGGTGAAACGGGGAGGTTACTCTCTTGCCGTATCGCGGAACATGTACGTGCCATTAAACAAGACAAACAGTGTCCTGTCTCCCGACACTTCAATGGACGGGACCACATGGGCGTCGATGACATGTCTGTCACCGCCTTGGTTTCTTGTACAAACACACCCGGCCGGGTCAGTCTGGAGAATAGACTAATCCATGAATATGGGACTCTTACACCACATGGGATCAACGTTGTGTTCGCACTGACAAGCTGATTGATTGGCCACACCCACCCTTTCCTTTCCTATTTAAGCTCTTACTTTTCTCTCCTTGCTTTATCTCTACTGGACTACTTGGATTTCACCGCAGCTAAGTGTTTTTTTCTATTATTTCGTTTTATTCGTTTCATTTGTGTACTATTTGTCCGTTGAAGAAGGCTCTTTGCCGAAACGTTCGCTGTTGTGTTACGTCCTGTCAGGCCTACTAATACCCTGTTTTTATTTTATGCATTTACCTTTTTAAAAGCCTGATTGCAGTCTCACCCCCATTACTTTATTTACTTTCACCTTTTGACTGCTACTTTGTGTTTGTGTTTTGTTTTATTTTCGTTTTGTTGTTCATTCCTATATTCCTCTCACTTCTCCTTTAGCCCTTCCTTTTACTTGACCACTATGCCTTCTATCAAAAGTACTATGAACCAACTGAGATCCTTTATTTTAACTGCGTTCAGTTTACTAACACCTGACTTAGGTAACGATTGCAAAGACCTGGCCTTTAACCTCTTTAAAAAAACCAGATACACTGTTCATCTCAACTTTCTTAATAATTGCATTCGCCTCCAATTAATACCCAAAGGCTTTAACAGCAATTTTAACCCGGCATCTGCTTCATTTAATTCTAAGGATAAATCTCAACTTTTATCACTTGAGAGAAAAGTTGCTTTTCAACGCATGCGTCTTCTCGTACACTCTCACAAACGGTATATCGCTTATCTCAGCACCCAGATATACAGACTTGAAGACCGTATGAGATCCAAGTTAAGTGATAACCACTTGGCACTTAACTTCATTAGAGTCATTATCCACCAACTCAACCGGGATTTATATCTGTTTCTATCAACTAACAAAAAGAAGAAGCTTGGTAAACTTAAACCTCCTCAAGTTATACCTCAACAGACCACCACCAACAAGAATTTAGTAATTTGCATACCCCCAGATTTACCACTCTCAGAGAATGAAAGATCCCTTCTATCTAAGGGTCTTAAATTCATTCCTCTTACACCTTCTTGCGACCGTTTTCAACTACAGAGCGATTCTCAACGTTTTTTCCGCGCTCTCAGACTTCAGTTCCATTTTGCCGGGAAAAACAACACGCTTCCCGATGATGAGTTATTCCCATTCAAAAAACAAAGGAAATCTACTTGGACACCACCGCCTGGTCAATCCAAGGCTCTGGACTTATATATCAAAAGCACAGAGAATGATATTAAAAACCTTTTGTTTCCTCGACTCCGTAAATCCAACCTTTCTAAAGTTGAGTCGAAAGCCTTGTCTTTATTGCGCAGCCGTAAAGACATTGTCATCAAACCGGCCGACAAAGGCGGGGCCGTAGTTGTATGGGATAAGGAGTTGTATATTAAGGAAGCTCAGAGACAACTGGAGGACACCCAGTTCTACCAACAGAGAGCCACAGATCCCATCATGAAAAACAACACGGTGGTTAAAAAGACCATCGATGAGTTGATAACAGAATGCGCTCTACCTCAATCAGCGTCCAGGATGCACATTTTTGACAGTGACCTGGGCAAGCCATCCTTTTATCTCCTTCCTAAAATTCACAAGGATGGTAACCCTGGTAGACCTATTGTCTCTGCATGTTCTTGTCCAACAGAACACATTTCTGAATTCTTGGATAGTGTCTTCCAACCGATAGTGGCATCCCTCTCTACGTACATTAAGGACACCAACCATGCCTTACGGACATTCGACTCTCTGAGCATCAATCCAAACGTAAAGAACTATCTGTTCCTCCTTGATGTATGTTCCCTCTATACATCCATTCCCCACAACGATGGCCTTCTGGCTGTACAATACTTTTTGGACAGACAACCTCACCCCAATATACCTACACATGCCTTACTACGCTTGGCGGAATTGGTCTTAACCCTCAACTCGTTTATCTTATCTTATCTATACAGACGCTCCTTCTATGCAGAAGATAGTTGCGTCCACAGACCATGACAGATGATCTGTTGGCAAGTGATGCAGCATTCACAGGCCACGGCTTTGTGGGTTCCACGCATTACCCAGCCGCCTAACTACATGTAGTGTTAGGTACCCATTCGGAGCGGGGTGACTCAGGGACGCCCTAGGCCCCGGGAACAAACCCTTGCCTTCACACGGATTCGAACCCGTGACCATCAGTACGACAGTCCAGTGCGCTGCCACTCGACCACCGCGTCCCCTTTTTCGTTTGAGTTCAATGGCCAGTTCTTTGACCAAATCAGTGGGGTCGCCATGGGGACTAAAATGGGACCCAGCTATGCATGCTTGTTCATGGGCCATTTCGAGCACAGAGTTGAACAAGAATACACTGGTCGCCTCCCCGAATTTTATAAAAGATACATTGATGACGGCATTGGGGTCACTCATATGGAGAGGAGTGAACTTGACACGTTCATCAACTTTGTTGATTCTTTTCACCCCTCCATTAAGTTCACTCACACGATTTCCGAACTATCGTTTAATTTCCTGGACATTACTGTAACTCTCCAGAAGAACCGCCTCCTCACTTCGGCCTACTTCAAACCTACGGACAGTCACTCTTACCTACTCTATCCCTCGTCTCATCCCAAATCCTGTAAGGATTCTATTCCATTTTCACAACTCCTTCGCCTCCGTAGGCTGTGTCAATCTAATGAGGACTTTTTGGAAAAGGCGTTGGAAATGGTGGAGTTTTTTAGACAAAGGTCTTACCCTGAAGCTATACTTCAATCTGCACTTCAGCGAGTTAAAAACTTCACTCGTGCCGACGCTTTTGTATCACGCTCCAGTGATAGTAATGAAAGGAGCAAATTGGTGCTCACATACCATCCCCACAACATCAGAGCAAAGGAAATATTTGTGAAAAACCGCACCATTCTCCTCGCGGACCCTGAGACAAACAACATATTTTCCACCCCACCCCTCATTGTATTCAGGAGGGACAAAAATCTGCGAGACCTATTGGTTCGTAGCCGTCTGCTTATTCCGTCCTCCCATCTGGGCACTAAGCCATGTGGTCGTAATCGCTGCAAGACATGTCCCTTTGTTACCCAGACGGACCAGATTGTCTTCCCTAAGGGGACATTCAAGATTAGGAATGGCTATCTTTGTACTAGCCGCAATGTGGTCTACACCATTGTGTGTAAGCGCTGTCCTTTGAAGTACATTGGTGAAACGGGGAGGTTACTCTCTTGCCGTATCGCGGAACATGTACGTGCCATTAAACAAGACAAACAGTGTCCCGTCTCCCGACACTTCAATGGACGGGACCACATGGGCGTCGATGACATGTCTGTCACCGCCTTGGTTTCTTGTACAAACACACCCGGCCGGGTCAGTCTGGAGAATAGACTAATCCATGAATATGGGACTCTTACACCACATAGGGATCAACGTTGTGTTCGCACTGACAAGCTGATTGATTGGCCACACCCACCCTTTTCCTTTCCTATTTAAGCTCTTACTTTTCTCTCCTTGCTTTATCTCTACTGGATTACTTGGATTTCACCGCATAAAATTAAATTTCCGCTCCTCGTGGACAGGTACCATGCAGTAGTTCAATACAGAGCAGTTGCAACATCAGACTATGATAAAGGATGGTACATTTATGATCTAGACAGCACACATGGAACTTGGGTTAATAAAAATAAAATTTCTCCAAAAGTATATCACAGACTGAAAGTTGGTTATGTTCTTAAGTTTGGTGGCAGTTCAAGATTACATATTCTCCAGGGACCTCTGGAGGATGAAGAAGAGGAAAGTGAAATGACGATTACAGAAATAAAGGCACAAAAACTGAAATTGCAGAAAGAGGCAGAAATTCTTCAGCAACTTGAAATGCAAGAAGAAATGCAAAGGCTAGAAGAAGAAAAGAAATTGTTAGAAGACAAAGGATGTGGTTGGGGAATGGGGGATGATGCAGAAGAACAAGAAGATGGTGAAAATACTTTCAGTTCCTTAATTGCTGAAAATGAGAGCTTGTATATAGATGATCCAAGAAGGCTTTAAAAGGTTTCTATGAAAGAGAAGGCTGTGATTTACCAGATTATCAGTTTACAGATATCGCAATGGGGAAACATAAATGTAGATTAGAACTTCCAGTTGATGGTCCTAATGGAGAGGAACTTGTAGCTGAAGCCTTAGTGTCTGGCAAAAGGAAAGATGCAGTCATTGCTTGTGCTTTAGAAGCTTGTAGGATATTGGACAGATTGGGGTTATTGCGTTCCTCAACTCATGAAAGTAGAAAGCGAAAACAAAAGAAATGGGAAGATGATGATTTCTATGACAGTGATGAGGATACATTTCTAGACAGAACAGGAACCATAGAAAAGAAGCGAGTTATGCGAATGAAAAAAGCTGGAAAAGACGAACCTGAGACATATGATTCACTTTTGGAAAAATATAATAAGGTTATTGAGCAAATTCAGAATATTGAGAACAAGCTGCAGAAAGCAAAAGCAGATGCAGAAGCTCTCGCCTCAGAGGAAATGGATGAACTGGATGCTTACATGGTGTCTATTAAAGCAGGAGCCATGGACACAAAAACCCGAATGCAGCTGAAAGGAGATTTGTTAAAACTCAAAATGGAGGAGCAAAAGTTTCGAAAACTGGTCAATATTGCAAAACCTGCTATTTTGCCACCATTGAAACCTCATGTTGCTCCTCCTGTCCCAGCTCTTACTGCAGACGTTCTGTCCAGGAAGCTGCATGCACAACAGAAACAGTTAAAAAAAACAAATCCTGTCAGAAAACCAGCCCAGATAGAACTTAAGCCTGATGACTATGAGGAACTTGAGGATGAAGATGAACAAGGAAAGACAACTGACAATCTCAGTCCCAGGGAGACAAACATTACAAAACAAAGCTTAACAGCAACTCTTGACAAAAGAAAAGAGATCGACAGTTCTGATCATCTCATTCCAAGAAAAGAAAAATCACAGACTGGTGAATCCATGTCAAGTTCATCTAAAATTCCTGTCAAAGGACCAGTGTCTCCTGCCTTGAATTCATCTTTAAATGAACAGCCTCAGTGCACCGTGAAGCCCTCAAATTATTGTTCTACATCATCTGTTCTGAGCTCCTTAGATAAACAAGCAAAAAAAGACAAAGTTGCATCAGATCCAAACTTTGATGGTGTTGACCCTAATTATGCAATGTGGCTGCCACCAACAGAGCAATCAGGTGATGGTCGGACAAGTTTAAACGACAAGTTTGGATACTAAATTAACATTCATTTTGTCATAACTATGCAGGAGTTAGTTGTCAACTTCTTAACCCTTTAGATATTTTAAGCCACAGATGATTACCAAGTTTCCAAGTTTGAATTCATAATTTAAGCAAGAACATATAATATAGAGCATATTTATTGGGAGTGATACTAAAGAATTTTATCAAACTTATATTTTTGCCTTATATAGATATGTTACAATGAACTAAAGTTTATTGGGTTTTTTTTTCAAATCAAAATAGGAACTCCTTATGTTATGGACCGGGTAGAGAGCTATTTCTTAGACTTGACACAATAAATAGAATGTTAAAGATAAAGTTGTTTTTT
Source organism: Ampullaceana balthica (assembly GCA_944989445.1). Taxonomy (NCBI): domain Eukaryota; kingdom Metazoa; phylum Mollusca; class Gastropoda; family Lymnaeidae; genus Ampullaceana; species Ampullaceana balthica. The sequence continues at coordinate 200,243 of CALYLW010000580.1, read as the reverse complement.
TCCTGTTCTCTATTTCTTGGGGAATATGTGTTGTTAGGTTTCAAAGGGTAATATCTATAGCTGTGAATGGGAACACAGATGTACAAAAAAGGCATAAAACAGAACTACAATTTTACACACTGAACTCAAAAAAGAGCTACAGCAGTGCACAGAAGCGTAACTGGGTTTTCCGCGCCCTTGAAAAATGTCAGCTTTGCGGCTTTTTCAATACTAAATTTGAATAAATTGAATGATTAGGCCTCGGCGCCCTTGGCAACTGCCCCGGTGCCAAGTCGTTGTTACGCCTCCGACAGTACACACTTAACATGACCAAAACTGAGTTTGAAATAAATAATGCATCAGCTTAGTTATGACACCAAGAACCTGACAGAGCTGCAATATTGTTTGTACATAGCTTTTAAACTTGTTAACACTAAATAGATTCTCTCTTTGCATATTGCAACAAAGTTTCTGTTGAAATTTACAGCAGTTATTCTGTGTGTAGAAAATTTCCATTTAATGTTAATACAGAAATTTAAAACTGAAAAGAGAAAAAAAATCACCGCAGCTAAGTGTTTTTTTTCTATTATTTCGTTTTATTCGTTTCATTTGTGTACTATTTGTCCGTTGAAGAAGGCTCTTTTCCGAAACGTTCGCTGTTGTGTTACGTCCTGTCAGGCCTACTAATACCCTGTTTTTATTTTATGCTTTTACCTATGAATACGTCCAAAGGAAGAGTTATTGTGGTCCAGTACATTTACGTCATAACAAGACTTTATTTTATGCGGTCAGCTTTCTATAATCTTTTATAATCTAAATATGGTGTGCACATTTTCTTGATATCATTTTAATACGACAGTTTAAAAAAAAAGTATTTTAGAAAGTACAATTATAATTTTGTTTATTGGCGCTATGAGTTATGTAGCCTTAGCTTTTTTAAGGGATAGCGCCACATGTTCTTTATCTCATAGACGCGGTTACAAATATTGTATTACTTACAATTGTGTTACTATGCAGTGTCGTAATTATATATGAAATGTTTGAGAGACGAGGGTGGTAGAGCTCTTTCGGAAAACCTATCAGTTATGTTTATTTAGTAAAAGGGGGAATAAAAAAATAGTAAATTTAGTTATTATGGTCGACAAGATTCATTATTTTATAAATCATATCTTTTAAATAGTAAGGTAATTTTAGAAGGCATTAATTGAAAACAACTCACGCGGTAAAATGGTAACAATTAAATAATTGTGTCTGTTGTTGTTTTTTTCTCTCTTTTTAAAAAAAATATATTTTATTATATTTATTATTTTTCCTTAAAATGGAATATCTCTGTTTCCCATAAGAGTTTAACTAATAGCTGAATCTGAAATATAACTTGGCATATAAAAATTGTAATAACCAGCACCTAATACTGGAAAAAAGGGTCAGCACACTCCCGCTACGATGTGCGGGTATATTTCTAGTAAATATATATATAAGTGACGTGTATTAGTAATGAAAATGGGTGGACCAAACTGAGATGCCATGTCAATAAAAATATCACCAGACAATCATTATTTGCGAGGAATGGAACATCTGTCCATCTACATGACGTTTGCAAGTGAGTATTTATCTATCAATAATCCGTAGGAAACTATTTCGAACTCCGGAAAGATGTTTTATAAGAAATTACGTTCGTATTTATATGACAATTAAGGTGAACCTAAAAATGACACATTAGAAAACAGAATCGTCTCTCTATAAGCTAGTCATAGTATAAAATAGCTTACTACTATGGAAATATTGTTTAAAAAATATCACTTAACTACATTATTTAAAATACCCGAACGTTATTTTTTTATCATATTTTTCTAAGATTTATAAAAATACAGATACAATTGAAAAAAGCTTATTTTCTTAATGCACGCTTTTAGAGCAACTGTAGTAGGTGTGTAGTCAAAGCATTTTGGCAACCAGTGATTTGTTCATTGTTTAATATTTATAATTTATAATTGATTAAAATATGTGATGAATAGGGAATGAAATTCCAGTTATTTTATATGGTGTGAGAATATGTGTGAAGTAGAAAGTTGATGGCGTAAATTCCAGTTGAATTCTGATTAAATTTGCCATATCTAATATATAAATCTCAGTTGGCGTTCGTATGTTTGTATGTCTGTCTATTTCACTGTAAGTTCGGCAATCACAGAAAAACCAAATGACGGACAGGAACCTAATTTGGCAGGACGGTTCCTTTTAACCTGCAGATGGTTTACGTATATTTTCTGTAATAGCCCCTTATGCCTCATTTCCATATAGAACAACTTTAGGGGGACGTTCAAAGCGAGTTATTTTTTGTGCAGTTTTTTTTTCAATACTTTATTGTCAGCGGTGCGCTTTCAAAAATATTTTATTGTCTAATTACGGTGCGCACATTTTCCTGTACGCGCCTTAAATTTAGCTGTGTCATATTGTTATGACATTAATATTTGGTTTGGCTTTTACATAAGCTATATACACTTATACAATTTAAACTTTGGCTAAATAAATATATTTACATAAATAGATTAAACTAAGTAATGTAAACCTTAAAACGCTTAATTAATTTGTATTGTGAATTGAACATGTGATGTTCATTCCTTCGTAATCGGAATAACAAAGGGTATTATAAAAGACCAAACTTAGTACATATAAACCTGCTAGCCATTTGAAATTCTAACTCGAACTGAACTCTTCCGTGTTCGTGGTACCAAACATTTGTTTTTCATACAACGGCTAATCTCTGTTTCACATATTATTTTAACCATACATAAATCTGATAAATCTTAGCAAATAACAAATGTATTAACCATCAAATAATAATGGGGAAAATGGGCAGCACACTGTAGCTACGAAGTGCGGGTATATTTCTTGTTTAACATAATTTTAAATTGATATTTTGTCTAAAAATGATTTTGACTTTTTTAAAAATTGTATCCACTCTACTGTTTTCAGTCTTCGATTTATTTAATCTAAAGTCTCCACATTTTACTGTAACAATATTTTATTGCAAGAATATTGAATCATTTTTTTATTTTTTTAGTTTATATACAACATTTATCAATCATTATGCTCACTTTTACCAAATTGTCACCAACATTTAAAAAACACACAAAACCGGAAATAACTGGTTTGAAATACAATGTTAAGACCGTTTTATTTGGTCACATCAACAGAAACTTTAAAGACTACAAGCGAGCATCAAAAAAGGATTAAGAGATATGTTCAAAGTAATTTTTGTCCATACAATGTTAAAATAAAAAAACCTTGAATTAGTTGGAGATAAGTCCCCACAAACACCCTGTGGACACACTCATCTTTAAAATAAATAGTTTAAAACAATCACACTCAAAAACAAGACATTGGAACCATTAATATTAGAGGAACACAAAGCTAGAGTTGATTATGATATATAGAATTTGATATTAATATAGTATTGTCATTATATATATATTTACCCTCAATTATGGCTGACGCCTAACGCTAAAGTACATCACTCTGCCTTTGTTTTAAATTGGATAATCATTTTGGTTTCCAGATTAACATTAAAAACCCTCCACGCTATTATTAATAAATTGAACAATTTCATGCTGACGTTTGATAAGAGTTATTTTTGGTGCAGTAATTTGGTGTGCTGCTACCTAAAATTTCTCGCCGTAAAAAGATATTATATGATGTCATTGATTTAGCTCATATTTTAAGTTTGGAAAAGGGAACGATGTAAAAAGAGGATTTAAGGATTGTTAATGATGAAATACTTTTTATACATTTCAGGAAATTTAATATATCGTATTTAGTTAGCAGGCGCCCCAGCACAACACCATCAATTATCACTGACTCACTCATGCCTTAACGCTCGAAGCACACTATGATTAAATAAACTAGCGCTTGCAGCACTGTTTACAAAACAAATGCTGACGTCAAAGGTTCGTGTGTTGTTTTGTTAATTTTAATCTGGAAACCAAAATGATTATAATTTTTTTTAAAAGCATAGTGATGTCACAGTCTTTAACGTTTACTGTTATTTTTAGGTTTTCTTTCACAATCTGAAACATACACATCATTGAAATTCTGCATATATATTAGGTAAATGCATAAAATAAAAACAGGGTATTAGTAGGCCTGACAGGACGTAACTTAACAGCGAACGTTTCGGCAAAGAGCCTTCTTCAACGGACAAATAGTACACAAATGAAACGAATAAAACGAAATAATAGAAAAAAACACTTAGCTGCGGTGAAATCCAAGTAGTCCAGTAGAGATAAAGCAAGGAGAGAAAAGTAAGAGCTTAAATAGGAAAGGAAAGGGTGGGTGTGGCCAATCAATCAGCTTGTCAGTGCGAACACAACGTTGATCCCATGTGGTGTAAGAGTAATATATATATATATATCCAAAATTTAAAAAACAAGATTCAACCGTCTGTTAATAAGCACATCCGAAAAATGATTAAAAAGTAACTTTAGAAGTGGCCTATGTTATTCTGACTACATAGAAATGAACATAACGTGTTAAAATCGCAATTCATATTAATTAAGCGTTTTCAGGATCACTTTATTAAATTTAGTCAACTTCTGTTAATACGTTCGGTAGCGAAAGTTTATAATGAATAGTGTGTGTGTATATATATATATAATATATATATATATATATATATATATATATATGTATGGCTTATGTAAACTTTTTTAAAGTGTAAGTTTATTGACATATAGCGCCATAAATTAAATTATAAATGTTATTTATGAAAAGTAATTTCTAAAATACATGAAAGAAACTAAAGCAGTAGTATTAAAAAGAATTCAAGAAAATGTGCGCACCGTATTTAGACAATAATAATAAATGGTTATAGAAATATTCTGGCTTAATAAAAAGTCTGCTCATAACAACTGGACCAAAAATAACTTTACTTTTGTAATCTATTTATAGTTGTTCCAACATGGAAATAATATTTGAATTGATATATTTGTGTCTACATTTACGATTAAAATTTACTGCTGTATGCAATTGGTATAATAACATAAAGGAACGAAATTCTTTTTTGGCCCAACAACAGATTTTGTTTCTAAAAAATAAAGGAATAATCTTCCACATTTTAAAAAAAAACAACACAACAAACAAATGTCTGTTAAAAAACGAATGGGAAACAATGACAATAATTGATTTTTAAAATGACCCTATGTTAATCCAACTACAAAGGAATGAACATAACAAATTCAATTCGCAAAAAAAAATATTAAGCGTTTTCAGAAATCACTTTATTTAGTTTAATCTACTATGTAAATAGGTCCAGTAGCCTAAGTTTAAATTGTATAAGTGTATAGCGTATGTAAAAGACAATAGCTTATGTAAAACAAACTATAAATGTTATATTAATAGGACACAGCTAAATTTAAGATGCGTACACGAAAATGTGTGCACGGTTAACAGGCGATAAAAGATTTTAGAACGCGCACCGCTAAAAATGAAGCCTTGAAAAAAAAACTGACACAATTATTACATAAATATGTTTTTATTAAATGTCGAGTTATGGAAACAGAAAATTATTAAAACAAATTCGCAATTAAATTTAAACATGTAAACAATTAAATCTAAATGCATCGTGTGGCAGTTGTAATTAAATATTATGTTTAAGTGTCTATAATATATAGAAAGTAACAGTAAAGAAAATGACAATTCTTTGTACTGCACAGCTCAAATTAAGAAGCGTACACGAAAAATGTGCGCACCGTAATTAGACAATATGATTTTGTATAAAAATATTAAATGACGTCATTGTTTTATGCTTATATTTTAATTTTTGAAAAGGCAACGATGTAAAAATAGGATTTGAGGATTTATAATTATTATGAAATACTTTGTGTACATTTCAGCAAGTTTAATATTTCGTATTTATCAAACACGGATAAGTTACTTATGTTAATTATGTATATTGATTCCCGTGGTCTGTATGGATTGTATAGAAATATTAAATTACGTCATTGTTTTATGCTTATATTTTATTTTTTGAAAAGAAGCGTACACGAAAATGTGCGCACCGTAATTAGACAATATAATATTTTTTGAATGCGCACCGCTGAAAATAAAGTATTGGGGGAAAAAAAAACTTCACCAAAAATAACTCGCTTTGAACGGAATTTGAACGTCCGCGTAAAGTTGTTCAATATAGAAATGAGGTTAAATTTTTCATTCTTTGTCTCTGCATTTTCTGATTATTTAATTTACGGCATTCGGGCAAAAGGGACAATTACAAAAACTAACTTAAAACCATCTTCAGGGTAAAAGGAACCGTCCTGCCAAATTTGGTCCCCGTCCGTCATTTGGTTTTTCCGTGGCTGTGTAACGAACAGAAAGTTGAAAAGTAAAACATAGAGACAAAGATACAAACAACTGAGCTTTATATATTAAGATATATATATATATCCACAGACAAAGGTCCTCCCATCATTGCGTGCAATAAACTCAAATTTAAACTGATCTCTTAAAAGTTTGCATTGACATTACAACCATTTATTCATTCAGTTTGTTTACATGTTAGACAGATCTACTGAGTATACCGTATAACAAAGAATTTTTGTGTTACTTTTTTTTTAACTTGAATATTTGGCGTTGACAAAAAACGATTTCATTGGCTAGTGATTTTATTTAATACGTTACAGTTACTAACTTTTATTAAACATGTCTGGACGCCTTGTTCTCATCACAACAGCATTACTACTTCAATCATGTACGTTTATTTATTCATTTTTACTAAGTGTTTCTGCTAAGAATCATAACGTAAGGCCACACCTTGTTGTAGGTTTGATATCTTTAATTGTGTGCCACTCATAAAATTATTTAATGTATTCTAATATTTGCAATTAAGTTGTTCAGGACATACAAAAAATGACACCAACTTAATAAGCGCCCAATTATGATAAATATTTTGTTAAATGGTGTGGATACAACTGAAAAATATTTTTGAACACAATGTGAAATTTTAAAAAAAAAGAATCAAAATTTACTTAATTTAAATGTCATATTTATCGTCGTAAAAGTTTTAAACAAGTTAACAATTTCTTAAATGTTGTTCATATTTAAAATATATATTTTAATAATGTTATTTTCCTCATTCGTTCTCTCAGTAAAGGCAACAAATTTGGACAGTAGTACATCGGACATCATAGATATTGCATTGGTCAACGATTGTTGATATAACATAGAACTACAACAATATTTTTTCAATCAATTTTAGAACCTTTTCTCCCTTACAAAATTATTTCTTCGTGTTCCGAAAATATCATCATCTCTCCTGTGATTAATCTCTTCTGTCCCCATCCAGTCCATCTTGCTTTACTAATTCCGAGAATGGTGAGCTTATTGAGCTGTGCAGCTTTACCAGCCTTGTACATGGTGCGGACATTTCAAACTCCAATGACGGTGGTAGTCCTGTTAGAGATGATGGTTGTCGGCCTAATAGCTTCCAGGTTTAGGCTCTCACTATTAGGCGTCATATTTTCCTCCTCAAGGAGTACATCCTCTCCCAGGACTGAAATGTCTTTTGCTACTCTTTTCGGTGTTTTTGTAACTATGATTTTTTACACGGCAGGGTTTTTGGCCTTGCGCACAACCACTTGGGGGGTTGCCCCTCACAGCTCAATGGGTTGCTGCCTTTGTTCCGGAAAGTTCCATAGCCTTTGTGGATCCCTCCGCTTCCTACAAGGCAGTAGGGCTGATTTTGGTCCACCCCGGTCATTGTATTTCGCCTGTACCCTACATATCTGGTGGGCTTTCCCCTATCCGCCTGCTGGGGAGGCGCTCGATAGAAGATCAGCATCTCCCACGAGTTCCTTATAGTAGCTATATAAAAATTAGTTTAATTGTTACATATGAGAAAATAACTGGATTTTGAAAAAACTCAGTATATAAAAACTCAAGAGCCTATATTAAAGTACTATAGGGCACTGAACTCCTGATATCCATTTCCTCGGGCCTGGGGGCCCTAAATGTGATTTTTTCTAAACTTTTAATATTGTATTGCCCATTCAATTTTACACGATATTGAGAATATTTATTAATATATTGATATATTTGTTATGAAATTGATTGAAATGAACAGATTTTCGAACTTCACATGTTAAACTGATGGGCCCGGTGATCCTTAATGTAATTCTTTTTTTATCTACATGTATTCCTTTTTACTGAGATCGTTGCAACGCACGACGGTTCTGCTAGTATACAATAAAATAATTATCTTATCTGTTACAGACGTTCCTTCTATACAGAAGATTATTGCGTCCTACGCTTATCTATGGTTTTTGTTTAGTCCTGCATTTCTATTAGAGATTTAAATGTTGATAATGTGTTGGTTTTCCTGGTTTCTTCAGGCAACCCATTCCATGCCCGAATTCCGGACGGGAAGAACGAAAATTTGTATTTTTTTGTTCTTGCGTATAGAAGAAGAAAAGTGTTTTTATCCTTATGTCTATCTGACGGTTGTATTCAGTTATATTTGTGTTGTATTTCTAAATTAGAATTAATTGGGTTTTTTTTCTATGGTTGCTACTTTACTCTTTGTTCTTCTATCCTTTAGTGTTTCAAGGTTTAATGATTTTATTAATGCTGTTATTCTTGTCAGTTTCGAATATTCTCCAGTAATGAATCTGGTAGTGTACTGTACGTACTGTGCTATAAACAATGTAACAGTTAATGACATAAATAAGTATTTTAAAAAAGAAAACAATTCCCTACCACATACAAAAATTAAAAAGATAAAACATTACAGAGAGAGGGAGAGGGACGGTGTAAAGAATCAAAATGGCGTCTGTACTGAGATTGAGAGTCCTCCTCGCCCTACAACCATAATAAAGCGTATTCTTCTGCCGCACGCCCGAAATATACAAATGTAAAGCGTTAATAACATAAAAAAGAAATTTAAAAAGATAAAACTCAAAGGGACCTGTTTATGGGATCGCGTTCGTAACCACGAAACAGCGTGAGTCGTTATCGTCGTAACACGAGGACTCCATGAATTGGTCATGAATTGGATTTATCTAATAAACTATCTTTGAGGACGAGGCCTCCAGTGTCATATACTTGAATATCTATTAGTCAACTTTAGGACGAAGTCCCAGATATGGTAAACACTATCTCTAACTATATTTTACTATACATATAAATTATGAACACAACACCTCGGTCCGCAACAGAGAACTATATTTAATTACATGAAATGAATAAACAGAGAAATATGCATATTTATAAAGACAATAACAATGGTTTGTAAACAAACTACTAAGAAAATAATGAAATAGATACTTAACAGCAGAGGTAATACACAACGGACATAGCTCTTCTTAGCTTTTCCTGTTCGGATGCCAGGCTCTAACACAGCGCCTTTACGCAATAGCGGTAAAACCCACCTGGCCTGCTTGACCGCTTCTCTTTCTCTGAAGTCGGTCCATCTCCTACCCTCGGTGGGCGTTTACAGTTTGTCAGTGGCACAACGGGTTCTTTCCGGTGGCCGATTCTTATAGGATGGATGCTTATCGTCCGTTCACCTCGACTCTACTTTAGTTTGACTTTACTGAACTTGTATTCTATCAAACTCTACTTTTACTACAACTTGACTGGGGTACAATTTACTGGCTGATAGACAAATCATTAGCCAGGCTCTCATTAATGACTTCGTGGTCCCACTACTATCAGTGACGGTCTACCACCGTCTCAGTAGTGTGGGCTGGAATAAAGAGAACGACTTGTTTCTCGTTACAGTTTATAAAGCCAATCAACAACGCCAACGCGCTCTCGTGACTTGAGTTATTATTGAATGTCCTTTTTTTCCCAAAGGTCAACCACGGACATCCTTTGTTCTGGTTGACCAGAGTCATAGGATACGCAACCATGAGCAACCATCACGTGCGCTTTACGGCGTGTGTTGCTCCGGTGGTTCTAAGAAAATGACTCAGTAGACCTCAACACTATTACGTCACCACTGACTATTGTTTGCCGAGGGCAAGGTAGCTTCATTGTGGAGATTTGTATGCTTGGAAAAGACTTGGATTTTTAGGAGAGGAAAGACCTAAGGATCAAAACCTAACAAACAGCGATGAGGACAAACGGGAGGAAATTTACTGTTCAAAATAGCAGAAGGTTCACCACAAAAAACAGAAGGAACTTTACTACGACAAACATCCCGAAGTTCACCATTACAAACTGCGCTGTCAAATACTGCAAGCCTCTGTGTCGTCTGTCACAAAGTTTGAACAAAAACCTAACCTGAAAATGTCACAAATTGATATGTCACAACTGTCGAACCCTAGCCTTAAGCTCTCTGCCAGACTCTGACATTATAACGGACTCTATTAGCACCGATCCAGGCTGTCACTAACAGAAATGTCAAAAGACTAAATTTTAAAATATTCAACACATTAAATGTCAATATTATATTTGAGATACCATCATGTTTGGGCGTAGTTTGTATTAGTGCTCACATTCACCAGTTACTTGACTGTCGTCATCTCATAGCCACTGAGGGAGGGGGGGGTCTTTAAAACATTATGCCGCAATAAGTATGTATGAACAAGTGTGGTCTGCAGCGGTTAATATAATGAATTGTCATTTTGGAATGTGAATATTTTATACTATGAGAACAAATTGATTTTCAGAACGGGTAATGTTGTTATGAAATATGTATTAGGATGTTTTCATTATACCAAGCTACAGTAGTAACCTTTTAGCCAATTAGATGAATATCAAACACTATTGCAATTATCTGTCGAGTTGATAGGAAATGTTCATCACAATTCTTACTTATACATACATTTTGTGTTTTTCTTCGCCTTCCTCATTTCACAAACTACACATATAGCTCAACATCATAAATCTGATCAACCAGTCTTACATATCAAAAAACAATATCACATCTCAATATCAACAAAAAATCTCATATACTCATATCTCAATATAAAATAACAATCTCAGTTCTCAAAATCAACAAACAATCTCATATATTAATATAAACAACAAAGCTCAAATCTAAATATCAACAAACAATCTCATATCTCAATATCAACTAACAACCTCATATCTCAATATCAACTAATTATCTCATATCTCAATATCAACTAACAATCTCATATCTCAATATCAACTAAAAATATCATATATCAATATCAACTAACAATCTCATATTTCAATATAAACTTACACTCTTATATCTCAATATCAACAAACAATTTCATTTCTCAAATCAAATAGCAATCTCATATCTTAATGTCAACTAACAATCTGAAATCTCAATATAAACTAACAATCTCATATCTTAATATCAACTCACAATATCATATCTTAATATCAACAAAAAATCTCATATCTTAATATCAACAAACAATCTCATACCTTAATATCAACTTCTCCTAATCAGAACCCCATACTACAACTCATCACTCACTATATGTATTGTGTTACTCTATTGTTAAAGTCTTGTCTATAACTGTGTTAACCTATCTCCATTTCTTTACAAGACTTGTCTCCACATAGTTCCCAGTGTAACATCTCCAGTGTCATAGCTATGGAAGGGTGATGACAAAATTCGAATATACCCCCGAGCCCCCACTTGAGGGGGCCCCCAAATTAGTGTCCATTTTTTAAACATTAAATATTATGCTACCACCATGAATGTGGGGCACCCAAAGAGGTTAAGTCCCCCTGGCCTCCAAACCCCTACAAGTTCCTAGCTACGCCACTGCAAATCCCACTTATTGAATTTTTCAAATTTATCGAATCACAGTTTACTTTCAACATATCTATCAACGATATTTTGATGCTTGTTTCTAGGCAGTTCTTTTCTCTGTTAACGTGACCCAAGAAAATTGCTTTAATGTAAGATTTCACAACTATTATTTACAGATTGGCTTAAAGTTTTTATTAAAATGTTGGTGACACGGCGTCAAACCGAGACGCACAGTATAATGTGTTGAGAAACTAAGGAAGGGCACATTTAAATGATTCCAAGGTAGAGGGAATGAAATTTTCTTAGGGTAAAACAATTGGAGACAAAAAAAATTATATAAAAAACCCTAAAAATTAAAGATGTTTATAAAATCGATATTAAAATTAAAGTATTTATTTAGACAAGACATTCATTTAAAATATTTTAAGTATTACAATTTTATTAAGAATTCACCAAGAATGTATCCAACCACTTTCTATTACATAATTATTACAACACCATTTAGAGAAAAAATGAAAGTCTTAGTACTTTCCATGATATATTTCTATTTATAAAAATTAATTTCAACAATGCACAAATCATTGATGGGCGAATGTCTGGACTACACCGTACTACACATCTGCTGATGTTACTCTATCAAACATGTAATGAACCAGTAAAGCCAATAAAATTGAATGATTTTTAATAAATATGTGTTTAGAGAAAATATGAACTGTGAGTTATTATTTATAAATGATGAGTGGAAATATCTAGACATGTATAATTGTTATAGGAAGCAATCGTCTAATTTGACTTGCTGTCAGAGAGACAAATTAATTTGTTTTATGATGTTAAATGTTTAACTCGATCAAAATATAGATGTGTCTGTACACAGTAGATTCATGTAAAACATGATTTTTGAGCTTTTACTTTTACAATTTTTTTTCCTCATTTGTTCAATGATTTATCGATTATTACTTACCAACGCCATAACGATGAATGTTTTTCTTTTCCTCGCCAACTGTCTGATGACTAGTTTGATTGACATGACATCTACGTATGCTCCGCCCACTTCCATGACTAACATGCGTCTCCCTCATATATCCATACACAAAATACCTCCCCTTATTTCTTGCAATTATTTTTTAAACTAAATATTAAACAGCTCTACTCAGTGGTGTCACTAGGGGGGTGAGGTGGTGGTGGGCCGCCCCGGGTGAAACCATCAGGGGGGTGACAACAAAATGTAAAATTCTGTATGTTCCCGTTATTTGGAAATGGAAAACTCGGAGGAGTTCTATGAGGTAAGTCGTGAGAGGGTGACACCATGAGCTACCGCCCCGGGTGACACCAACCCTAGTGACGCCTGTGGCTCTACTATAAGTTTGCATGGACATTGCAACCATTTAGTCCTTCAGTTTGTTTTCATGTTAGACAGATCTACCGAGTATACAGTTGATTAAAGAAATTTCTGTGCTACGATTGTTTACCTTGCATATTTGGTGTTGGTATAAATTTATTTCAGTTTCTATTGATTTTTTTGGGTTCAAATTACAGTTACAAAATTTAATTTTAAATATATTTTGGAACCATGTCTGGACGCCTTCTTCTCATCTCAATAACTTTACTGCTGATATCAGGTAAGTCGAGTTATTCTTTTAAGCATTTTTTATCCTCTGCAATCCTCTGCATCTCTTTCCCATATTATTTTCCACTTATAAGATGAAGTAAAGTACATCAATGTATTTTATTTACTGATAGAACATAACACAAGTGTCAATTATTTTCCTTTAACCAGTTAAAAAATACTAAATATTGTTAATGTCACACAGCATACAAATCACGCGGAGTTAATTCACTTCCTGCCAGTTGCGCCGCAGGTAAAACAACAGGAGTAATGTTTATGGGAGAACTTGGTCAACCTGACATTTTTTTTTAATGTAAAAATTTGTTAAAAATGTAGTAATTAACAAGATAGCATCAATAATGACGTAATTGCTTACAACTGAGATGTTCCCGTAAGTAACTAAGGATATCTATGTAATAACACACAACATAATTAAGGACCGGTATTATAAGGTTTGCCCTTGATGTTACGATTGATTTAGGTTTTGTTACTTGAACTGGATGCCACTCAAATAAATATGTAATGTATTATGTAATGTATTATGTAATGTGCTGCAAACAGATAATGTTTAATACATGACATTGCAATGCCCCAACCTTAACTTACTAACAAAATGATTTTGTTTAAAATTTCATTACCCTTTTAAACGTCATGTTCATATTAAAATTAATCAATTTTTTGAAATCCTTTATATTAACTCGTGGTGTCTGCGGCCGACCGACCGACCGAACGACCGACCGACCTTATCGCCAAAACATTTGAGCAATTTTTAACCCACTTGCTCGTAAGCTAGCGAGCTGAAATTTTGCAGGCAGTTTCGTGCCGATAATACAAACAATGTATCAAAATTTCAGATCGATCGCATGTACCGTAATTAAATTATTGATTTTTTAGATTATTTTATTTATTCCTATGTATCATGCTATTTTTTGAGATAGAGCGTCGCGGTGCGTATTATATTGAACAACCTTTCTGTCGCGCAATAAGGTGCGTATTTTATTGACAGCTCTTTTTATAAACATATTCCTGATCGGTGCGCATTATATTAAACATGTTTTACGACACAACTGCAATTTTGTATTTCTGGATGGTCTGGCGCTGCGTATTATAATGAACATTCTTTTAATTACTTCTCGTACATAAAGGATTTATAGTCAAAAACTTGGTTTTTTACGGGTTTTTCTTATTAATCAACTATTTATTGTACAGCTAATCGTACCTTTCATAACTTGTGTTACAAATATTTTAATATTTCATTTTATCACATTCGTCTCTTCAGTTCCCTTGGCTCTGGGAAAATATTGGGACTGCTTAGGCGGGGACATAAACATTGCTTTGGTCTACGACTGTCGACATGACTTACAACTACAGCAACATTTCTTCGATCAATTTTTAAACAAACTTAAACTTTTCTCATGGACGAATAAGTTCGCCAATCTATTTCTGATGACGTATGGTCCAACTGAGATTACGACATTTGAGTCACGAACGAGGGAAACCTTCACCCAAACAAACTTTGACGCATCTATATTAAAAATAAACACCTCGTCCTGTCCTCAACATTTACACATTGAACACTTATTTAGCAAAACGAGAGATGTGTTTAATGGTGTCACTAACATTGAACAAAAACTGGCCATAGTCTTCATGGATCAAAACATAACTGGTCACGTGTCCGATCAGAATGTTTCTGATTGGCTTGAGAGTGACCAAAGGAAAAGTACTGAGGTCAAACGTGTGTTCATAATAATAGATCCAAAAGTAAAATTTGCAGAGAGAGGCGTGAATGTAATCAAAATAAACTCTTTAAATAACACAGATGATATTGTGAAGAAGGCCATTGATGTGATTTGTAACCCGTGTGATTCAAATTATACTGGTCACAAGTATGAAAGCAGTTGTTATTTTGAGAGGTATTGGAAACACGAACCAACTGAGGAAAACGGACAACAACTCTGTAATGAATTTTGGCCTCAGTCACATCCAGTTTACTTGAATTCTAAAGACGAATTGAAATACTTGACATTTGTTTTGGAAAAAGACATTATCAATGACTTGAACTACAGAAGAGAAAGAATAAAATATTTTTGTGAAGAAAATAATTCGCATCATCTTTGTAAACCAATCAACATTACCTACAATTTATTTGGTTTAGTCGGACTCAATGTTAGTATAAAAAACAACCACACAGAGTTCTATTGGTTCGATGGCTCTCCATTTGTGCTAATGGTTGACTTACCTCACAATGTTGAAAATATAAACTGCATTTACTTGAAAAATAAAGTATATGTTAATTATATTTCTAATGATCTTATTACAAGTGGATTTTATTGGCATAGTAATGATTGTGTTGTAAGTAGGCTTTCTCTAAATATTTCACTATGTGAATCGGAAATGTCTGATAGAAAACCAAATAAAATTACCATAAATGATTTTCAGTCAAAAAAACAAGAAACTTATAATCAAGTACTTTACACAAGTATTTTAAATATATCATTCACCCGAATTGAATTTGAAGTGCAACACGCAATAATTTCAATACTGAATCAGAAAATCTACTATGACATTACTCTAAAAGAACACATTCAACTTTGTGCTTTATCAGACCAAACACTTACAACTAACAGAAATGAAACAGAAATACCTAAGCATGAAATAAATTCCTTTGATTTAATTGAGAGTACTATTTGCTTCCCGCACCCATGTACGTGCCCAATTGTTAGAACAAACAAAACTCATTCGATAGTTTCAAATGTCAACCAAAATGACGTCCGCTATCTCCAGGGTCCAAACTCTGCAGATTCTAAATGTTTATACCAAGTAAATTCACAGCGACATAGAATTGGTTCGTACAACAACTTTCATTTACAAAACTGTGAACGATTCTTGTGTCCAGAAGGATTTGTCAAGTGTCCAGATTCCTACTGTATCCCTGCATACCTTGTAGTAGATGATGTGAAAGACTGTCCCCATGGAGAAGATGAAGTTTTCGATAACGTCGAGACGGCATTGTGCCAAGGGAATTTGAAGTTTACGTTAAGAAACATTTGTCTTCGACAGGAGATTTGTGATACAACTGATCACTGCCCTAGTGCAATCGATAAATTTGTATGTCAGGTTCCTTGTGCCTATGGCTATGTTTGTATGTCCAATGTAATAAGAAAAGAAAGTGGTAATGACAGCACATATTACGTACGTTTTCTTGAAACAACAGTGCAGGTATATGAGAATACAAACTCATTTGATATTACTCCAAAGGTCTATTCCTTATTTCCCTTTTTCAAACTGGTAGACATAAATTTCAGACAATGTAAAATAAAAAACTTGAACAATGTACTGAACAGTCTTGATACTTTAGATGTCAGGAACTTAGATGTCAGTCAAAATGATATGTCAAGGCAAAATTACTTGTCTGTCATATAACAAATGAGAGATTTACAAAAATTGAATTTATCTTACAATGAAAACCTAGAGCTTGATGACAACTTTAAATTTCCTTTAAATTTACATGTACTGGATTTGTCTTACACTAAATGTGGTAATGTTGTAATCAAGTCTTTAGTAAATTTAATCAATCTAAGGATTCTGGAACTTCGCCATGTTGAACCTGTTGATTTAAGCCACGTCACTGGAAATGTCGACCTTGACATCTTTGATGTACGTGGAACAGAATTGATCAACATCAAACATGACTACCTGAACTGGTTGTCTATTGGCAAGGCTTTGTACACAGACGACTTTAGGATCTGTTGTGACGAGATTAGAGGCCCAAAAATAACAGCAGAAAGTTGTCACGCACCACGTGATGCAATCTCTACGTGTCAAGACCTGATTGGTGACCCACTGAAACGTGTCATTCTATGGGTGGTCGGTGTCTTGTCTCTTCTTGGGAACTTTGTGGTGGTGATGTACAGGTTAGTTTGGAACAGGGCTGTATTTAAAACAGCATACGGGCTGTTTGTTATTTCCTTAGGTGTTTCTGATTTTATCATGGGTGCCTACTTATTGATCATAGCTGGGTCAGATTTGCTTTACCGGAACCTGTATGTTTTGAATGACATGTACTGGAGATATAGTAACGTCTGTAAGTTAGCTGGAATTCTGTCAACTTTCTCAAGTGAGACCTCTACCATGTTCATTTGTCTCATTACACTTGACAGGTTCTTGGTCATTCGATATCCGTTTGGTCAATACAGGTTCTCAAAGACTGGCAAGATAACGTCCATCTGTTTGACACTGATCATTGGTGTCGTGGTGTCTGTGATCCCAGCTGTGTTCCCTGGCTGGGAGGTTTACTCCTCTAACGGGATGTGCCTGGCTCTTCCATTTAGTGCCGGGAGACACGTGGGTTGGGAATATTCAGCCGTGTTGTTTGTAGGCCTGAACTTTGTTCTATTTATTCTGATAGCCTTTGGTCAGCTGGCCATTTTCCGAGCAATCAATTACACCAAGAACACTGTCAGCACGAGAGACAACTCAAGAAGAGCCCAAGATTTCGCTGTTGCCAAACAGTTATTTCTGGTGGCCGTGTCAGACTTCTGCTGCTGGTTTCCTATTGGGATCATGGGTATTATGTCCCTTAACGGCTACCAGTTTGACCTTGACGCCTATGCCTGGTCAGCGGTTCTCATACTTCCAGTAAACTCGGCCATCAACCCATTAATCTACACATTTCCCGTTATTCTCCGCAGAATCAAAACTGTCGATTTTTTTCCAGTATGTCTTAGAAATGAATATTGAAAGACAAAAACCGTGAAGCCAATGACTTTAACGCTCAAATTTTTCATTAAAAAAATTTTGGAAGATTTTGTTCGTAGAATTGTTTTGTAATGACACTTTAATGTTTGCTTTATTTTGAGGCATGGAAGTTATTTTCTAAACTTTAATTTTATTTCTATGAAAATTTAAATATTATTATTTACTCTTGACATCTCTACAACGTGTACGCCATTAAATGTTGTTTTGGTATAATAGTTAATTGTGATACTACTAATAAATTATGAATCTAACATGTAAAAATCTGATTATGAAATGAATTTTATTGTTGGAAGATTTAAATGTAACATGTTAGATGTCATATATATTGTATATTTAATTCGTATTTTTTCTTTACTTCAAGGAACCACCATATCTTTGACATTTTGAATTAAATTCTTGTTTTGTCTATATTATAAATAAATGTCAATCTAAATTTATATTTAAAACTTTGGCTGGTTGATTCTATTGTTTGTGTATGGTGGCAGAATTTATCATTTTTTAATAATTTTTTTATTCAATTGTTGTTTTTTTTTGGAAAACATTTCCTCCTTTTGCTAGTAAACTTTCTTATCATATGGTGGAAATCTATTAATAAAACTATACGGGTCTTTTTTATGGACGAATTTGATAAAAAATTAATTGAAGATACGAATCCATATGTAAATATAGGTATATTGAGAAGGAAGTATCTTATCAGCTATTTGTTAATTCTTCGATAACTTAAGACAGCTTATTGGACTTGAAAGGGGAAAAAAAAGTTTCGTAATTTTACTATGATAACAATTTTGAGGACATAGTGATTCGACTTTATTTATGCTGTAAAACATTGTGCCGCTAAAAAGTAATTTAAAAATAGAACATTACTCATTGAGCTATGACGTTTTCCGGTTTTAGAAATGACTAACCCTATTAGGATTATATTTTCAAAGTGAGAAATGTGCATCATAAGGCCCAAACTGGCATAATGGAAGTAAAATAAATAAAAAGCTTTTAGAATGATATGAAAGAAACAATTTAATTTAGAAATTGAGTATTAAGGGATTTCTTGCTAGTTGCGTGTGCGTCAAAATTTGAAATAAGTTGAGCAACTGGTTTTATTTGAAATTTTATTCTAAAGTTTTACTGGAAGAAGTAGAGTATTTTTATATTTTATTTATTTTTATGAAAGTATTAGAATCAAAAATGAGTATAAACAATTTAAAATTGTAGATTATTGCGCACCCTTGAAACTGGAAATCTCCGAAATCTTTGCATTTGATTTTTTTTGTGTGTTGAGATTGGCATTCCTTCCGGTGAGTAAATTTTCTTTATAAACAAAACACTATTTTCCGGGTATGTGTAAAGTATCTTTCACCTTTATCCAGACTACTCACTTGCTTCCACACAATCATTTGTACATGTACAGGATATTAACGAGGAACGTTTACACAATCTTAAAGAATAATAGTAAGTTAGCTGACATTTAAATATCTGATGTATAAATAGTTGTGTGTTCGTTTAAAGTTTAATTTATGTTAATAATTGTTCATTTTAAGGAGTAAACACATCTCTATTAAAAATCAAAATGTATAATTTTATTTAGCTATATATATATATATATATATATATATATATATATATATATATATATATATATATATTTACTTAATAAAGTTAGTATAAATTACAGACTTGTTCTTGGACATAATCTATATTATTTAGGATATATCCATCGTTATTTTGGGCATATTAAGCATCACTTTGCTCAACAGCCTACATCTCAGAGAGTCTGTAAAATAAAGCACCATTATTCTAATCATGAAAATTTTGAGAAATGCATGGTGACAATCAATTTAAATGTAAACATATTTTCAAGTATATCAAAGTAAAACAACTAAATCCCAAGAAATAGCACGTATTAAAATTCAAGAGCAAAGTAGGAAAAGAATGTAAATAAAATAGGAAAATTGTGCAAAGACAGTAAGACAAAGGAAATGTGTTTGTTTTTGTAGGTTTTTTCGAGGTCATTGACATTAAAATATAGAGGATTGCAATAAAATATTTACAGTAATAAAGAAAATTTAATTGGTTTGAAAATATTTTAAATGCAGAAAATTAAAATCTGTCATTCTTTAACATGCAACTCTAACGAGATTACAGTGAAATATTACATGTACAGACACTTTGGTTTTTGTGTGTTCGTTTTTTTTTAAAAATCATTTTTAGACATTTTCACAATTTTTGTTGATTTGATTTTATTCACTAAATTAACTTATTAATATTTCAGTGTTCCTTTATTTTTTTTTACTTTGAGCTTTATTTATTTTTCAGAATAGTTGATTTCGTTTTTTAATTCCATATTGAGTACTGACGATCTGGTTTCAAGAAATCAACCAATGGGAAGAGTCGTCATCCTCAGCGCCATTGTTCTAGCTACAGTGCTGCACTTCGAGTTGAAACGTAAGTGGGAAGATTCAATTTTAATTTTGTGAAAACGAAACTTTGAAATTAACGTTACACAGAGCATTGTAAATACTTTTAAAACAAACAATTAAAAGTCAAGACCAATAAACACAATTTTAAATTTAAACAAACATCAACAATTTTAAACCATCTTTCAATACACAGTTTGTACTCCTAATTGCATTGAACTTTTGATCACACATTTAATTTACAGATTAATCAAGTGTTTTATTCTATTCTATTTATTTCCAATCTTGTTTCCTTTTATCGTCATAAGTTTTATCCTTGTTGATAACAATCGTTTAAAAACATAGCAACTTTTTGAATTTTTGATCCTCTGAAGGCTGATATATATTATCAGAGAAACCATCAAGGAACTTGGCACATATGCAAATAACAAATTGGTGGATGAATGAACCAATGTCAATCAAACAATACTCGTGCTTACTGAACACATCCTAATCAAACTTTTATCCAAGAAAATAATTGTTATAATCGCATTGCTTATCGCCTATATTTTTTTTTGTGGAACATTAATCATACGATAAAAAATGTTTGAATTATAATATCATACGAAAAAAACCAAAGGAAACAGAAGCACAAGTGTCTAAAAGAACCTCTAATGAAACTAACAATACTTGTTATGTTATATTGACTAGACGTGAGCCACAATTTTTCTCACAACTGATTTATTAAACCTATTTAACAGTGGGCGGAAATGTATATGTGCCTTTCAATGACAACTTCACATGGCATGAGGCCAAGGTAGGAAAATGTATGTCACATACGTTCACAATATGTTGTTTGTTGGTTTTAAATTTAATTTAAATGTCGTCCCTGTGAATTTAACTTTTGATGAGCCTTTATTATAAAATGTTATGTGAACTTCACAAATAACGTGAGTTCCGCTCTCGAAATAACATTGATTGAAGCAGTGCTATACTTTTGAATTACGTTTGTAATTCGTAGGTTTAAACATTCGTTCTAAACAAGAAAAAATAATAAAAATGTTACAAACCAACTTATTTAGCTAACTAACTTAAGCCAGCTGATGCAGCCAAGTAAAACACAAACCATCTAAAACCACCAGATAAAACAATCCAATGGATAAATCAAGCTAACAAAATCATATCCAGCTCGATAACACAAACCAACCTATCCACCCACCACACATAACTAAATTGTATTATCTCCTTGTTTATTAACGTGTAGCAGCTTTGTGAGAATAACAAGTTTGTCCTTGCCAGGATTGAAACTGAGGATGAGGCTAAGAATGTTCCTCGATTTAGAGGAGGTAATTTTTTGTGTTCACTTTTATTGTTCTGTTAGGTATACACGATACAATTGTAAATTAATATTAGAAACCCAGCTATTTGAATGTATTCGATTGATTCAAATAAAAAGCCTGTGAATTTCAAATAAGGGATCATTTTATTGCTATATTTTTTTTTAAGTAGGAAAGATAAATTGGATAATAATAGTTCCGACTCAAGCACCGAAGAGTGTAGTTTGTTGGCACGTGTCATATTCGAGTACCCAGTTAGGACACAGATCTAGGGAGAATTTAAACACAAATATTTTAAGCTGTAAATGTGAACATAGAACAAAATAAAGCAATAACACACCTGTGTTACATGCACACCACTAGCTTAAGTCGCACTCACTTCTGCTCACTAATCCTTGACTCTGCCGCTCATCTCGTAAAGGAAGATTCTGGCTAGGTGGCAAGATGGACAACGGAAGCTTCATCTGGGTACTCCGCGGTGACGTTATTAACTCGGCCCTGTGGAGCACTCCTGAAGGAGAAGGCTGCGTGTGTTTCGTCAGCGATGAGCTCAAATTAACGTCTGTTCCGTGCGCGCTGAGAATTATGGTCCTGTGTATGAGAAATGGTGAGCAGGGGAGAGAATCATGATGCTGTGTATGAGAATTGGTGAGAAAGGGAGAGAATCATGATGGTTCGTATGAGAAATGGTGAGCAGGGGAGAGAAGCATGGTGCTGTTTATGAGAAATGGTGAACAGATAAGAGGATCGTTGTGTTGTTTATGAGAAATGTTGATGAATTTATACAATATTATTACAATTTGTTTCTGCATTATTTTGTATTGAAATGATGTTTGTTTCTTTTCCCTCAGATTCTGATGTCAGCACAGAAAAGACAAAAATGAAAACATCAGGTCAGTAATAGGATGCGCTGATCCATTCTCTGAGAGAGAGCTTTAAAGACTGTATGATCTATTGGAATGTTACGGAATGGAAGAACATCATAATAATATATCTCAAAATTTACTTTTTAATGTACATTTTGAAAAGTAAATTCTTTATTTCACGTATTTGTTTCATTTATATGATTAAACAATATTAAAATAGTTGGATCTCATGTACATGTTTATGGAGATACTTGAAATCATCTCTACTCATTACCGGAAGTTGCGTAGCACAAAAAAAAGTCTAGCGAAAGGAAGCTGTTGATGTAGGGGTCAGCTTTATGAAGGAGAGTAGGAGAGAAAATTCCATTGAGAGAAAAGATGAAATATAGTAGAAAGGATTAGAGTAATTCTCGATAAACCATTATTTCAATGCGTGTCATTCTGTATTTGAGAACCACTTTTTTGTCACTTTGTTGTTTTACGGATGTAATGCTTTAAGCGTGTCGGTATAAAACTTTAAATTTGTTGCTGATGGTAATCTGAAGTCATTGCACACTATTTAAACAAGACAGAATGTGTCGAATGGTTGACGTGTGCATTTAAAAGTAGCCAATATGCAGCTTACTGGCATTGTATGTAATATTTATGATATGAATGTTCTGCATTGAATGCGTTGATAATTATTTGTGTCTCTTTTTTATGTGAAGCGCTGTGAGCCAAGTTGCCTGCTGGGGCACTGGGTTTTATGAATTATCAAATTCTTACTATTAGTATTAATATATATATAAATAATTGAGAAGTTATTTTACAGCTTATCGGTACACTGTTTCAGTTACGTCTACAACTACGACCACTGAGATAAAGACTCGGGCACCGTGCCCTTACGATCAAAAGGACCATCAGACAAGGCACAAGTGCAACTGCCCCCAGGGCGTCTGTGCTGACAGCAAGCGGTGCAACCAGAAGACGGAGTGCGCAAGAGGATGGTTCGCTTTTTCTTGCATCTATCGTAAGATTTCGGTGGACGTTAATTTTAGTTAGTTGTAGTCTTGGCTTATGGATGAAAGTTTTATATATATGGAGTAGGGCCGCGGAAATTAACGATTAGTTAATCGATTAATCGTAAAAATTTTAATCGAATAAAATTAATGTGATGGATTACAATTCGATTAAAATTTATAAATAATTTTTATTTTTTTGTTACGTACATACATGTCCCTCGTATTATTATTATTTATTTAGACGTGCATGCGTAAACAAAACGGTTTTTCTTCCTTATTTCTTGCATAGCAGAACGAATTTGTTGTGCTACGTCACAAAATTTGGGAGCCTTGAAATTACCGCGACTTAGGGGCCGTCCATAAAGTACGTCACGCTTATGAGGGGGGGGGTGTAAGAAAGTGTTACAGTTTGTGACAGGGGGGAGGGGGGTGTCCAGCCATGTGTGACGTCACCGTGTTTTTTAAATTAAATTTTAATTATTTTGTTAATAAAAAAAACATAATTTGTGTTCGAAAGTGTGACGTACTTTAGGGGGGGGGGTCTGAGATTTGAGACAGCTTGTGACAGGGGCGAGGGGGGAGTTAAAAATGGTAAGAAATAGCGCGACGTACTTTATGGACGGCCCGGCCCCTTAACCGATTTCACAAAAAAATTGAGTCGCAACTGAACGGGATCTATATATGCGTTATAAAAATATAATTAATCGTAGTTAATCGATTAATCAACTCATATTTTTCCAGATTAATCTAACAATTTTATTTTTATCAGTACCAGCCCTAGCATTGATATAAAATGTTAGAAATGGTGTTTGTTGCTTTAAGTCGTAAATTATAACAATACAGCTCGCAAAAACGTTCAGTTGAAATGATAACCTATAGAGTATAGAGTGCAGCGGTTCTGAACCTGTGGGTCACGACCCCCGCGGGGGTCGAATGACGATTTGGCAGGGGTCGCCAAAGACCATTGGAAAAATATGTTTCTGATTCCACACACTGTAGTGTAGGGCTGTAGGTCAATATTTCATTGTGCGTGCTATTGAAAGCTATCGTTATAAATTTTTCATTTTAAATTTAAAGTTTTTAAACCAACCGATGGAAATGGAACATGCAGAGAAGAACATTATGATTAAGAAAAGAAAATGTATCGACGATTTCTTACAATATGGTTTTACTTCAATAGTTACAGCAGGAATTGAGAAACCGCAATGCATTATTTGTAATGATGTTCTTTCGGCCGAATCTATGAAGCCAAACAAACTGAAACGTCATTTTGATAGCAAACATCCAAGTTTTGCGGGGAAGGATACCGAGTATTTTAGAAGTAAAGATGATGGCGTCAAGAAAGCCAGACTTGACACTGGCGGCAAGTACCACCAACAAAACGTAGCAGCCGTTGAAGCTTCATATTTGGTGGCGCTCGGAATCGCAAGAGCTATGAAACCTCACACCATTGCCGAAGACTTATTGTTGCCAGCGGCCAAAGATATTGTTCGAGTTATGATCAGACCCGAATTTGTTAAGAAATTGAGTGCAATTTCCTTATCTAATGACACTGTCCAGAGAAGAATAGGTGATATGTCTGCTGATATTATAGATCAGGTAATCAAGGAAATAAAATATGTTCCACTTCAAATATTTAGCATCCAGCTTGACGAATCCATGGACGTTTAAACTGTTCACAACTACTGGTTTACGCGAGATATATAAATGAAGGCGATTTTAAAGATGGGTTTCTTTTTTGCAAACTTCTTGAAACGACAACAACTGCACGGAATGTATTTGATACAGTTGGTTCATTTCTGAAAGATCATAAGATCTCTTGGGAAAATGTTTGTGGTGTTTGCACTGATCGTCCTCCAGCTATGCTAGGATGTTGGTCTGGATTTCAACGTTTGGTATTAAATGAATCACCAAAAGTCATTGGAACTCACTGTATGATTCATCGACAAGTGCTAGCAACGAAGACGTTGCCACAAGAGTTTCAGGAAGTAATGAAAAGCGTCGTAAGTTCCGTCAATTTTGTCAAAGTGAGCGCGCTGAACAGTCGTCTGTTTTCGAAACTTTGTAATGAGATCGATGCGTCCAATGATGTTCTGCTATTTCACACTGAAGTGAGTGGTTGTCGATAGGGAAAGTTTTGAAACGCGTTTTTGATCTTCGTGACGAACTAAAAATGTTCTTTAATCAGAAGTCTAAACCACAGTTCGAAGCACTTTTCAGCGACAAAAATGAGCTTCAGAAAATTGCTTACCTGGTAGATATATTTGCCATTTTGAATGAGTTAAATTTATCACTGCAAGGACCAAATGCAACATGCCTTGATTTGTCTGAAAAGATCCGATCATTCGAAATGAAACTTCAGCTTTGGCAAAAAAATTGGATGACAATAAAATGTAAATGTCTGCTTTCTTTGAGGAAAATGACATTGAACCGGACAAGAGAAGTAAAATGATAATTTCTGTGAAAGAACACTGACTTGCACATGCTTGCGGACGAAATTTCATCGTACTTTCCAAATCTACCTAACACTCCGTTTGCACTTGCCAGAAGTCCATTCACAGTCAAAGTTGACGATATTCCTGAGACAGCACAAGAGGAGTTCATCGAACTCATTAACAGTGATGCAGCGCGAAATGATTTCTCTTCAATGTCAGTTACAAAATTCTGGATCAAGTGTTTGCGGTCATATCCTGCTCTGTGCGAAACTGTGTTGCGCCTTCTTCTTCCCTTTCCAACAACTTATCTTTGCGAAACAGGGTTGCTGGTTATCAAGTCTAAATACAGAAGTAGACTTGTTGTGGAAGATGATCTTCGTTGTGCTCTCGCAAATACTGTCACGAGAATATCTGATCTTGTGAGAAAGAAGCAACCTCAACCTTCACATTAATTGACTTTGGCTTTCTTACGTATTTGTAATTAGAAATAAGTACGAATACCTTGTATGTAATGTATGACATGTATGTAATTGTAATCATTGTTACATATTGTGTTTTTTATTACTAACTACGTTACTACGAGAACGGTGTCTGTTCTTTAATTACGTAAAATTTGTAAAAATGAGAATACAATGTCATTCTGCATATGAGATACAATTAAATATATTATAACAGTAGCAAAATTACAGCTATGAGGTAGATACCAAAAAAAATTGATGGCGGGGGTCGCCACAGCACGAGTAATTTATTAAAAGGGTCGCGACACAAGAAGGTTTGAGAACCGCTTTTTATAGAGAATGTGTCCATCGCCTCCTGTTCCGAACCTCTTATCACTAAAACATTTGATGGGCATCTATGCAAGGATTCATCTTTACGGACGTGTTTCCAAAACGTTCAGTTGAAATGATAACCTATGGAGTATAGAGTATAGAGTATAGAGCATGTGTCCATCGCCTCCTGTTCCGAACCTCTTATCACTAATACATTTGATAAGCATATATGCAAGGATTCATCTTTACGGACGTGTTTACAAGTCTTTCAAATTTTTAAAGGGGCCAAAACGATCATAGGTGATCGTCTGCCTTGATAATTAGATGAAGACCGTGAGGCAAATTTACAATAGTGTTTCAGGAAAATTTTTAAAGTACGTTAAAAATGAGTTTACTTGCTAACTAAGACCCACATTCATAAATTATATTAACCCAATGGCGTAAAAAGGAATGTTGAAGCAAACAAAGAACATAAAATTCACTCGAATTTAGCATCAAACATCAGATTCATTTGAAACAAACAACGAATAAAAATTCACTTGGATTTAGCATCAATCTCCATCTTCATTTGAAACAACGAATAGAAAATTCACTTGGATTTAGCATCAAACTTCATCTTCATTTGAAACAAACAACGTATATAAAATTCACTTGGATTTATCATCAAACTTCAGATTCATTTTAAAGAAACATTGAACTTACGATTTCCTTTAATCTACCATAACATTTTAGATTACATTGAATTTAGCATTGCCTTACAGATTCACTTTAATCTAGACTCGACCATCAGATTCACTCCCTTGCCACTGCATTGTCTCCCCTTTAGTTGACCTGGGTGTCCACGCCAACATGAGCCATGAGTCACTCAACGATAACAACGACCTGACGTGCACCACACCTAAAGGGAACAGCGCACAAGTCAACTTCACTATACCGATACGGTTCACTTGGCTTAGAATCGTGCTAGGAGAAAAAGGTATCGATTAAAACATATCTGTAATCAGGGTTGGGATTTGTGCTCATGAGAGGAATACATATCAGATTAGATTACTAAAACTTCAAATATATAATAAGATAAAGAATGATCGGATAAATTTAGACATGATAGAGGCATCCATCTTATCAAATATAAATGTTATTTTTTTAATGTGTTTTGCACAGTAATCTTTTCTGAAAACAAACAAATTATTCTTAAAAAGGCAAATATAGTTGTTGTTTTGTTTTTTTTGTTTTTTTCCCACCTTCAAATAAATGTTCTGTTAACACCAGAGTTATCCATCATGTGACATGAACGACAGTATCTACATAATTTTATTTGCTTAAATATGGTCGATTTTCGACAGCACCTTACTCTTGGTGATCAATCTGGATAGCTTCGGGAGGAGTGGTCTTAAATTTGTCGACTCGAATATGTGTTTAAAATGTTCGTGATTATTCACTAATGGCACGTGTTACTATAAGATTCATTGATTAACGTCTGTTTGAGATGACTCAGTGGCGCTCTTGGTGTGACGGAAATTCTTTAGATGGTCTCAGTCTTATAAGTTGTACTGGCGTTCCAGGTTTAGCTCATATGTCATGAATTGCAAGTCTAGTCGGGCCTGTTTAAACATTTTCAATTTGAAAACAAAAAATTAGTGTTTAATTTCATAATAAAAAATTTATTTAGAGCATGCAAATTTCTAAAATTTAGATACATTTTCATAGCCAATATTTACAATGTTGAAATCGTTAAAAGATTTCTTGAACCCGTGTGGAGATTAATCTAAACTACGACTTCAACGTGTAAAAAATATAAGACTTTATTCTCTAAGCGCGCACACGAATGGATTTAATTGTATAAGTTACATAATGTCCAAGCACGAACAATTTGTAGATTGGTTTGTAGAATTTCTAGAACTCATTATTAAGAGGACCAGAGAAAATTGTTTAAAACTAGCGTATCACCCATCAAAAATGACTGAAGTTTTCAAAATAAATACACATCAGATTAAATTTTAAAAAACCCGTAAAAAAACAAGTTATTTTTACTATAAATCCTTTATGTACAAGACATAACTAAAAGAATGTTAATTATAATACGCTGCAAGACCATCCAAAAATACAAAATTGTAGTTGTGTGGTAAAACATGTTTAATATAATGCGCACCGATTTGGTATATGTTATAAACATTGTTGTCAATAAAATACGCACCTTATTGCGCGACAGAAAGGTTGTTCAAAATAATACGCACCGCCACACTCTTTCTCAAAAAATAACATTTTACATAGAGATAAATAAAATAATCTAAAAATTGAATAATTTAATTACAGTACATGCGATCGATCTGAAATTTTGATACATCGTTTTTATCATCGGTACAAAACTGCCTGCAAAATTTCAGCTCGCTAGCTAAAGAGAAAGTGGGTTACAAATCGATCCAAAGTTTTGTCGACAAGCAAGCAAATAATCAACCAAACAGAAACCACGAGTTAATATAAAGGATTTTAAAATGAAGTAATACAGAAATTTCATTTGTTTTATTTATTTTTATTTGATTCATTTATTATTATATTGAACAATTTTATGCGGAACGTTCGAAAAGAGTAATATTTGGTGCAGTAATTTTTGGTGCGCACTATTGAACAAATCAGCATTACATCCAAGAAGCATTACATCCATTACGGGAATTATGTATGGTGATGGTATTTTTAATTTAATTGTAGGGTTAATTATAATAATATAATATAAAGAAAATTAAAGAGGAATAGAAAAAAATTATTCGTTTAATAAAATTTGAGTTTCTAGCATGTACAATAATAACTTGGTTTTTAAGGGATTCCCCTTTTTTTCCACAGGGACACTGAACACAGTGTCGCTTACTTTTGATGGGGTCGAGGAGTGGGACCAGGAGAGAGAGTGTAAGGATCCTTCACTGCTGGAGGTCAGCGAGTATGGGGACGTCCTTGACATTGAATGCCCCATTCAGATTAACGTAACACGGTTAAAATTGTCCTGGCCCAAGGCGGCGTCCATCTGTTCCATTTACATCAATGGGGGTGAGTATCGTTCGAGAGCTAAGCTAGAACAGAGAGTGTGAACAGCTCAAAGTCTGTGAAAATAAGGGAAAACATCACGCAATCTATGGCATCCGTCCATCCTCATGGGATGTTGGCGTTTCCTCCTGCTCCTCTACCCCCCTTTCCCTTTCTCCTGGCCCTTTTCTCCTCGCTCCTGGCTGTAAGGGAAGCTTCCGCGACTAGGATGCGCTCGCGCACTTTTGCCCACCAGGAGATGCGCTCCTCAGCAATGGTCTCCCACGTTTTATGGCCAATCTGCGTCAGAGTCATGTCTTTCTTGCAGACATCCTTGAAGCGCAAGCAGGGGCGTCCTCTCTTCCGCATACCAATTGCCAGCTCGCCGTAAAGCAAGGCTCTTGGAATGCGCTCCGAGCTCATCCTGCGGACATGTCCCAACCACCGCAGGCGCCTCTCGCTCAGGCAATACAATATACGTATACGGGAAATACTGTTACTCATATAAACAAATGAAGGTGTAAATTATAAACACATTATTTTTCAAATATTTTTCAAAAACTAATTTATTTTTCTGAAAGGATATACTGTTAATATTTACAACACACGTTTCTAAGAAGATTCGCTCCTTCTTTTTCATTTAGGAAAAAAATTAATTGCGTTTATATTTTAACTAATAGGTAATTAATGCTTTAAGTAAATCAGTCCTGAATTTATTGCTTATGTTTTCCACCCTTAATTTATGGCTAAGAAATGCCCCCCTCCCCCTAAATCTATGGCCGAGACATTCACCCCTAAATCTATGGCCTGGTTAATTTCTCCTTAAATCTATGGCCTGGTTAATTTCTCCTTAAATCTAGGGCCTAGTTAATTTCTCCTTAAATCTATGGCCTGGTTAATTGCTCCTTAAATCTATGCCTGGTTAATTGCTCCTTAAATCTATGGCCTGGTTAATTTCTCCTTAAATCTATGGCCTGGTTAATTTCTCCTTAAATCTAGGGCCTGGTTAATTTATCCTTAAATCTATGCCTGGTTAATTTCATCTTAAATCTATGACCTGGTTAATTTCTCCTTAAATCTATGGCCTGGTTAATTTCTCCTTAAATCGATGGCCTGGTTAATTTCTCCTTAAATCTATGACCTGGTTGATTTCTCCTTAAATCTATGGCCTGGTTAATTTCTACTTAAATCTATGGCCTGGTTAATTTATCCTTAAATCTATGGCCTATGAAATTTCTCCCTATATCTATCGCGTAGGTAACTTCAACCATATATCTATTGCTTTGGTACTTTCTCCCTAAATCTATTGCCAAGTTATTTTCTCTCTAAATCTATGGCGTAGGAACTTTTCTCCCTAAATCTATGTTCTAGGTACTTTCTCCCTAAATCTATGATCTAATTATTTCTTCCTAAATCTATGGCCTATGTAATTCTACCATAGATGTATGGTTTAATACAAGTGGTAAAAAGATGCATGAGCCTTCGTAAGTCCCCTTCCAAAATTTACATACAATTTGTATTCTGCTTAAATTTAGATTTATTCAATGTTTTAACATTTCCTGTTGATAAGAAGAACTTCAATATCCGTCAATAACACGAAAAAAGCGACAATTCTTTCCAGGCCGGAGTCTGTTAAGTAACCAAGTCGCCATACTGCATTCAGTCACAATCCTGGAAGAGGAGCGGGTGCCAGAAATGACGGACGGGCGCCTCAAGTGTAACGGTTGTATGGAGCTAAAGGGCGCCGACTCTGCCATTCTAATCACGAGACTCGCCAACTTCGGCCTGATCCAATATGTCTACTTGTACACATGTGAGTCTTGTCTTTGGGGCGTGGCCCAATACGTCTTCTTGTACTCATGTGATCATATACGTCTTTTGTACACGCATGAGTCTCGTCTCAGGGGCGTGGTCCAAAACGCCTTCGTGTACACATGTGAGATTTGAATCAGGAGCGTGGTCCAATACGTCTAGTTGTACAAATATGAGTGTTGTGTCAGGGGCGTGATCCAATACGCCTTCTTCTACACGCGTGAGTCTTGTCTCAGGGGCGTAATCCAATACGCCTTCTTGTACACGCGTGAGTCTTGTTTCAGTAGCGTTGTCCAATGTCTTTTTGTACACGTGTTAGTCTTGTTTCAGTGGCGTTGTCCAATGTCTTTTTGTACACGAGCGAGTCTTGTTTCAGGGGCGTTTCTGGCGTTTCATTTGCCGGAGAGACTATCCACCTTCCACATGCAACTGTTAGCACTTGTTCGAAAATGCTGCAGCTCAATATAGATATGGGGAACAAGGGAATTCCTCTTCAACTATCTATGAGATCATCCGCCTCTTTTGTTAAACGAGTTTCATGCCTGAACTGTTTGCGTCAATGAGTTTTTTTGGTTGTATTCTCCAAGAAAATTTTCAGGATGAGATAATAAGCAAGTTCAAGTGGTAAAGGAATATATAAGGGTTTTAGCACAAGCTGCATATATCCTAGTTATCTAGGCTAAGGTTAATCATAGTCATATTAAATACGACTTTCTTAAGGTGCTTAACGTACCATTGACTTGCTTCTACAGAGGTAATGGAGTAGAAAGAAAAAAATTAATAAAAGGCGAAAAATAAGCCAAATTTATTTACACACAAAAATGAACACAAAATTTTTTTTAAAAAAAGCAAATGAAAAAAGATGAAGTTAACTTAACACGATGATTAGTAACTGTTCAAAACGAATGTTCGTTTCTGGTCGATTTCAGTGGACAGCGGGAGGAAGAATTTCACAATATCTTTTAGACGGAGCCTGGACCGTACCACGTTTTCTTACCCGATTACCGTAGACTCGGGGCTCCTTATCAAAATATCGACTCTGGAAATGATGGAACCGATACAGTATATCGTGTTGACCATGTACTCGTATTCGCTGTGGCTGTGCGAAATCGAAGTTTACGGGGGTGAGTTTCGTGTTGGATTTATTTGTCTTATAGACATCAGCATGGAACCCTCTTTACGCGTCAAGGTCTTTAGGCTTTTTACTCTTTACGCACCAATCTCAGTACGCACAAAACTATTTCCAAACTAGTGTATTACCCGTCAAAAATGATGGAAGTATTCAAAATAAATAGCAAATACATTTCAGCAGGAATCTATTTATTTTGAAAAAAAATACATATTAGAATAAAAAATAATGTAATACAGAATTTTCATTTATTTTTATTTTATTTATGTATTTTCATATTGACAATTTTTATGCAGTAAATTGGTGCGCTGCTTTCTAAAATTAGTGGCGTCATGGACTTGACAGACTGGACGTGACAATAGTTGCAAATTATGTATATTGATTAAAGTGATTACACATGAAAATCTTTACGCACCAGTCTTTTTTCGCACAAATCTATTTACCCACTAAAATCTTTACGCCCCAAAATCTTTAACCAACAAACTCTTTAAGCACCATACTCTTTATATGAGTTATTGTGTTCCAAATGTTGATTGTGCTACTTTCATAGATTTAAGGGGAAAAATGTAAATTGTCTAGAATTTGCCTTTCTGTAATTTGGAATTTCATATATCATCAGATACACTTATTTTTAATAGTAGCCATTTCTAGTTTATATTCCAGAAGCAATGACAATGTTTTCATTTGACTTATCTCATCAATGTAATATATAAATATATATCAAAACATGCAATGTTCCCTTTCAGCTTCGCAGCGGTGCAGCCGATGAGATGTCTTATCGACGCCGCGCAGGAATTTATAATTAACGCGTAAAAGTTTATAATTGCCGCGCAACATTTTTTAGTAAAATATAGCACACAAACAAATAGATGCTGCGCTAATTTGTACACGAGTTGTTTTTTTTTAACTCTTCACACACAAACCAACAAACTTTAGAGCAAACATTGCAAACATAATGATTCCATTGTGCTCAATAATAGAATGTACATCAAGCCTGTACGGACCCGGATGTGCGAGGATGTGCTCGTCCGTGTGCGTGAATGGCACGTGCAACTACGAGGGGGTGTGTCACAGATGTGCACCGGGCGTCACGGGGAAACTGTGCACGCACAGTAGGTGTTGTTCTCAGTGTAAAATGGAAGTTATTCTCTCAGAGTCATGTTGTTGTGAATATCAGTGTCATGTTAGTGTCATTCTCAGTGACATGTTGGTGTTATTCTTAGTGTTATGTTGGTGTTATTCTCAGTGACATGTTGGTGTTATTCTCAGTGTCATGTTGGTGTTATTATCAGTGTCATGATGGTGTTATTATCAGTGTCATGATGGTGTTATTCTCAGTGTCATGTTGTTGTTATTCTCTGCCTCACGTTAGTGTTATTCTCAGTGTAAATAACTTGTTATTGCGTTCAGTTGATGTGAGTTCGTGTGATGTTGGTGTTGATCTCAGTGTAAATAGTGTTATTGCGTTCAGTTGATGTGAGTTCGTATGATGTTTTTGTATCGTTAAAATTTGATGTAACGTGTAAAAACCAGATGTCCTTTATTTTAACCAACAAATGATATTTATATTAGAAAACACTTTTGATCTAAGGATTAAATATACTTACCTACAAAATATGTCTATGTACAATAATACATTTGATAAAAGGATTAAATATTACTGTATACAGAGGCGTCACTAGGGTTGGTGTCATCCAGTGCGGTAGCTGATGGTGTCACCCTCTCATGACTTACCACATAGGGCTCCTCCGAGTCTGTCAGCGCCAAATGACGGGAACATTCATAATTTTACACATTGGTGTCACCCTTGTGATGGTGTCATCCATGTGCAGTGCGCATCACCCGCACCACTAGTGACGCCACTGCCTTGATATATTTAATCACCTGTATTGTTTTATCTCAAAGTCGGTCACATTTCAATATGAAATGATTTCTATAGTAACGATTTTTTAAATTCACATCGTACAAAATTTCGTAAAATTCTTTCTTTAGATCAATCTCTTTTTTATGGAGCGACTGACTCTTAACAACTATTTTAGGGGCTTGAGGTTACGCACCGGAAACACTACAGTTCCCATCTACTTCACCACAAAAAAAAAGAAACATAAAAAAGCATACCTTAGCATGTTCCGTATTAAATTGTATGTATGTTCGTATTTTCCCGAAAATTAAAGTGTATACGCCTTTAGCCCTCTTCTTTTTTGCATGCAAAATATTATATAGAATAGGAATGCCGCAATAAAGCTTAATACAAATACAAGATAAACAAGAAAATTGCTTTATTAATTGACTAATAATTCCTACCTTTTCTGATATCAAGGGTCACTTTTTAAAACTTTTGTTGCTATTGTTCTTCTTTTTAAATCCTTTATATTAACTCGTGGTGTCTGCGGCCGACCGACCGACCGACCGTCCGACCGACCGACCTTGTCGCCAAAACTTTTGATCGATTTTTAACCCACCTGCTCGCAAGATAGCGAGCTGAAATTTTGCAGGCAGTTTTGTACCGATGATAAAAACAATGTATCAAAATTTCAGATCGATCGCATGTACCGTAATTAAATTATTGATTTTTTAGATTATTTTATTTATTCCTATGTATCATGCTATTTTTTGAGATAGAGCGTCGCGGTGCGTATTATATTGAACAACCTTTCTGTCGCGCAATAAGGTGCGTATTTTATTGACAGCTCTTTTTATAAACATATTCCTGATCGGTGCGCATTATATTAAACATGTTTTACGACACAACTGCAATTTTGTATTTCTGGATGGTCTGGCGCTGCGTATTATAATGAACATTCTTTTAATTACTTCTCGTACACAAAGGATTTATAGTCAAAAACTTGGTTTTTTACGGGTTTTTCTTATTTAAATCCTTTATATTAACTCGTGGTGTCTGCGGCCGACCGACCGACCGACCGACCTTGTCGCCAAAACTTTTGATCGATTTTTAACCCACTTGCTCGCAAGATAGCGAGCTGAAATTTTGCAGGCAGTTTCGTACCGATGATAAAAACAATGTATCAAAATTTCAGATCGATCGCTTGTACCGTAATTAAATTATTGATTTGTTAGATTATTTTATTTATTCCTATGTATCATGCTATTTTTTGAGATAGAGCGTCGCGGTGCGTATTATATTGAACAACCTTTCTGTCGCGCAATAAGGTGCGTATTTTATTGACAGCTCTTTTTATAAACATATTCCTGATCGGTGCGCATTATATTAAACATGTTTTACGACACAACTGCAATTTTGTATTTCTGGATGGTCTGGCGCTGCGTATTATAATGAACATTCTTTTAATTACTTCTCGTACACAAAGGATTTATAGTCAAAAACTTGGTTTTTTACGGGTTTTTCTTATTTAAATCCTTTATATTAACTCGTGGTGTCTGCGGCCGACCGACCGACCGACCGACCTTGTCGCCAAAACTTTTGATCGATTTTTAACCCACTTGCTCGCAAGATAGCGAGCTGAAATTTTGCAGGCAGTTTCGTACCGATGATAAAAACAATGTATCAAAATTTCAGATCGATCGCTTGTACCGTAATTAAATTATTGATTTGTTAGATTATTTTATTTATTCCTATGTATCATGCTATTTTTTGAGATAGAGCGTCGCGGTGCGTATTATATTGAACAACCTTTCTGTCGCGCAATAAGGTGCGTATTTTATTGACAGCTCTTTTTATAAACATATTCCTGATCGGTGCGCATTATATTAAACATGTTTTACGACACAACTGCAATTTTGTATTTCTGGATGGTCTGGCGCTGCGTATTATAATGAACATTCTTTTAATTACTTCTCGTACATAAAGGATTTATAGTCAAAAACTTGGTTTTTTACGGGTTTTTCTTATTTAAATCCTTTATATTAACTCGTGGTGTCTGCGGCCGACCGACCGACCGACCGACCTTGTCGCCAAAACTTTTGATCGATTTTTAACCCACTTGCTCGCAAGATAGCGAGCTGAAATTTTGCAGGCAGTTTCGTACCGATGATAAAAACAATGTATCAAAATTTCAGATCGATCGCATGTACCGTAATTAAATTATTGATTTTTTTAGATTATTTTATTTATTCCTATGTATCATGCTATTTTTTGAGATAGAGCGTCGCGGTGCGTATTATATTGAACATCCTTTCTGTCGCGCAATAAGGTGCGTATTTTATTGACAGCTCTTTTTATAAACATATTCCTGATCGGTGCGCATTATATTAAACATGTTTTACGACACAACTGCAATTTTGTTTTTCTGGATGGTCTGGCGCTGCGTATTATAATGAACATTCTTTTAATTACTTCTCGTACATAAAGGATTTATAGTCAAAAACTTGGTTTTTTACGGGTTTTTCTTATTTAAATCCTTTATATTAACTCGTGGTGTCTGCGGCCGACCGACCGACCGACCGACCTTGTCGCCAAAACTTTTGATCGATTTTAACCCACTTGCTTACAAGATAGCGAGCTGAAATTTTGCAGGCAGTTTTGTACCGATGATAAAAACAATGTATCAAAATTTCAGATCGATCGCATGTACCGTAATTAAATTATTGATTTTTTAGATTATTTTATTTATTCCAATGTATCATGCTATTTTTTGAGATATAGCGTCGCGGTGCGTATTATATTGAACAACCTTTCTGTCGCGAAATAAGGTGCGTATTTTATTGACAACTCTTTTTATAAACATATTTCTGATCGGTGCGCATTATATTAAACATGTTTTACGACTCAACTGCAATTTTGTATTTCTGGATGGTCTGGCACTGCGTATTATAATGAACATTCTTTTAGTTACTTCTCGTACATAAAGGATTTATAGTCAAAAACTTGGTTTTTTACGGGTTTTTCTTATTTATCTTTAAGTGATTATTTATTCCTCATTTAGAATGTTTTTTTTTATAATGTAAATATTATTTGATACTTTAGTAAGTTATTTACGCTGAAGAAGGCATTAGCCGAATAATCTATTTATGTATTAGTCAAATAATAAATCTTTCATTTATTGTTCAGGTAAACAATTTGTTTGAGTATATCTCGTATATTGTTGTGTGCACAACTTTGAAGCAGAGTTCTACTTCTGTCATCTTATACCATAGCAATGTAATTCTATTAATTATTTCAACCCGTTTCCCAAACACCAAAGCCGCCAACGCGACATCACAGAGGCCAGTGGTCAAGCCCACCACGAAGCTTGTGGGCCCCAACAGAGACCACATGAAGGAGAACATCCCACAGAATATCAAACAGCACTTCATCCTGTTCCTGCTGGTCATGTTGTGCCTGCTGTCCGCCAGCTCGTTGACCTGTTACTTTGTGGTCGAGAAACATGAACTCAAGTCTCAGAGGAGGTTGTCAGGTATAACGAACATGGCCGATAAGGCCCTAAGGGTAAATTGTGTTGTATAGCGCCGATAAGGCCCTAAAAGTACAGTGTGTTGTATAGCGCCAATAAGGCCCTAAAAGTACAGTGTGTTGTAAAGCGCCAATAAGGCCCTAAAAGTACAGTGTGTTGTATAGCGCCAATAAGGCCCTAAGGGTACTGTGTGTTGTATAGCGCCAATAAGGCCCTAAAGGTTCAGTGTGTTGTATAGCGCCAATAAAGCCCTAAGGGTGATGTGTGTTGTATAGCGCCAATAAAGCCCTAAAGGTACAGTGTGTTGTATAGCGCCAATAAGGCCCTAAAGGTACAGTGTGTTGTATAGCGCCAATAAGGCCCTAAAGGCACAGTGTGTTGTATAGCGCCAATAAGGCCCTAAAGGTACAGTGTGTTTTATAGTGCCAATAAGGCCCTAAAGGTTCAGTGTGTTGTATAGTGCCAATAAGGCCCTAAAGGTTCAGTGTGTTGTATAGTGCCAATAAGACCCTAAAGGTTCAGTGTGTTGTATAGCGCCAATAAGGCCCTAAAGTTTCAGTGTGTTGTATAGCGCCAATAAAGCCCTAAGGGTAATGTGTGTTGTATAGCGCCAATAAGGCCCTAAAGGTACAGTGTGTTGTATAGTGCCAATAAGGCCCTAAAGGTTCAGTGTGTTGTATAGTGCAAATAAGGCCCTAAAGGTTCAGTGTGTTGTATAGTGCCAATAAGGCCCTAAAGGTTCAGTGTGTTGTATAGTGCCAATAAGGCCCTAAAGGTTCAGTGTGTTGTATAGCGCCAATAAAGCCCTAAGGGTAATGTGTGTTGTATAGCGCCAATAAGGCCCTAAAGGTACAGTGTGTTGTATAGCGCCAATAAGGCCCTAAAGGTTCAGTGTGTTGTATAGCGCCAATAAAGCCCTAAGGGTAATGTGTGTTGTATAGCGCCAATAAAGACCTAAAGGTACAGTGTGTTGTATAGCGCCAATAAGGCCCTAAAGGTTCAGTGTGTTGTATAGTGCCAATAAGGCCCTAAAGGTTCAGTGTGTTGTATAGCGCCAATAAAGCCCTAAGGGTAATGTGTGTTGTATAGCGCCAATAAGGCCCTAAAGATACAGTGTGTTGTATAGCGCCAATAAGGCCCTAAAGGTTCAGTGTGTTGTATAGCGCCAATAAAGCCCTAAAGGTACAGTGTGTTGTATAGCGCCAATAAGGCCCTAAAGGTTCAATGTGTTGTATAGTGCCAATAAGGCCCTAAAAGTTCAGTGTGTTGTATAGCACCAATAAGCCCTAAGGGTAATGTGTGTTGTATAGCGCCAATAAGGCCCTAAAGGTACAGTGTGTTGTATAGCGCCAATAAGGCCCTAAAGGTTCAGTGTGTTGTATAGCGCCAATAAAGCCCTAAGGGTAATGTGTGTTGTATAGCGCCAATAAAGCCCTAAAGGTACAGTGTGTTGTATAGCGCCAATAAGGCCCTAAAGGTTCAGTGTGTTGTATAGCGCTAATAAAGCCCTAAGGGTAATGTGTGTTGTATAGCGCCAATAATGCCCTAAAGGTACAGTGTGTTTTATAGCGCCAATAAAGCCCTAAGGGTACTGTGTGTTGTATAGCGCCAATAAGGCCCTAAAGGTACTGTGTGTTGTATAGCGCCAATAAGGCCCTAAAGGCACAGTGTGTTGTATAGCGCCAATAAGGCCCTAAGGGTACTGTGTGTTGTATAGCGCCAATAAGGCCCTGAAGGTACTGTGTGTTGTATAGCGCCAATAAGACCCTGAAGGTACTGTGTGTTGTATAGCGCCAATAAGGCCATGAAGGTACTGTGTGTTGTATAGCGCCAATAAGACCCTGAAGGTACTGTGTGATGTATAGCGCAATTAAGGCCCTAAAGGTACTGTGTGATGTATAGCGCAATTAAGGCCCTACGAGTGAAGTGAGTTGTATGGCGCCAATAAGGCCCTACATGTACAGTGTGCTGTATAACTCAAATTTCGGCCCGTATGGCACAGTGTATTTTCAGTTGGGATTTGGCACTAAACTTAACATATGGCGTATAAATTAATTATAACATGCAAATTAGCTTTTAATGTCACTTAAATTAATCTTCGGCATACTTCCGTCTCGCAAGACGATGGTGCATCACCGTTGTGTTGGGTTGCATTTTCTCGAGTAGCTGTGCAGTCCTTCCTTGAGTGGCAGTCTTTACCACAGATTATGCACACGAGTTCCGTGCTTCCCAATGTTTTGGCATTTCTCCTAGCTCTTCTGTCTGTAGCCTTCTCCATCCTTCGCTCCTCGGCTACTATGACGCCCCCTTTGACAACTGTGCGCCATGTAGATCGGTCTTCTGCCTACACTCCCAGTCGCTTGTGCGTATTCTGCCTGCTTTCATTTCCCTTTGGTAGACATCTTTAAATCGCAGACGTGGGCGACCTGTCTTCCTCTTTCCCGATGCCAGTTCTCCATACAGGAGGTCCTTGGGGATACGACCAGGGCTCATTCTTTTAACATGTCCTAGCCATCTCAGACGTCTAAGGATTGAGAACATGCTTTTGGTATTGGCACGCATTAGGACCTCACTATTTAGCACTTTGTCCTGCCATTGAAGGCTAAGTATGCGACACAGGCACCTCAAGTGGAAGCTATTAAGCTTACGCTCATGGGATGTATAAGTGGTCCATGTCTCGCTCCCGTATATCATCGTACTGAAATTAATACGTGATACTTATAACATTAAACTTAACTTATTAAGAATAGATTAAATGTTTTTGTATCACTTAACTTACAACTTGTAAACAAACTTATAACGTTTAAATTGAATTCAAAATTTACTTATAAATTAGCTTATAAAATTTTTTACATATAACAAATAAATTAACCTATGACGTACATATTAACGTGTAAAATATAATTTAACATATAACATATAACATATACATACAATTATAACATACAAATTAACTTGTAATGTATAAATAAGTTTCAAATGTATAAATTATCTTATAACGTATAAATTAACTTTATAAATATATAATAACTTATAACGTCATAAAAAATTAACGCATAAGGTCTAAACTTTTCTAAAACGTTAAACAAATATTTAATTTCGCGGTTCTGTAGTTTACTTACAGTTTTAATTTAATCTGATGAAAATTGAATTGACTGGAATTTACAATGACATTGGCTTCCATGAATTTATCCCTACTTTCACCCAAACACCACGTCCCCTCTATATCTCGAGAATGCAGCTTTATTTGTTAATCCACAGACAACATCCACATCGACCAAAACATGATCGTGGACCTAAACTCTCCCTCACCCAGGCTGCATGAGAGCCAGAGGCGTTTCTCCGAGTCGCCGGGGCTCGTATCTCACTGCAACGTCGACGCACCGAGCACCGCCAAACGCACCAGCTCCCTCAGCAAACTGGAGCTCAAGAGAACCCGAAGCCTTCCCCGCGCCCAAATTCGTCACCTCCTCGGTTTCGGTAAAATCTTTAACACGAAAACCCCGGAAGCTAAAGGTCAACGGAAAACGCAGTCGGCCGGCGGCGCGAGAGAGATGCCGAGGGCGGATCCGACGTCTGACGTGGAGACTCAGGTCAGGAGGAGCGAGGTGAAGAGGGCGAATCCTCGACTGAGCCTCGCGAACAACCAGGACGAGAATGTCATGGGGAGGAACGTGTCGGTCCAGGTCAGGCGAAACTCTAACG
This sequence comes from Ampullaceana balthica, assembly GCA_944989445.1. NCBI lineage: Eukaryota > Metazoa > Mollusca > Gastropoda > Lymnaeidae > Ampullaceana > Ampullaceana balthica. The sequence goes on along the minus strand of CALYLW010000580.1, from coordinate 158,340 downwards.
CGTTCCTCCAGGCGGTGCAGGCGATGAAGAGACAAACAGCCAAGCGCTTGGGTCAGACCGGGCAGGAGAAGGAGGGCGGCCTCCCCAAGGTGACGCCCCGGGTCATACGCCGTGTGCCGACGCAGGTTCGAGACGGGGGCACCGCTACTGTCGGGGCGCCCCCCGAGTCAGCCGTTGTTGTAGCGCGGAAGGGCGTCGACTTGCGGGCGGTGCCGGAGTCAAACGCATCGCACGAGCACGAAGTCAGCGAGTGGGACACGAGCAGGGTGGAGATCAACGAGGCGACGTCGAGGATGTTCGAGAGCACCATGGCCTTCATGACGACGGTGTTCAGCATGCACAGCGACACCAAGCCGGAGCAGACGATCAAGAAAGATGGCGATGTTGTTTGAGGTCGTGACTGACCGTAGTCGCCTGGGGTCATGAGGTCACACGAATATGGGAGACGTTGGTTGGGTGGGGGAGGTGGGCGTCGAGGACTTTCACAGGGGGAGATGAAAGTATTTGAAATGAGTAAAAGCCCTTATTGCGTCATTCTTGGATTATTTCTTATATATATATAATGAATCTAGGTATAAAATTCCTTAGAAAATAAACTCTAGATTATTTTCTCCTCAGGTTTTAAGAGATCTCGCAATAGAGCAAGTCATTAACTTTGTCGTTGCACTGTAATAAAGTAAAGAGAAAGCTTTATACTGAAATACTTTAGATAGATGCCCCGTCGGTAAATGCATTTAGTGTGAAAGTTTCACGTTTTCTAGGTATAGACTATTTCGATTAAGTTAGCCTCAAAGGCGGCCGTACATCTCTGAAAGTGTTTTCTTTCTGGAAGATCACACCGGAACAGCATTCCAGTTCTTTTTTCCGACATATTTTTATTACTCAATTTACTTCCTGGAATGTTTGCTCTCAATGCCTTTTCAAGGTTGCGTTCCGATTTTTTTTTAAAGCACTGACCTCTGGTATGTTATGTGTCTTCCCGTCCCCCTTGTTCTAACTGCAAGTTTTTACTTTACTGACAGTGTTGGTATAATGTTTTTAAAATATATTAATACTTGTGCAGAAACTATTTTTCTCAGGCTACAAACGGAATTTTTAATATAGAAATAGTTTTGGTCTTTTATTTCACAATGATAAAATATAGTTTTTAAACGTTCTCGTATATAATCAGGTGACTAAAAATATGAAATACCGAATAACTTGCTATATGTACTTAAACAATCGTTATCATGTAAACAATAATTTGTTTAGAGTTCATTGCTTCATTAACTTTACGAGATATAAGGATATGAATATCTTCATTGTTGATAGTCAAAACGAGAATTAAAGTGTACCTTGATGTAATTGTGGATCTTGTGTATTTATTTGGACGTTTCTAAGCAACCGTGACGTCGCCAGTTATTTCAATGTGTTTGTATGTACACAGAGCAAGCCAACTGTAACAATTGATGTTTGTATGTACACAGAGCAAGCCAACTGTAACAATTGATGTTTGTATGTACACAGAGCAAGCCAACTGTTACAATTGATGTTTATCTGTACACAGAGCAAGCCAACAGTTACAATTGATGTTTGTATGTACACAGAGCAAGCCAACTGTAACAATTGATGTTTGTATGTACACAGAGCAAGCCAACTGTTACAATTGATGTTTGTCTGTACACAGAGCAAGCCAACTGTAACAATTGATGTTTGTATGTACACAGAGCAAGCCAATTGTAACAATTGATGTTTGTATGTACACAGAGCACGCCAACTGTAACAATTGTTGTTTGTTTGTACACAGAGCAAGCCAACTGTAACAATTGATGTTTGTATGTACACAGAGCAAGACAACTGTAACAATTGATGTTTGTATGTACACAGAGCAAGCCAACTGTTACAATTGATGTTTGTCTGTACACAGAGCAAGCCAACTGTAACAATTGATGTTTGTATGTACACAGAGCAAGCCAATTGTAACAATTGATGTTTTATGTACACAGAGCACGCCAACTGTAACAATTGTTGTTTGTATGTACACAGAGCAAGCCAACTGTAACAATTGATGTTTGTATGTACACAGAGCAAGCCAACTGTAACAATTGATGTTTGTATTGTAAATTATTTGAAGATCATCTTGGTGTTTATATTTTAATGATCTACAGACTGCTCACAAAATGTGACTGATGACAAACTTCACTCCACGACTCCACGTTTATGTTACTCTTCTGTAATCTGGTTGAAAATATTTGTTTAGTATTTTATTTTCCAATTTGTTTGTTTGTTTTCGGATTTTCCTACATCCCATTATCGCATCATAATCTCGGATTTTCACACAAATAAAATGAAAAAAATAATAAAAAATTAAAATATTTTTTAAAAGACGTATGCTATATCAAAAAATAAAATAATGAAGCTCAAAACTATTTTAATCTTAAAACCAAAGTCCTTCTTGAAAGCTAGCAATGTGTGGTGTGATTCTAGAGTGATCCTAGTAGATAACATCCAGAATAAACACAACGTAACGGAAAATGTGTTGGGCTTTTTTTAGGAAAGCAATAAGGGAAGTTAGTTTTAAAAAGAAAATTAACTAGTATTGATGTTTCACACCAGGAGGAAGAATTTGTTTTTCTATTTTTAGAGTGTCACTAAGTGGATCCATTTTGAATGCATATTTAGGAGAGCCTCGCCAACCAAAAGATGTGTTTTCAAAAGCAGGTGAGCTTCTTCACAATAGAGAAAGAAAATGTAAACTGTAAATAAATACAATAGTTTAAAATTTCTCTACTCCTATTACTATTACATTGTTCGACGATCTTTCGCACCACCCACGCACACATTAATTTTTTTACTCTAGCCATCTTATACACAAAATATCAAAATATAGTGTAGCTACATTTGTTTTAATATATTGATGTTTGCAATTTACACTTTAAAACCATGCCAATACGGGTATGGGGGTAAGAATTGGACCATACAATGTTGTTTTTCATTTATTTTTTAATTATTTTTTAAAAAACTTTTTAAAATTTTTTATTAAAGTTATCGAAAACAAAAAATATAAGCTAAGCGTGCGGATGTGGTTGTTATTAAAATGTATTTGTTTCTCTATAGCAGTGATGGCGAACCTTTTTGGGGCCGCTTGCCCCAAATTCAATTAAATCTTACTTATATACAGCAAAATACCAACACGAAGTGCCAGCAAAGTGGAGTGATTAAGGTAATAATATTTTAGTCGCGTGCCTGCTGATGTGGCTCTGCGTGCCGTCTGTGGCACGCGTGGCATATGTTCGCCATCACTGATCTGTAGAAAGAGGTGGTGCTGTTAGAGACATATCAATTTTAACAGCTGAGCTGACGGAGAAAAAATAGGGAAAGTTAATTAGTTGAGGTACCAGCAGTGTCGGCAACTGTTAGGTGGGACATCAGTGTCGGGAAATGTTGGGTGGAGCATCAGTGTCGGGAACTGTTAGGTGGGGCATCAGTGTCGGGAACTGTTAAGTGGAGCATCAGTGTCGAGAACTGTTAGGTGGGACATCAGTGTCGAGAACTGTTAGGTGGGACATCAGTGTCGGGAACTGTTAGGTGGAGCATCAGTGTCGAGAACTGTTGGGTGGAGCATCAGTGTCGAGAACTGTTAGGTGGGACATCAGTGTCGAGAACTGTTAGGTGGGACATCAGTGTCGGGAACTGTTTTATATGGGGCATCAGTGCCGGGAACTGTTAGGTGGGGCATCAGTGTCGGGAATTGTAAGGTGGGACATCAGTGCCGGGAACTGTTAGGTGGGGCATCAGTGCCGGGAACTGTTAGGTGGGACATCAGTGTCGGGAACTGTTAGGTGGGACATCAGTGTCGGGAACTGTTAGGTGGGGCATCAGTGTCGGGAACTGTTAGGTGGAGCATCAGTGTCGAGAACTGTTAGGTGGGACATCAGTGTCGAGAACTGTTAGGTGGGACATCAGTGTCGGGAACTGTTAGGTGGAGCATCAGTGTCGAGAACTGTTGGGTGGAGCATCAGTGTCGAGAACTGTTAGGTGGGACATCAGTGTCGAGAACTGTTAGGTGGGACATCAGTGTCGAGAACTGTTAGGTGGGACATCAGTGTCGGGAACTGTTAGGTGGGGCATCAGTGTCGGGAATTGTTAGGTGGGACATCAGTGCCGGGAACTGTTAGGTGGGGCATCAGTGCCGGGAACTGTTAGGTGGGGCATCAGTGTCGGGAACTGTTAGGTGGGGCATCAGTGCTGGGAACTGTTAGGTGGGGCATCAGTGCCGGGAACTGTTATGTGGGGCATCAGTGTCGGGAACTGTTAAGTGGGGCATCAGTGTCGGGAACTGTTAGGTGTTGCATCAGTGTCGGGAACTGTTAGGTGGAGCATCAGTGTCGAGAGCTGTTAGGTGGGACATCAGTGTCGAGAACTGTTAGGTGGGACATCAGTGTCGGGAACTGTTAGGTGGAGCATCAGTGTCGAGAACTGTTAGGTGGAGCATCAGTGTCGAGAACTGTTAGGTGGGACATCAGTGTCGAGAACTGTTAGGTGGGACATCAGTGTCGAGAACTGTTAGGTGGGACATCAGTGTCGGGAACTGTTAGGTGGGGCATCAGTGTCGGGAATTGTTAGGTGGGACATCAGTGCCGGGAACTGTTAGGTGGGGCATCAGTGCCGGGAACTGTTAGGTGGGGCATCAGTGTCGGGAACTGTTAGGTGGGGCATCAGTGCTGGGAACTGTTAGGTGGGGCATCAGTGCCGGGAACTGTTATGTGGGGCATCAGTGTCGGGAACTGTTAAGTGGGGCATCAGTGTCGGGAACTGTTAGGTGTAGCATCAGTGCCGGGAACTGTTATGTGGGACATCAGTGCCGGGAACTGTTAGGTGGGGCATCAGTGTCGAGAACTGTTAGGTGGGACATCAGTGTCGAGAACTGTTAGGTGGGACATCAGTGTCGGGTACTGTTAGGTGGGGCATCAGTGTCGGGAATTGTTAGGTGGGACATCAGTGCCGGGAACTGTTAGGTGGGGCATCAGTGCCGGGAACTGTTAGGTGGGGCATCAGTGTCGGGAACTGTTAGGTGGGGCATCAGTGCTGGGAACTGTTAGGTGGGGCATCAGTGCCGGGAACTGTTATGTGGGGCATCATTGTCGGGAACTGTTAAGTGGGGCATCAGTGTCGGGAACTGTTTGGTTGTGGCATCAGTGCCGGGAACTGTTATGTGGGACATCAGTGCCGGGAACTGTTAGGTGGGGCATCAGTGCCGGGAACTGTTAGGTGGGGCATCAGTGTCGGGAACTGTTAGGTGGGGCATCAGAGTCGGGAACTGTTATGTGGGTCTCTTCAATGCCGGGAACTTTTAAGTGGGTCCTTTCAAAGACGGGAACTGTTGGGTGGGTCTCTTCGGTGCAGGGATCTGTTCACAGTATCTAAGAGTAAGACTAAATTTCCACTAAACTCTCAGTAGGAAATGTTGCAGCAGACGTACTGTAAGAAGACCGTACTCTTCACACTCAGTTTTCTTTACCTGAGTTTAAGTAAGTCAAATCTCTGTTTTTGTGTACCGTGACAATATTGTGTCAACCTTCTTGATCTATTATACTTTGTGTTGTCTTTGGTTATTTTAAATTATCTTTAAATTGTTCTGGGGTTCGTGGTCGACTTTTACTTAGAGTGTGGGCAGGTGGGGGTGGGATAAGAGAACAAACCATGTTGTTTTTTTAAATACGTAAATAAAAAAATTGAAATGCATGAAAATAATTATTGAGTGTTTTTTTCTTTCTTTTAATTAGTTTTAAATTTTATTATACTCAGTTCCTTTTTCAAAACTAAATTTATCTATATCAAGCTTCTAATTCCGAAAGACACATTCGTATACGCTTACACTACTGCTAGACATCTTAATGACAATATATATATATTTATATATATATATATATATATATATATATATATATATATATATATATATATATATATATATATATACACAACTGCCTACGTCGGCAGTAGTAACTTCTTACCTCCAATATGCGAGAGGACTTTCTAAGGCAGTGCTTCTCAAACGTTTTAGTGTGGCGGACCGGCAAGAATTTTTCTATTACATCAGAGACCGGTGAACTATTTTTCCTGTACTGACGTGGTAGCAAAATGTCCTTTATTGGTAACTTCTGCAGACCGGAATGGGATGGCCCACGGACCGGCACCGGTCCGCGGACCACCACTTTGAGAAGAACTGTTCTAAGGGACGTAACTGTTTCTTTTATTGTGCCCCTAGCGCTGACCACTGCATCCTTGACCAAATATTATCCGTTGTTTTTACTCGTGCATCCAGATTCCGACCAGATTTTCTGCCGGGCCGAGCAGATGAGAGTTTTCTGTGACGAGACCACGACGTGTTACGACGTCAGCAACAGCCTCAAGAACTGGAACGATGCGCAGGTATTTGTGGTCTTAAATATTTCATAGTTCTATCATTCCCATTTTCGAAATTCTGTAGAGTTGACAATATTTTCTTACTTCTATTATTCCAATATGCTGCTTGTACAATGTGATGAGAGAAGTCCATTGTTTGCGCAAAGCAGAAGAAAAAAAAGTTTTATATAACAACCCCACCATTACATAAAAATAAAGAAGTAAAACAAATTTTTCTAGAAACTAAACTAAAGTTTTTCAAACTTGATAAATATTACCACTTGGGTCCATCAGGAGAACTCGTTACATCCGTATAATAACATTTATATTTTTCACCACTTCAATTTATTTCAGTATTTGACGGGTAATACACTAGTAATAATATAATATATATGATATAGCATATAGTGTCATATTTGTAAAGATAATTAGATATTTGAGCTTCATCAAATTGTTTCATGTCTTTGCTCCCGTATTCATGTTTTAAATACTAATAGACGAAATCTCTTTTCTGTGTCCCTGAACTTTGCACGAACCGTCTCACCCAAATCGCGATGTCCAGTGAATTGTTGTAACATTTTATTTCTCCAGGTCTGGTGTGAACACCAAAACATGACACTGGCCATCGTCAAATTTCAAGATCTCATCAGAGAGATCACTTCAAACTTTTCGGGTAAAATTTTACAATTTTATTATTAATGTTTTAAAACATGTATGCATGTATCATTTTGTCCTCACTATTTATTTTCGTTTTAAAGTTTAAATCATTTATAATTTAATTTTTAATAGATCATCTTTACTCGTATTCATTATGGAAATGTAAATATATCAACAATAAATGTAGCCACTCTCAAAAGCAATATAATTTTAGTGTGGTATTTAATTCAAAGTATAATTATCAGTCCATGTTGTAATTAGAGAATTGTGAAGTGGCATTAAAGTTATCTAAATTTTAGTTATTCTTACGATAACATTACAGATATTAAGTAGATCATTTCAATATCTCCCTTCATGTTGATTTCAAGCGATTCTGAATTTTATGCAAATTCCAAAAAATTGTTATATTTACATTTAAAAAAAAATTATTTTTATTCCTCAAATACATTTTCACAAAGACATTTGCATTTATCATCTTAAGAAAACAGTATATACCTTCCCAGCTCATTAACTTAAAAGTGTCATTATGAGGCCCGTGGGCCGACGGTTTTACATCAACATTACGGAGTACTGTCATATGTTTGATGGTTTAAATGAGTACTAGCCAATATTCCCTTCACCTCTGTCTTCCTCTTGGCCTCGGCTGACCTCTCTAACATTAACTTCACATGCGATCACTTCTTGTCCTCAGTTGACCTCTCTAACATTCTTTTCATATATGTCCACCTATTGTTCTCAGCTTGAACTTTCCAACATACCCTTCACACGTGTCTACCTCTTTACCTCAGCTTGAACTCTCCAAAATTTCCTTCACATGTGTCCACCTCTTGTTCTCAGCTGAAATCTGGGTCGGTGCCAGGGAAGACGTCCAGACCAAGACGTTCATGTGGTTCTACAAAGGTGAGGTCGTGTCCAGTGACATGCTGCAAGGTGCCACCACTACAGCGGTGGAGAAGTGCGTGTATATCACCACGGAGTCAAGACTGGGAGTAGGGGACTGCCAGGTGGAGAAAGCGGTGCTGTGTATGACCATAGGTCGGGTTTATGTTGTGTATGACCATAGGTGGGGTTTATGTTGTGTATGACCATATGTGGGGTTTATGATGTGTATGACCATAGGTGGGGTTTATGTTGTGTATGACGATAGGTGGGGTTTATGTTGTGTATGACCATAGGTGGGGTTTATGTTGTGTATGACGATAGGTGGGGTTTATGTTGTGTATGGCAATAGCTGGGGTATATGCTGTGTATGGCAATAGCTGGGGTATATGCTGTGTATGTATTTTGTCAGTGATTTTAAGAAATAAGAAAACGTCCAGTTTAAAAAAAAATTAAAGACGCCATCCCGTCTATTTCCATCATTTTTATTTTGTCAGAAAAATTAATAAACCTAACCGCAAACTAAATTTTTACATTTTCAAGCTACTGAAAGAATTACTTTATTAATGGTCGAAAAATGACGTTTTAGTTGTAATCATTGAAAGCAAATATCACGTATTTTCACAAATGTTAAATCGCGTCGTCATGTATTCGTGGCGTCACTTCTTGAACTATTATTTTTGTTCTCCGAAGATATTGCTATTGATTTAACTAAATTTGATCAACTTTACGATAAAATTAGAACTGGCCTCAACGATTCAATTACTGGCATGTTTGTAGTGGAAAGATTTTACGTTGACCGTTCGTTCTTCTTTATTATAATCAAAAGTAAAGTTTGTTTCAACATAAAAAACACATTTAAAAATTAACAATTACATTTTAATGCAAATTTTAATACATTTACATTTCAGTCATTGAAAGAGAACCGGATTACATGTTTGAAGTTAGTGGTAAGTAAATAAATAATTACACGAAACACATCAACTCATAGCACATGTGTGTTTACAACGTGTCATCAATACAGAAGATGTAGTGTAACGCACATAAAATTATGATCTATTCTTTTTAGTTAAGTTTCTGACAATCAATAGGTTATATTTGATGTTACATAAATCAATTTGTCATTTAAAAAAAAATGTTGAGCCACAGACAACAAAGCTGTTGACTAATGTTAAAAGCACAAATCAAATTTTCTACTTGTTAAGCTGTCAATCAACTCCCATTTTTGATCGATGTACATCACGTTTACATGCCATTCACTCAAGCGGTTCTATCATTTAATTCTATTTTTCATTTCTCTCATTCAATTTTCTTCATTCACTAATTTAATTATCCCATTCAATTCGCTTATTTAATGCTCTCACTCAATTATCTAATTTAATGCTCTCTTTCAATTCTTTCATTCAGTTATCTCATTCAATCCCCTCATGAAATTCTCTCAAGCAATTTTATCATTTCATTCTCTTATTCATTTCTCTCATTCAATACTCCAATTTTATTCTCCCATGCACATCTCTTAGTGAGTATGAATGGAGATGCATGCTAATTTTGTATTCAATCTATTTAAATCACTTTTTCCAACCACGCTTTTTTTGTTTTTGGTATAAATGTTCCTAAATTTCTCGCTTATTATCCGTCAAAATGTTTTTTCAGAACACATGCAATATTTAGTCATTACATTGCTTTACAGCAGGGGTCTCCAAACTTTTCTGCCGGGGGCTGCATTAACTGTCAAACATCAGTTTGGGGGCCGACTACACACAGTTTTGTGGTAAACTACTGGTACAAATAGTATCTTTTTTTTGGAGATTAAAAGTTCTCCAGTTCCCGGATGAGAGGGCCTCGGGTGCTGCATCCAGCCCGCGGGCCGTAGTTTAAAGACCCCTGCTTTACAGCATAACTTATTCATAGTTAAATATAGAAAACACTGTGCAGCTATTGGACCGATTCCGTAGAATTTACTTTGTGTTAATATCTTTATATATTTCATGATTGTTGTGTGAATCTTATTGAAGTATCTCTGCAGATTATTTTTGACTGTCTTATTGACAAATCTCTGCAGATAAACTTTTGATTGTTTATTGACATATCTCCGCAGATGATTTTTTGACTGTTTTAGTGACATATCTCTGTAGATGATCTTTGACTGTCATATTGACTTATCTCTGCAGATGATCTTTTGATTGTCGTATTGACTTATCTCTGCAGATGATCTTTTGACTGTCTTATTGACATATCTCTGTAGATGATCTTTTGACTGTCGTATTGAATTATCTCTGCAGCTCATGGCAAGTCGTGTAGAATAGACTTGGACTGTGGCCAAGATCGGAGCCTGAAAGGAAGTTGCGCGCACGGGAAATGTTTGTGTATAGATGGTTACACACCAGTACTCGATAGTCCAACCTGCAGCGGATGTGGTAGGTGTAAATAGGGAAGTTGTTTGTGTAAAGGGGGGTACTTACCAGTTCTCCAAAGTATGACTAGCGGCGGATGTGGTAGGTCTCAACAACCGATTTTTACTGATGCGAAAAAAATATATTATTTATGATTAGTGTTTAACTTTCTTGTTTATGAACTCAAATTAAAAATAACTAGATTTTCCGCGGCGTAGCATACGCCGCAGACTTGTTCATGGTGATTGCAAAGAAAGTGGAGAAAGAACGGACACAAACTACAGCAGGGAAAAATCAAAACAACGCGAGTGAACGTCTGGTAGGGGGAACTGCCAACTTATTGTTGGTTTCGAGACATTTGCAGGCAAAAATTCGGTACAACCCTAACTTCAATGAAGTCAGCTATAAAACGATAATCGGTTTAAAATCGGAGTTACATAATCGATAATCGGTTTTCCCCAAAAGAAAATACGCTCAATTAACAACCCTAAATATGATTAACCCTTGCTAGTTTATCACAGTTTATGTTTAAGGAATTGTAGTATTAATAATAATAATAAATTGATTATTTATATAGCGCTGTATCCCAGTAAGGAACTGGGCTCACAGCGCTTTACATGAAAGAAATAACATACTTATAAGTATTAAATTAACTTTCATATCACAACAAACACACAAAATTACAATACATTATACATAAGCTACGTTAATCATTTACAAGAAATGTTGTTTCATCAATTTTAAAAATAAATTTTGAAAAGATGTGTCTTAAGTGCAGTCTTGAAGGACTTCGTTGTTTGAATACTACGTATGTGTAATGGTAGAGAATTCCATTGTTTGGCTGCACAAAAAGAGAACGACCTTTCACCAAACGTTTTGGTGCGTGTCGTAGGAACAGAGAGAACGCGTGTGTCTGCTGAAGATCTTAGCTTGCGAGTGGGTGAGTAGACCGAGAAAAGTTCAGTAAGATACGATGGGCATGAGTCCGAAAAGAAATTGTGACAGCGAACGGCCAGTTTGTAATCAATACGGGCTTGTATAGGCAGCCAATGAAGTGAGCGAAGAAGTGGAGTAACATGGTCATGTTTTTTTGCCTTGAGCACCAGTCTGGCAGCTGAATTTTGAACTTTCTGTAGTTTTTCAATGCATTGTTTTGGCACACCTGAAAGAAGAGAATTGCAGTAATCCATACGAGCCAGTACAAGAGCACAGACTAGTGTTTTTGTGGCACTAACTGTTAAGTAATGACGGATTGAGCTGATCTGACGAATGGCAGTGTAGGCAGAGCGACAGATGTGATTGATGAAGTTGTTAATAGACATGTTGTCAGAAATAATGTAGCCAAGATTCCTAGTCGATGTTGTGAACAGAATATCCGAACTGGCTACGTGAATTGACTTCGGAAGAGACAAAGTACTGCGTGATTTATTGTTGCAAAATAGAAGTGCTTCAGTCTTGTCATCATTCAGCTTGAGTTTGCTTAACGTCATGCAAGACTTCACTTCACCAATGCACTCCTGCAACAATTGGACACCGGAGTCCATATTAGAGGGATCAGTGTGAGTATATAGTTGAATATCATCTGCAAATGATTGGCTTTTAACTGAATGCTTTTCAAGCAGTAGAAGTAGCGGTCTTGTATACAGTACAAAAAGTACCGGACCCAAAACAGAGCCCTGAGGCACACCATAAAGCAAGTCAGCTTTGTGAGAGATACAGCCATCTACTGATACTACCTGTGATCTGTTAGATAAGTATGATTGAAACCAAGCCAGAACTGAGCCAGAAATTCCAAAATAATTTTGCAGGGAAGGCGGGTAACAAAAACCTCAGTGTGCATGTCTTCACCTTTACTCGCCATTTTTATTTTTACTTTGTGCTGCGTTTTGTTTCTGTACTCTCACCCCCCGCCCCCCACAACGGTTCTTTGCACTGTCTATGATGAGCAAGTCTGCGGCGTATGCTATGCAATAAAGGGGTAAAAGAACGGCCACAAATAGACATTTTTAAAATAAAAAAAGACAATGTATTCGCTGGGACTTGAACCCAGCACCTTCCCCGCATGAGGCGGACGTGATAAGCAGTACACTACGAATGTCACGTTTTCTGTGAAGGAACAATGCAAATGAAAAGCAAGGACCATTGTTGATCACCCCTCCACTACATTCGCTTTCCAACCATTAACTGTGATTAGTTGACCCCAGCAAGGGTCATTCGTCATGCTCGGTTGCACATACTTGCAGCTTGTCTCGCATGACCCCATGAAGAGAATTATACATATAGATAGTTGTAGCCATTTTTTTCATTATTTCCAGATTCTCTTGTCTACAAGTCCCGTGGACCAATCACAGCAGTTGTTACAGTGTTAATGACGTCAGTAGCTGTGAGACGGTTAGAAATATCTTAAATAGGTCAGATGATGATCAAAGTACTGACTGTACTTTTGTTATTTGAAATTCTTAAACAAATAAACGGAACAATTTAAGCAACTGAAAAAGGTTTTCATATTTGATTGTTTGATTATCATATTATTTTTTTTGTACATGGGATTTTTCTCATACATTCCTAAAGGTCTATGATTGAAGTATTAATGTTCTCAGTAAGTCATGTTCTTAAACCACTTTTGGCGTAATTAGCAGCCTGTCATTTATACTGCCTAAACTTAACCTTTCGTCCTTGACACCTGACCAGAGGCGTAACAAGGTTTTTGGCACCCTTGGCTAATTTATGTTTAGTGCCATTGATAAAATGACAAGTTTCAGCTTTGCGATTTTTTCATTTGTTAGAAAAAATAATTGAATTTCTCTTATTTTAGTTATGACAATAATTACATAGTCTGACAGTGACAGTCACACAACGGGAATATAAAAATTGCATAAGATAGGAACAACTAATTTGCATTTTATATTATTACTAAATAAAACCAAATAAATTGGTGGATAAAACCGCAGACGCTTGCGTTAATACAGACGACAGCAAAACTTAAAAGTATCCTGTATTATAAATAAAATCAATTGCGTCAATGTCAATTATCTTTTTTTTTGTTGGAAATTTAGATTGTAGATCAATAACTATGATTGACTATAGGTATTTTCCGAAATGACTTGTGTCTGAAAACCCGAAATACAAATACGTTGCTTATGTAATCAATATTTATTTTGCTCTAGTCACCTCAGTCTGTAGTTATCTCGTGTCTATTACGTCACCATACCAAATGATAATTCTTTTTTTTAAACCAACATTATCATCGAAGACTAGTTTTAAATGCATTTGACGTGAATTGAATATTAAAAGATTTATATACTACTATTTCATACGCAATTACACAATTTTTTTTTAGATCATGAGTTCAAAATGTTATTGTTGAATGTTAGAGGATCGGTGATAAAAATTGATGAACCCATTCAAGTCTGGAGTATTGATCTCATAAGATGATTGGAATAATTTATTTTTTAAAAAATAAATTCATATTCGAATACGATAGCTGCGATCCTAAAATGATTTTGCTGTACCTGTGCCATAAGTGGCTAGGCGACCAATCTATAGACATAAATACTTACAATAAATGAACCGACAGATGACTTAGTTGTGTGACGTATAATAACACATGACATCACAAGTCATACAAACACGATCAAGCATTACCTCCCTTTTTCTGCTACCATTGACTTATTCGTGCGATTTAAGATGTTTTATATGAAACACTCAAAGTCAGTACTGTGAGCACGTGAACAGGTTTGAATGTTTAGATAAATGCTTGCAAACTAGAAATTTAAAACAATTATGTTCACGCTTGGTTTCGACAATGTTTCTGCGGCAGTAATAAATTTAGTTAGATTTAGAAACTGCATTAATGATTCAGGGCCCCTATTTTATCCCCACCCCCTCCAGCAAATTGTTAATCGTTGACCTTCACCCTGAGGTGTCACAAGGGTTGGTGTCATCCAGTGTGATAGCTCATGGTGTAAACCCTTAACGACTTACCACATAGTCCACCCTTGAATCGGTCAGTGCCGAAGAACGGGAACATATATAAATCTACAGCGTATGATGGTTTCACCCCGGTGAGCTTCGCACACTCGCACCACTTAGTGACGCCTCTGCTTTCACGAAAGGCTTTTGGGACTCTGGACAGTGAAGAAAACAAATTGCGCCTTCCTGTCCCCCCGCTTACGTAGTACATGTCCAAGTCTACTTATTTTGAACTGTTGATTCACAATAACATTTATTTTCCAATAACACTGGTGATTTTTTTTTCTTCAACGGCGGCTTTAATATATAACGGTTTCCTAGATTGTTTCTATTTCAATTATAAATTATTTACTTTTGTTTCACCATTCTTATTTAAATATAGTTCAACTTCTATAAAATGTAACTAAGTCTAAATGACTATGTTGAATTTTTTTTAAAATTTAAACAAATATTTTTTTGCGTGTGTGTTGGTTTTCACATTATTACCGTCTATTGTCCAAAGTCGTTCACCATCTGTAAATACATAATTGAAATCAACATAAAGAAGAATGGAAAGGCGATTTTGAACTTCACAGCATGTACATGGCACACCTGCTGTTGAAATAATTAATTCTAGCTAGGAAATAAAGCACACAGATAATCTAATACAACCCTAAGGCAGAAAAAAATATATAAACACTTTTTTTATTCCGCTTGCAAGAACAAACACTTGCAAACTTTCGTTCTTCCCGCCTTGAATTCGGACGTGGAATCGGTTGGCTGATGAAAACAGGAACAGTCCACACTCTATCAACATTTAAATCTCCAATAACGTGAATGAATAAGCGTAGCATGTATGAAGCAACTTCTGTAACAGAGCAGATAAGATACCATATCATTGATTTGATCATGTTCTGCGAAAACACAAAAATGTCTTTGGAAGTGAACTTTTTTTTTCGGCGAAAATCATTATCAATTGTCTGTTTCAACACATTCAATACAAGTAGTAACATAGTAATTTGCTTTGCTAACATCAGGCAAAGGTTTTCATTATGGCCATATTTACACGGAACATTTAGGTATCATACCCTTAATTAGATATGTTCATCAGCTGTTAACCGTTATGATGAGGGCAAGAGTTTTAAAAACATTTTAAACATATTATTAGCTTGACAATTAACACAGCTGATGATAGAAAAAAAGTGATGTATGGTTAGTTAGTCTTTTTTATAAATGATAAAAACTGATAAAAACTTTAAATAAAGTATACGTCATTTATGTAGTGTCAATTTTTTTTATAGAAATTCATTTTTAAACCCTTACTGGACTTATGAATAATTATATTTTTAACAGTTCATTTGTGGGGAAATATTTTTGAAAATTTAAATTTTCAAATATTTTTTTTGAAAATTACAAAGCATTTCCTTTTATTTTGCTATTTGATTTATTAAAGATCATTATTAGCTATTGTTTTTAAAATTATGACGTCTTGTATAGGTAATTCCCAATTGCCACTTTTTAAAAATATATTAAAGTCGTGTTGCAACCATTTTTACAAGTCAGTGAAGATGTTGCTACAGGAGACACTTAAAATATTCAGCTAGGATTTTATTTATCCTTCAAATATTTTGGAAGATTTAACATAAAACAAATCATGACCTATCAGTGGTAAGTAATATCATTCGTCTTTTAAGAGTATTTTTTTTTAAATTTCAGTTCACTTCTCTTGCCCAGTTGAAAATGTATGTTAACTTTGAAAAGTAAAAAACAACTTTTTGAATGTATAGATATAATTTGTTTAAATATTTATTTTTCATCTTTAATTCAGCATTGGAGAATGTTTAATTTTTCACATATTTTCCAGTCCAAACATCTTAATATTTTTCTTTAAGATTATTTTCACTCCAATACGTTGATCTTCACTAGCTAAAATACTCAGATATTTTTAAAAGGTAGACAAAGATTACAAATAGACCAATGAAAATCCTCTTTTGTGTAACAATTTTTATTAGCATTTTTGTGCAGCTGAGCTGCAGGAAATTTGACAGTCAGTGACTATTGAAATTAAGAACATAAATGTTGGACCTTGCCACGTAAATGTTGTTAAAGAGCAAGGCAAACAAATTATTTTTTATTATTTCAATTTTAAATTTCTAACCAATTTCAGAGATACAATTATTATTTTCAGTGAATTTTGTGACAATAAAATGCCAGCAATTGAAGAGGAGAGAAAATCTCCTGAAGACTTGAGACCTTCTGATGAATTGAGAGTGTCTTTGTAAGTAATGAAATACCTACAGTGGTTAATTTTCTTTTGTATTTTTAGTTATATTCTGAGCATAAAAGTAATTGTACATCCCATAAAGCCAAATCATTTACTAGTACAATTTGTTCGTTTTAACCTGAATAAACTGGTCTTTAATTTTTTTCCAGAAATAACAAAGAACTACTAAGAATAAACCTCAATCAACAGCCGAATTCGATATCTTACACAGCTGGAGACTACCAAATAAAATTAACGAGGATAAAGTCTGGTTGGTTTTATTTGTATAAATTTGTGTTTAATTTTTTAAAATATTCTTGTAGCTTCTTTTAGTTAAGTGAGGAAATAAACTGGAACAACGTTTGGTAATTATCTTCATATCCAATAAATAAACAATTACTCATTACAATTTAACAATAAACTATGATAAGTGTTTGTAGGCAATTAACGTTCATAAAAATCCGCGCTTTAAAATGATTTTCTAACTTCCGCCATATGCTGTATATTCCCTACATTTTAACAAGTTAATAGGACGGTCCACCAAAAACATAGCATTGTTGGCCGTCATCTTTGTTGCCATCACGTGGGTGCTTATAGTTATCAACATAATAGACATTTATAAAAAAAAATAATGCTAACAAATGAATAAAATCAAATATAAATTACAAAAATGTAAACAAATATAAACACAAATGTAAACTAATGACATTGGAATCAAAGTTTCACACTTAATAAGACTTGAATTGCCAGTGTTTTGACTCGCGATTCCGTGAGATGATCATGAAGGAATGAATTATACGTCGTTAAAATATTCATATCCATTAGGGATATAATTAAATATTCTCTTAATACAAATTCACCAAACTCTGTTATTTTCTCCAACCAATTTTCAAGTAGTCGCTGAATTCAAAGTGTATGGAGTAATTGAATTATGTTACTAGAAGTATTTATTTCGACTCCATAATTTTTTTTTATTATAGAACATAAATTGTTGTAAAAAATCAAATTTTAAAATGTTTTCCTTCCTAAAAAAATATTGATTGATAGTTTCTTAAAAAAAATAACAGCCTTTTAGAAAAATTAAGTTCATGTACTAGGTAACATATTCCAATTGGGCAGAATAAAATAGGGATGAACGTTTGTCTAAGATAATAATATCTTTGAAATTTGTGTTGGATGCGAGTTTATTTCCAGGACAACACTTCTTTGACTAATTTTGTTGTAGTATTATACAAATATGACTTCGAAACACAAACTGTTCCTTTAAACAATTCTGGTATTTTCTCTTTATTTTAAGCTCCACCAAATCAACAGACGATGGTGGACTTCCACCACAAAAACAATAAGACCATAAGTCTAACACATACAGAACATCTTTCAATCGGTAGCACGAGTCCATATATGGTTGTTAGGCGTAGCCTCATTCTCGTGTTTTTCCTCGGTGGCCGGATCCACCACACTTATTGCATCCCAGTGGGCACTAAAAACAAAATGCGTCTGATTTGTGATCAACCTAAGGCGCAATGTAAGACTGCCTCTGATTGGGGATCAACCTCTGGTGCCATGTAATACTGTCTCTGATTGGTGATCAACTTAAGGCGCCATGTAATACTGTCTCTGATTGGTGATTAACCTCTGGTGCCATGTAATACTGTCTCTGATTGGTGATCAACTTAAGGCGCCATGTAATACTGTCTCTGATTGGTGATTAACCTCTGGTGCCATGTAATACTGCCTCTGATTGGTGATTAACCTCTGGTGCCATGTAATACTGCCTCTGATTGGGGATCAACCTCTGGTGCCATGTAATACTGCCTCTGATTGGTGATTAACCTCTGGTGCCATGTAATACTGTCTCTGATTGGTGATTAACCTCTGGTGCCATGTAATACTGCCTCTGATTGGTGATTAACCTCTGGTGCCATGTAATACTGTCTCTGATTGGTGATTAACCTCTGGTGCCATGTAATACTGCCTCTGATTGGTGATTAACCTCTGGTGCCATGTAATACTGTCTCTGATTGGGGATCAACCTCTGGTGCCATGTAATACTGCCTCTGATTGGTGATCAACTTAAGGCGCCATGTAATACTGTCTCTGATTGGCCAAGCGAGGCGCGTGTATCCATCTTATGTTCTGAGTGTAGTCGAAAACAAAAGTCAAATAGCGTAGCTGATGCCTCGAAGTTTCCACTCTGTTAGCCGCGGCCGATTGGTCGGGATTGCTGGGGGCCGAGGGCTTGACTTGAATGTGGCATGAATGGTACATGACCTAAATGATATTGGCCGTGTCAAATGGGGAGGGAGACAAAGATTTCAGACAGCCTCACTGAAAATGGATCCCAATTAATGCTTTGCTTTTTTCTAATTCTGCCTTAATTAGCTACTGTTACCCAATTAAAGCCTGCAAGCTATACTTAGATACCAATGTTTGCACACCTGTCTTACACACGTATAATAGTTTCCTCCACGTCAACTAATGATTCCCGGCCGCAATCAATGTATTTGGTAAAAACATCTTAGCTAAATACATTAAATACTTTTTTTTTAAAAATTGTGTGCTTAGTTTGTTGGGTCATATTGTAAGTTATTAATAAAACATTACAATATTTTACTTAGAAAATATTATAAATCTAATATGTTGTCTATTCTTCAGGAAATGGGAAATTTGAAAGCAAAGAAGAGACAATATTACGACGCAATTACCAGTATATTGTTGAAGAACTTTGCTACAAGTGCAGTCCTATTGTAATACGTCTATATCAAGAAGGTATTTTTAGTCAGTTAGATAAATACGATATTGAGGATCAACCGACAAGAAGACAAAAGATTGAGCTCCTGCTAGAAAAAGTACTGGATAAATGCCCGACATCTTGGCCAATATTTATCAAAGCAATAGAACATGAGCACGAATATGTTGCAAGAAAACTTCACATATGCCACACACATTTGGATAGAGCAAATGGGGCTTTATTCGACGAGCTGAAACAATTTTTAGCACCTCACACCAAAATTATAGAACCTTTCTTAAAGTTTTAAAATCGTGACACAATAAAACTAATTAATTTTACAAACAAACTAATTCGCTTTTGTACATTTAATGTACTTTCATTAGCAACGGTGATATTTTGTGGGTTATTTTGTTTTCTTTATTCATTGCTAAAAATTAATAACAAGCCAGGAAGCCTAATCAAGTTTATATAATCTTTGTATAATATAATGACATATTATAATTCCGTGTGAAATATGAAGAAAAAAATTTGCAAGCGGGGATTATTTCTAAAATCTTAAATTTTTATATTTTTTAAGTGCATGTTGCCACTTTCATTCAATTTTTAACTGAAGATTTAAAAAAAAGTTCTTTGGTTCGACCCCGACTGAAAATGCTCAAATTCTCTACTGTTAGAAAACCAGCAAATTTTGTCTGACATATTTATTTTATCTTTCAAGTTTGAAAAAATGTATGAGCTAACATTGATAACATTTGTAAATGCGTCTGTTTTTTTGTTTGTATTTGGTGTTGTTTTAATTGTTTTTTGTTGTTGTTTTTTTGTAGTTGTTTTTTTTTGTAGTTGTTTTTAATAATAATAATAATAATATTTTTATATCACACATACATAACGCCACACTAAATCTCTCAAAACTTTGGGTAAGTGGATATTTAAACAAATAACTATAAATATGTTTTTCGTTGTATTTGTATTATATATTCCTAATTTAAATAATATTTTAAAAGTATAAATAGAAAAATAAATAATTATACAATTATTTTGCAAATAAATTAACCTTAATTTCAGGAAATATTTTTTATCAAACACCTCTGAATGTTTTTTTAAAATATTTTTTTTAATCACTTCAAATATCAAATGTATAACTATAACTATAAATATGTTCTTGTGTATGTGTGTGTGTATATATATATATGTATATATATATATATATATCAGGGGTGTTAACGATTAATTTAAATTTAATCGTTAATTTCGATTAAAGCCAAAAATTAAATTGATGGTGTTATAAGTAACATTTATTAAACGTACTTTTCGAAAATCGAAATAACACTGAAATGTCTTCTTTAAATGACATCTTTTAACCAACAACGCAAACAGACAAGTGTATTGACATAATTTGGTTGAAGTGATCGGGTCTTATTGATAATATTACCAACCTAGATGAAAGCTCGTTCACTTAGCTTTAGATTGTCTCAGCTGAAGTTTCCGATACTGTAGGGGATGTTTGGTTTGTATGTGATATGTAAGTAAAGTGTTAGAACCATGGTAGCAATTTTCCCTTTAAACAGCGCGGCTGCACATATTTTTGACCGGCGCCACGCGGGAGTTTAGAATCACCGCACAGCTAATTTTGTAAAATATTGCACAAAAAATGGACGTTGTGCAACTTTGCACACGAGTTTTTTTTAAAATCTTTGCACATAGACCAACGAAGCTTAGACTTAGATAGAACATTGCATGGTAGGCAAACGATTTCTCTCAATGGACACAATAACCTTTATCAACATTTTGAACATTCACGTCAGTCAATAGATTAAAACCAAAATGTTAATGTAATCGTCCAGAAATTAGTTTATATTTATCGGCAGAAATATTTTCCTTTTTTAATTCCAGTACATTATAAGTGGTGGGTCGATTAATCGTTAAAAAAATTAATCATTAAAATTTGTAGCGATTAATCGAGAAATTAATCGTTAATTTCCGCAGCCCTGATATATATATATATATATATATATATATATATATATATATATACATATATATATATATAATATATATATATATATATATTTATATATGTAATTAGAAATTGAAAAGTAAATAATTATACTTTAAAATATATGATCCATGATACGCTTGCTTATTTTTCTTTTAGTCGTATTTTATGACATAATTTTTTTTATGTATGTCTGAAGTCTCCATGAAAAACATGATCTTTTGTCTTGGACAACATTTTTTCTTAGTCACGCTATACAACTATTCATATACTCATTTTTACGTTTCATATATTTTAGTAACGCATTTTATATCAAATATCTTTGAAAGCTTTTTTTAAAGATAGTTTTCTTTTAATATCTACAAACATGAAATTTATAATTATAACTACTAATTTATACTTATGTGTGTGTGTGTGTGTAAATATATATATATATATATTAATATTGTAAATTTTTATTCAAAAAACATAAAATTCTCACATTTTTTCGACATGTTAGAAAGATTTTTTCTTTTTTATATGTGATTTTAACATTATTATTAAATGATTACGAAATTGTGCATATTTCATAACTTATTGTTGTATTCTTTAAAATTAGTATTTTATCTCAAAGTCTTATAGCGTACCGTGTATTTTTAATTTTCACTTAATCAAATATACAAGTCCTATAATCACCAATGACTAGTAATTTGGAATTATAATTTAAAAACTTGTCTTTAACAAAAACATTTGTTTCCATTTTTAATTATATTGTTTGTTCACTTTATTTATTTTTTTATTTATTTGTTTTTTACTATTTACTTCAATAAAAAATAAATAATTCTCAAAAATGTTTTAATTAAATTAACTATTGCACGTTGTTTAACAGATAACAAGCTTTGATCAATAGAAGAAAGTAAACATTAATATGAATTCTTTTTTTTTAAATTCCATTTTTTTTTGGCTTTAACTTAAACCAGAAGAGAGATACATTAAAGTCACACTTATACATGATATGCACAAATGACAGATGTTTATGATGTAAGTAAATGACACAGATCCTTGTGGTATAAACGGATTGAGCACACCAGGCGAACATGGATTTCATCAATAGTAAGTAAGAATTTGAGATTCTCGAATAAAGAGTTTCCTAGCAGTCGTAAGGATTATACTTTGGTCCCTCCAAATAGGAGTTATTGCAGTGGATGACACAGAACTCATTTGTCATCGCTCCTGTACACAGAGCTGTAGTACCTCCAGAACCATTGTCAGCCTCCGCCACTCTTCTGCAGTCTTTCTTCTTCGCGTCTTTTGTAATCTCCCGGAAGCTGTCTCCCCTGTTCT
Source organism: Ampullaceana balthica (assembly GCA_944989445.1). NCBI lineage: Eukaryota > Metazoa > Mollusca > Gastropoda > Lymnaeidae > Ampullaceana > Ampullaceana balthica. Next base: position 135,760 of record CALYLW010000580.1, on the reverse strand, counting down.
TGTAAATACTGTATTACTTCACTATGAGCGAAGACAACATTACAAGATGATAAGAGAACATAATGATACGGTTAGTTATAAGATGTAAAAACACGATACTTAAAATTTTGCGTTTAAAACTTGTAATCTTCCTTACATGGCCCAAAGCCACAAAAGGAATAAATACATATGAAATACAATTGAAATAATTTTGGATTTAATCAGTGTGCGTTGTTAGCTGTGCATGGACCACGATGACCACCAATTTGAACACTTTTGATATTTGGCTGGTTTCCACATTTGTTCACAATATTTTGAGTTATGAAACTTTCCTGTATTATAATAAACGAGCAACAAAGCCCGTCCAAGAACGTTCCGCCACCATTCGGTTGCATGTTGTAACTTCCCTCCAACAGCCGTCTCGACCGGCATACATGTGCATCACGTCAAAAATACTATTCATTATAGTTAAAATAAATAACTCGTATAAACAGAGCTTTTGACTATAAATCCCAACGCGTATAACTCAAAATAATGTCTTGGAAGAAATACTGCACCAAAAATAACTCGTTTTGAACGTCCGCGTAAACGTGTTCAATATGATTGGCTGTATGAGTCATATGTGTTTGAGGGACCAATCGCTATCAATGACTGCACGGAACATAGCCTTTTATTATAGAAGGATGTTTATTCTATGGTCATTAAAAGATTGTATACATTTTTGGGACACCCTGTATTATATACACATTGGTACATCGAGATACGAGTTTAATTCGTTCCGTAACCTTGCTCGTATGTCAATTAGCTCGTATCTGAAAGCAATTTTCCCCATTGAAATTAATTTAAATGCCATTAATACATTCCAGCCCCAAAAATGCAAAACTTAATTGCTTTGCTACGTGTTTTAAAAATAAGAAAAATGTATTTATAAATGAAAAATATTTTATAAAAACATAATAAAAGAGAATTTAAACCAAAAAAAAACTTGTTTTATAAAGTGTACATTTGTATTTTGGTGCTTAAATGGACCTTACACACAACTTAAATGATACTGTATGCTTAATTTTAGTCACTGATTTTCTCTTCACTGGTCTTTGCATTTTTCGCCGGATTAAACAAAAAACAACATTACCGTCCAGTGAGGTTTGTTTCTTCCTACATTTCAGAATGCTGCGGAAATGAGTTAGACAAGTGCCATTAAATAGCTCCAATGGAAATAAATTAGACAAGTGCCATTAAATAGCTCCAATGGAAATGAGTTAGACAAGTGCCATTAAATAGCTCCGATGGAAGTAAGTTAGACAAGTGCATTTACATAGCTCCGATGGAAGTAAGTTAGACAAGTGCCATTAAATAGCTCCAATGGAAATAAGTTAGACAAGTGCATTTACATAGCTCCGATGGAAGTAAGTTAGACAAGTGCCATTAAATAGCTCCAATGGAAATAAGTTAGACAAGTGCATTTACATAGCTCCGATGGAAGTAAGTTAGACAAGTGCTATTAAATAGCTCCGATGGAAGTAAGTTAGACAATTGCCATTAAATAGCTACAATGGAAATAAGTTAGACAAGTGCATTTACATAGCTCCGATGAAAGTAAGTTAGACAAGTGCCATTAAATAGCTCCGATGGAAGTAAGTTAGACAAGTGCCATGAAATAGCTCCAATGGAAATGAGTTAGACAACTGCCATTAAATAGCTCCAATGGAAATACGTTAGACAACTGCCATTAAATAGCTCCAATGGAAATGAGTTAGACAAGTGCCATTAAATAGCTCCGATGGAAGTAAGTTAGACAAGTGCCATTAAATAGCTCCGATGGAAGTAAGTTAGACAAGTGCATTTACATAGCTCCGATGGAAGTAAGTTAGACAAGTGCCATTAAATAGCTCCGATGGAAGTAAGTTAGACAAGTGCATTTACATAGCTCCGATGGAAGTAAGTTAGACAAGTGCCATTAAATAGCTCCGATGGAAATAAGTTAGACAAGTGCCATGAAATAGCTCCGATGGAAATGAGTTAGACAAGGCCATTAAATAGACCCAATGGAAATGAGTTAGACAAGTGCATTTACATAGCTCCGATGGAAGTAAGTTAGACAAGTGCCATTAAATAGCTCCGATGGAAATAAGTTAGACAAGTGCCATGAAATAGCTCCGATGGAAATGAGTTAGACAAGTGCCATTAAATAGCTCCGATGGAAGTAAGTTAGACAAGTGCCATTAAATAGCTCCAATGGAAATGAGTTAGACAAGTGCCATTAAATAGCTCCAATGGAAATGAGTTAGACAACTGCCATTAAATAGCTCCAATGGAAGTAAGTTAGACAAGTGCATTTACATAGCTCCGATGGAAATGAGTTAGACAAGTGCCATTAAATAGCTACAATGGAAATGAGTTAGACAAGTGCCATTAAATAGCTCCGATGGAAATAAGTTAGACAAGTGCCATGAAATAGCTCCGATGGAAATGAGTTAGACAAGTGCCATTAAATAGCTCCGATGGAAGTAAGTTAGACAAGTGCCATTAAATAGCTCCAATGGAAATGAGTTAGACAAGTGCCATTAAATAGCTCCAATGGAAATGAGTTAGACAACTGCCATTAAATAGCTCCAATGGAAGTAAGTTAGACAAGTGCATTTACATAGCTCCGATGGAAATGAGTTAGACAAGTGCCATTAAATAGTTCCAATGGAAATGAGTTAGACAAGTGCCATTAAATAGTTCCGATGGAAATAAGTTAGACAAGTGCCATTAAATAGCTCCAATGGAAATGAGTTAGACAAGTGCCATTAAATAGCTCCGATGGAAATAAGTTCGACAAGTGCCATTAAATAGCTCCAATGGAAATGAGTTAGACAACTGCCATTAAATAGCTCCAATGGAAATAAGTTAGACAAGTGCATTTACATAGCTCCGATGGAAGTAAGTTAGACAAGTGCCATTAAATAGCTCCAATGGAAATAAGTTAGACAAGTGCATTTACATAGCTCCGATGGAAGTAAGTTAGACAAGTGCCATGAAATAGCTCCAATGGAAATGAGTTAGACAACTGCCATTAAATAGCTCCAATGGAAATAAGTTAGACAAGTGCATTTACATATCTCCGATGGAAGTAAGTTAGACAAGTGCCATTAAATAGCTCCGATGGAAGTAAGTTAGACAAGTGCCATTAAATAGCTCCGATGGAAGTAAGTTAGACAAGTGCCATTAAATAGCTCCGATGGAAGTAAGTTAGACAAGTGCCATTAAATAGCTCCGATGGAAGTAAGTTAGACAAGTGCATTTACATAGCTCCGATGGAAGTAAGTTAGACAAGTGCCATTAAATAGCTCCGATGGAAGTAAGTTAGACAAGTGCATTTACATAGCTCCGATGGAAGTAAGTTAGACAAGTGCCATTAAATAGCTCCGATGGAAATAAGTTAGACAAGTGCCATGAAATAGCTCCGATGGAAATGAGTTAGACAAGGCCATTAAATAGACCCAATGGAAATGAGTTAGACAAGTGCATTTACATAGCTCCGATGGAAGTAAGTTAGACAAGTGCCATTAAATAGCTCCGATGGAAATGAGTTAGACAAGGCCATTAAATAGACCGAATGGAAATGAGTTAGACAAGTGCATTTACATAGCTCCGATGGAAGTAAGTTAGACAAGTGCCATTAAATAGCTCCAATGGAAATGAGTTAGACAAGTGCCATTAAATAGCTCCAATGGAAATAAATTAGACAAGTGCCATTAAATAGCTCCAATGGAAATGAGTTAGACAAGTGCCATTAAATAGCTCCAATGGAAATAAGTTAGACAAGTGCCATTAAATAGCTCCAATGGAAATGAGTTAGACAAGTGCCATTAAAAAGCTCCAATGGAAATAAGTTAGACAAGTGCCATTAAATAGCTCCAATGGAAATAAATTAGACAAGTGCCATTAAATAGCTCCAATGGAAATAAATTAGACAAGTGCCATTAAATAGCTCCAATGGAAATAAATTAGACAAGTGCCATTAAATAGCTCCAATGGAAATGAGTTAGACAAGTGCCATTAAATAGCTCCAATGGAAATAAGTTAGACAAGTGCCATTAAGTAGCTCCAATGGAAATGAGTTAGACAAGTGCCATTAAATAGCTCCGATGGAAGTAAGTTAGACAAGTGCCATTAAATAGCTCCGATGGAAGTAAGTTAGACAAGTGCCATTAAATAGCTCCGATGGAAGTAAGTTAGACAAGTGCCATTAAATAGCTCCGATGGAAGTAAGTTAGACAAGTGCCATTAAATAGCTCCGATGGAAGTAAGTTAGACAAGTGCATTTACATAGCTCCGATGGAAGTAAGTTAGACAAGTGCCATTAAATAGCTCCGATGGAAGTAAGTTAGACAAGTGCATTTACATAGCTCCGATGGAAGTAAGTTAGACAAGTGCCATTAAATAGCTCCGATGGAAATAAGTTAGACAAGTGCCATGAAATAGCTCCGATGGAAATGAGTTAGACAAGGCCATTAAATAGACCCAATGGAAATGAGTTAGACAAGTGCATTTACATAGCTCCGATGGAAGTAAGTTAGACAAGTGCCATTAAATAGCTCCGATGGAAATGAGTTAGACAAGGCCATTAAATAGACCGAATGGAAATGAGTTAGACAAGTGCATTTACATAGCTCCGATGGAAGTAAGTTAGACAAGTGCCATTAAATAGCTCCAATGGAAATGAGTTAGACAAGTGCCATTAAATAGCTCCAATGGAAATAAATTAGACAAGTGCCATTAAATAGCTCCAATGGAAATGAGTTAGACAAGTGCCATTAAATAGCTCCAATGGAAATAAGTTAGACAAGTGCCATTAAATAGCTCCAATGGAAATGAGTTAGACAAGTGCCATTAAATAGCTCCAATGGAAATAAGTTAGACAAGTGCCATTAAATAGCTCCAATGGAAATAAATTAGACAAGTGCCATTAAATAGCTCCAATGGAAATAAATTAGACAAGTGCCATTAAATAGCTCCAATGGAAATAAATTAGACAAGTGCCATTAAATAGCTCCAATGGAAATGAGTTAGACAAGTGCCATTAAATAGCTCCAATGGAAATAAGTTAGACAAGTGCCATTAAGTAGCTCCAATGGAAATGAGTTAGACAAGTGCCATTAAGTAGCTCCAATGGAAATGAGTTAGACAAGTGCCATTAAGTAGCTCCAATGGAAATGAGTTAGACAAGTGCCATTAAATAGACCCAATGGAAATGAGTTAGACAAGTGCCATTAAATAGCTCCGATGGAAATAAGTTAGACAAGTGCCATTAAATAGCTCCAATGGAAATGAGTTAGACAAGTGCCATTAAATAGCTCCAATGGAAATGAGTTAGACAAGGTAATTAAATAGACCCAATGGAAATGAGTTAGACAAGTGCATTTACATAGCTCCGATGGAAGTAAGTTAGACAAGTGCCATTAAATAGCTCCAATGGAAATGAGTTAGACAAGTGCCATTAAATAGCTCCAATGGAAATGAGTTAGACAAGGCCATTAAATAGACCCAATGGAAATGAGTTAGACAAGTGCATTTACATAGCTCCGATGGAAGTAAGTTAGACAAGTGCCATTAAATAGCTCCAATGGAAATGAGTTAGACAAGTGCCATTAAATAGCTCCGATGGAAGTAAGTTAGACAAGTGCCATTAAATAGCTCCGATGGAAGTAAGTTAGACAAGTGCATTTACATAGCTCCGATGGAAGTAAGTTAGACAAGTGCCATTAAATAGCTCCGATGGAAATAAGTTAGACAAGTGCCATGAAATAGCTCCGATGGAAATGAGTTAGACAAGGCCATTAAATAGACCCAATGGAAATGAGTTAGACAAGTGCATTTACATAGCTCCGATGGAAGTAAGTTAGACAAGTGCCATTAAATAGCTCCGATGGAAATAAGTTAGACAAGTGCCATGAAATAGCTCCGATGGAAATGAGTTAGACAAGTGCCATTAAATAGCTCCGATGGAAGTAAGTTAGACAAGTGCCATTAAATAGCTCCAATGGAAATGAGTTAGACAAGTGCCATTAAATAGCTCCAATGGAAATGAGTTAGACAACTGCCATTAAATAGCTCCAATGGAAGTAAGTTAGACAAGTGCATTTACATAGCTCCGATGGAAATGAGTTAGACAAGTGCCATTAAATAGCTACAATGGAAATGAGTTAGACAAGTGCCATTAAATAGCTCCGATGGAAATAAGTTAGACAAGTGCCATTAAGTAGCTCCAATGGAAATGAGTTAGACAAGTGCCATTAAATAGCTCCGATGGAAATAAGTTAGACAAGTGCCATTAAGTAGCTCCAATGGAAATGAGTTAGACAAGTGCCATTAAATAGCTCCGATGGAAATAAGTTAGACAAGTGCCATTAAATAGCTCCAATGGAAATAAGTTAGACAAGTGCCATTAAATAGCTCCAATGGAAATGAGTTAGACAACTGCCATTAAATAGCTCCAATGGAAATAAGTTAGACAAGTGCATTTACATAGCTCCGATGGAAGTAAGTTAGACAAGTGCCATTAAATAGCTCCAATGGAAATAAGTTAGACAAGTGCATTTACATAGCTCCGATGGAAGTAAGTTAGACAAGTGCCATGAAATAGCTCCAATAAAAATGAGTTAGACAACTGCCATTAAATAGCTCCAATGGAAATAAGTTAGACAAGTGCATTTACATATCTCCGATGGAAGTAAGTTAGACAAGTGCCATTAAATAGCTCCGATGGAAGTAAGTTAGACAAGTGCCATTAAATAGCTCCGATGGAAGTAAGTTAGACAAGTGCCATTAAATAGCTCCGATGGAAGTAAGTTAGACAAGTGCCATTAAATAGCTCCGATGGAAGTAAGTTAGACAAGTGCATTTACATAGCTCCGATGGAAGTAAGTTAGACAAGTGCCATTAAATAGCTCCGATGGAAGTAACTTAGACAAGTGCATTTACATAGCTCCGATGGAAGTAAGTTAGACAAGTGCCATTAAATAGCTCCGATGGAAATAAGTTAGACAAGTGCCATGAAATAGCTCCGATGGAAATGAGTTAGACAAGGCCATTAAATAGACCCAATGGAAATAAGTTAGACAAGTGCATTTACATAGCTCCGATGGAAGTAAGTTAGACAAGTGCCATTAAATAGCTCCGATGGAAATGAGTTAGACAAGGCCATTAAATAGACCCAATGGAAATGAGTTAGACAAGTGCATTTACATAGCTCCGATGGAAGTAAGTTAGACAAGTGCCATTAAATAGCTCCAATGGAAATGAGTTAGACAAGTGCCATTAAATAGCTCCGATGGAAATGAGTTAGACAAGGCCATTAAATAGACCCAATGGAAATGAGTTAGACAAGTGCATTTACATAGCTCCGATGGAAGTAAGTTAGACAAGTGCCATTAAATAGCTCCAATGGAAATGAGTTAGACAAGTGCCATTAAATAGCTCCAATGGAAATAAGTTAGACAAGTGCCATTAAATAGCTCCAATGGAAATGAGTTAGACAAGTGCCATTAAATAGCTCCGATGGAAATAAGTTAGACAAGTGCCATTAAATAGCTCCAATGGAAATGAGTTAGACAAGTGCCATTAAATAGCTCCAATGGAAATGAGTTAGACAAGGTAATTAAATAGACCCAATGGAAATGAGTTAGACAAGTGCATTTACATAGCTCCGATGGAAGTAAGTTAGACAAGTGCCATTAAATAGCTCCAACGGAAATGAGTTAGACAAGTGCCATTAAATAGCTCCAATGGAAATGAGTTAGACAAGGCCATTAAATAGACCCAATGGAAATGAGTTAGACAAGTGCATTTACATAGCTCCGATGGAAGTAAGTTAGACAAGTGCCATTAAATAGCTCCAATGGAAATGAGTTAGACAAGTGCCATTAAATAGCTCCAATGGAAATGAGTTAGACAAGGCCATTAAATAGACCCAATGGAAATGAGTTAGACAAGTGCCATTAAATAGCTCCAATGGAAATGAGTTAGACAAGTGCCATTAAATAGCTCCAATGGAAATAAGTTAGACAAATGCATTTAAATAGCTCCGATGGAAGTAAGTTAGACAAGTGCCATGAAATAGCTCCAATGGAAATGAGTTAGACAAGTGCATTTAAATAGCTCCGATAGAAGTAAGTTAGACAAGTGCATTTAAATAGCTCCAATGGAAATGAGTTAGACAAGTGCCATTAAATAGCTCCAATGGAAATAAGTTAGACAAGTGCCATTAAATAGCTCCAATGGAAGTAAGTTAGACAAGTGCCATTAAATAGCTCCCATGGAAATAAGTTAGACAAGTGCCATTAAATAGCTCCAATGGAAGTAAGTTAGACAAGTGCCATTAAATAGCTCCAATGGAAATGAGTTAGACAAGTGCCATGAAATAGCTCCAATGGAAATAAGTTAGACAAGGCCATTAAATAGACCCCATGGAAATGAGTTAGACAAGTGTCATTAAATAGCTCCAATGGAAATGAGTTAGACAAGTGTCATTAAATAGCTCCGATGGAAATGAGTTAGACAAGTGCCATTAAATAGCTCCGATGGAAATGAGTTAGACAAGTGCCATTAAATAGTTCCAATGGAAATGAGTTAGACAAGTGCCATTAAATAGATCCGATGGAAATGAGTTAGACAAGTGCCATTAAATAGTTCCAATGGAAATGAGTTAGACAAGTGCCATTAAATAGCTCCGATGGAAATGAGTTAGACACGTGCCATTAAATAGCTCCGATGGAAATGAGTTAGACAAGTGCCATTAAATAGCTCCAATGGAAATGAGTTAGACAAGTGCCATTAAATAACTCCAATGGAAATGAGTTAGACAAGTGCCACTAAATAGCTCCGATGGAAATGAGTTAGAAAAGTGCATTTAAATAGCTCCGATGGAAATGAGTTAGACACGTGCCATTAAATAGCTCCAATGGAAATGAGTTAGACAAGTGCCATTAAATAGCTCCAATGGAAATGAGTTAGACAAGTGCCATTAAATAGAACCAATGGAAATGAGTTAGACAAGTGCCATTTAATAGCTCCGATGGAAATGAGTTAGACACGTACCATTAAATAGCTCCGATGGAAATGAGTTAGACAAGTGCCATTAAATAGCTCCGATGCACGAACAGTTGCAACTTTTTCGGGGTGTTTCTTTTCCACGAACTATGAAACTCTCTCCCTCATTCCCACGGTCTCTTTTATCTCAGTTGTAGAGATAACCTCCTCCGCCTCTGGCTCTTCTTCAAAACCAATTTCTTGCGGAATCCCCGAATGCTGCTGTGACTGTAACTCTTGTAATTCCAAGGTCGTCAGTTCCTGAGAGTGCTCATCGTCGAGCTCGTTCATGTCTGTCTCATCCATCACGAGGCTTGGTCAAAAAGATCATTCAGGAAAAAAAAGTTGACGTATCTAAAATTCGAAAAATGTGAGGCAATAAAACAACTTTCCACAAAAACCACACAATCTTCTAGAGCCACGCCATTACATGCTACACCAACACAACTAGTCACAACCAAAACACAACCTGCCTTAACACAATACAAGTCCCAACCAAAACCCAACTTGCCATAACACAATACAAGTCACAACCAAAAAACAACCTGCCATAACACAATACAACAAATCACAACCAAAAAACAACCTGCCATATCACAATACAACAAATTACAACCAAAAAAACAACCTGCCATATCACAATACAACAAATTACAACCAAAAAAACAACCTGCCATATCACAATACAACAAATTACAACCAAAAAACAACCTGCCATATCACAATACAACAAGTCACAACCAAAACACAACCTGCCATATCACAATAAAACAAGTCACAACCAAAACACAATCTGCAATAATAAAACAACCTGCCATAATAACACAAACTGCCAGATCCACCACAAGACATATTACAACCTCTCCACTGACGACAGCAGCAACCAATCATTCATATAGAACCAGCTCACAGGCCACAACAATAACATCAACTACCAGAACTGTTCGTAGTCCGAAAAGATCAAATTATCGAAATCAATAAAACAGAGAGAAACCGTTTCAATATTGAAGAATTGATCTTTTAGTTCACTTAAAATCAGGGCGAATACCTGAATAAAAAAATTCAAATAATAAGTGTTCTTCACGTATTAAATAAAGAGAAAGAAAAGAACCAAATATACCAAGTGTAAAATGTAAAAAAAAACACAAAAAAACAACATATGTCTTTAGTCACATCAACTAATTTGAATTACACGATTAGCCACTACATTGAAAAAATAATTAAATTAAAACGCCAAAATTTTAACCTCCCAAAAATAATTTTCAATGCCTTAGTTATTTTATTTTTATATAAAAATAATAGTATTAAAATAATAATTGTAATTAATAATAATAAATGATAATAATGTACAGTGGTACCTCGAGATACAAGTGCCCTAACATACAAATTAATTGAGATACGAGCTGTCGAGCGAGTGAAGTTTTGTTTTGAAATACGAACGACATTTGAGATACAAGGAACGGCCCGAAGTGCCAGTCGAGGAGGAGATTGTGTCTCTGGGGAAATCCATGGGCCTCGTGATGGATGAGAGGGACGTGAACGAGCTCGACGATGAGCACTCTCAGGAACTGACGACCGAGGAATTACAAGAGTTACAGTCACAGCAGCATTCGGGGATTCCGCAAGAAATTGGTTTTGAGGAAGAGCCAGACGTGGAGGATGTTATCTCTACAACTGAGATAAAAGATATCTTGGGAATGAGGGAGAGAGTTTCACAGTTCATAGAAAAAAACATCCCGAAAAAGTTGCAACTGTTCGTGCATCGAAGCTATTTAATGACACTTGTTTATTTCATTTCCGCAGCATTCTGAAATGTAGTAAGAAACAATGGACTCTTTGTTTTATTTTTAACCTTTATACCTTAGTTAAAGGCTTAAACCTCTGTTTTACAACTATATGAAAATGAGCGCAATTGTTTTAGAGTACATATACCCAATAGCTCTCTAACAGTGTTAATGTAGTTTAGTACCAATAGCCGAAGCCATAAATAATACATATTCGTTTTGGGATTTGATTCGTTTACATTATTTGTATCTAGACAGAAAATCCCATATTACAATAATTTGAAAGTATTACGTTTCATTACTTAACGGCTATAATCTTTTTTTTTATGTCAATGTAGATCAGTAAGTAATCGATTAACTATTGATATTTTCCGAAATAACTTGTGTCGGAAAAACCCACAGTTACATGACGCGACTTATGTAATCTTTACGTATATGCTTTAGATACGTTAGTGCCTGTGTACATTTTACCATTATCGTATGCAGAGCAGATATTATTTTACAAAACAGGTAACATTATCATTCACACATAATTTTAAATGCCTTTACATAAATTTAATAGTAAAAGATTTTTATATTTATATTTCTTAAGCCATTACAAGCCTTTGTTTTAGATTTTCAGTTTGGTATGTTTGTGTTGTGTCTTCGAGGCTCGGTGATAAAATAATCAAAAACATTCAAGGTAACAGTAATGATCTCTTGAGATGATACGAATAACTTCTGTTTTAAAAAAGTCATATTCGAATATATTAGCCTTGATCCTGAAATGAATTTGTTGTACTTGTGCCTTAAGTTGGCAGGCTACCAATCTAAATATACAAATACCTACAATGAACGGCGTGTTTTATCATCGCCAGTGATTAATTCTATTTTCTAACAGTTTGTAAGTACTAAACACTCCGAGCAATACAAACACGATCAAACTTGTCATTTATTTTCCCGTTACCATTTACTCAACGAACCAAGAAAAGACTTATGTGTGTAGTTTATCTTAATACATGAAACAGTCCAAATCAGTCTTGTGAACATGTTGACGTATTGAATGTTCAGGCGAATACTTTTAAACTAGAAATTTAAGTCATTCTGCTCATAAGATTTCACCCCAGTTCAACACACACAAATTTAAAAGCATTATAGTTAACCTTGAATTTTATTTAAAATTCAGCAATAATTCTGAACACCGCAATGTATTTGCTGATTGTCACGTGACGGGCGGAGCATTAAATAACATGAAATGAATATTGAGAGCTTGTCATTTCTCAGAACGGAAATAAAGTCATTACTCATTGTGTATTGGAGTGACGGTCTTAGACCACTGCAACCTATGCGGCCGCAGTGGGTCCCGCGCTTTCATATGCCCCACCTAACTTAATTTTCACTTATTTTCTTTATTACATGTAATATCCCTACCCAAACTGGCCCCGCGCATTCAATTTAGCATTCTAAGCCGCATAGTTCCCCGCAATTGCTAAAACCGGCCCTGGTGTAATTTTGCTATTTTTAGACATAATTTCAGCATGACAATGTTTTTTAAAGAAAAAATACAGAATAAAAAAAAGGTTCTTAAAATTAGTAGCATAGTAAAATTACCATTAAGTTTTTTCTTGTTTAAGTCAAATAAGCTGTATTAAACTAACGAAGAGTTAACTAACAGCTTATAAGATACTTCCTCCGCAACATACCTACATATTGATTCATATCTGAAATTGAATATGTGCACCTTGATACCCCGGATATTTCTATTAATAGCTTTCCGCAATTATATGTTATAGTCTGAAATGACATACTAGAGAACGGAAAGAAAGGAAAATCTGTTTTTAATTGTTAAAAACAATATAATTTATAAAAGTATTGGTTTCGTTAGATTTTTTTAAACAATTTGTAATGTACCTTTATGTGTAATGATATCTTTACTGTGTACTTTTGTTCCATTTATACGCCTATTGATAATCTGATTTATAGATTAGATTTAATTGTACACATATGTTCTGTTCAGTAATTTTATTTGTTTAGGTTCAAGCACCAATAATAATTGTGGATAATTGAAACTTCTATAAAGTTTTTCTTTACTTACAATTTCTTATCTTATTAGTATATATTAACAAAACTACTAATGTAAAGAAAATTTTTTCGCTTTACGCTTAACTTTGGTCGCAGTTTTTATTAGAGTAGCTGGGATACTATTGGAAAAGGAAATGAGATCTTCTCTATTAATTTAATCCCATAAAAATGTTCTTTGTCTTGAATATTATTTTTTAATTAAAAAAAATATCTATCTTCATGGCAGCAACATATTTGTCCGTGTGTGTGTGTTTGTACGGCAAACATCGGTTCCTCCCCGGGTGGCACATACCCACATTACACCGCTGCATCTGATCTTACTCTACCCTTCTCTGCCTTTCTGATTTCCTTTATTGTGCTATAAATTAATATTCATGATTTGATTCGTTTACATTATTTTTATATTGACAGAAAATCCCATATTATAATAATTTATAGTTTTGACGTCCTGATACGAAACGGTAAGAATATTTTATTATTTGTTTATGTAAATCAATAATCGATTAACTATTGGTACTTTCCGAAATAAATTGTGTCTGTAAACCAATTTTGACATTCAAGGGATCTATGCAGTCATTATTATTATTTTATTTTTTTTGCTTTAGACACGTCATTGCCTGACTATATCTCAACATTAAAGCCATCAAAGCAATTAATCGCTTTATAAAACATGTAAAATTATCTTTGAGACATAATTTTAAATGCATTTTACATAAATGTAATAGTATAAGCTATTTCAAACGTCTCATCTTAGATCTTGATTTCGCAATGTTAGTGTCATATAATAGTGGGTCGAACCAATTAAATTCAAGGTTACAGTAGTTGATCTCTGAAGATGAATCCATTAATTTCTTTTTAAGAAGTTCATATAAGAATAGGTTCACTGCGATCCTGAAATGAGTTTGTTTTACATGTGGCTTTAGTTGCGGGGCGACCAATCTAAAAGATATATATACTAACAATGAACGGTTAACAATGAACGGTCGGCCTCGTCAGTGCCAGCGTTTTGTTCTGACCTGTTTGTTTTATAATATCCCAGTAATACTAACAAGATCAAACTTTTGATATCTTTTCTGTTAAACTTTACTCAACGAACCAACAAATTAGTTAGTTATGTAATTTATCTTAATATATGAAACGGTACAAATCAGTCTTGTGAACAAAAGAGCGTATTGAATAAGCGTAGGACGCAACAATATTCTGTATAGAAGGAGCTACTGTAACAGGTAAGATGAGTATAAATAAGAAAACATCTCATGGATTATACTCTTATTTTCTTTGAACACACAAAAACCCCTAAGGAAATCAAATACAAGTAAAACTTCGAAGAAAATCATTATGACTTGTTTGTTTTAACACATTAAGTATCAATAGTAAAATATAGTTATTAGATTTGCTAACATTAGTCAAAATTGTTGATTAGGGCCATATACACAAAAATTATGTATAATAATTTTATTACATTTACAAATCATGGATAACAAAATGATATTTTAAAAAAAATCAATTGATGTCACTTCAGTATAAATAGTCATTACTTGTTTACAAAATATGTTTTAACAACAGAATATTTAGAGACCTGAGAGGACGTCACTAACAACGAGCTATGGGAAAACTAGTTTTGTAACACTCATAACTCATAAGGCTACAGAAATTAAAGATTAATTAAATTAATCATTAATTAATTAATTTTAAGTTGCACATCTTCACTGGGTGAGTGACGTCATTGATGGACGGCCCCTATTATATATATGTGTTATATTTAATCGAAATTAGTCGAATAGTGGATTAATTTTTTTCTGATTTATCGAAAAACAATTTTTTCAATCAGTACAAGCCCTAAACATTCCATAAATTTTATAAAGTAATTGGTTATTGTACAAGGGGCCATCCATAAATGACGTCACGCGATTTTGCCGATTTTTTACCCCCTCCCTCCCCCTCGTCACGCGTCGTCACAAAAACTTAGACCCCCCCCCTCTAAAAATACGTCACAAATCTTTGACCCCCCCCCCAAAAAAAAACAAAAAAAACAACAACAACCAAAAACAAACACAAAAAAACAACTTATTTTCTAATTGTAAATAAGAATGTTTCAAATCACTTTTATTGTCATTTAAGTATTTATTATTTATTTAGTGAAGATCTAAATTATAATATCGTAACCCGCGTGAAGCATTTTTTAAAAACGTTTAACTGGCCTCCAGAAAACGAACTGTGTTAACATCCTTAGATTATATTTTATTTTAATGCATACAAATTAAACATTGACTATAAATCATCACGGTTAACATCTTTTTTAAGAAAAAAATTATTTAAAAATAACATTTTTAAAATGTTTTTTTTTAAAAATCCCTCAATTGAGTGACGGGCATCCCGTAAGAAAGAGGTCGGAGAACAGAGGTAAATAACCTCATCTGGGGTCAAAAAGGGAATTCTTGGGGGTAATGCAGACTCATTTGCGACATATAACATCCACTACAATCCACTAGATATATTAAAATACGTCATGTGTACGTGTACGCTTGGAACATATGTCCATTATTGAACCGGTTCCTTCCAGAAAATGCATTTTTTTAAAATTCGACAACTATGTAGATTTCTTACCTACGTACTATACGAAGACACCTAAATCAACCCTACTTTCATTTATATTGACACGAGTGACAATAATCGTAATCCACATGACTTGTCTGTATCACGTATCATTTCTGTGATATTTAAAATTAATGCCTTAAAAACTGAGCTAAGAAGAAAAGTTGTTTTGTGCTCCTCTCGAATTGCGATGTCAAGAATTTGATGCATTCAATAAAGTTAATGAATACTTGACTAATTTTAAATGGGCTCATTTACCATTATATCTAGAACAGTGCTTCTCAAACTTTTTAGTATGGCGGACCGGCAGGAATTTTTTTCCATTGCACCAGGTACCGGTGCATTATTTTCGCTGCACTGACAATTTTTTCTGTCCTTTTTTGAGAACATCTGCGGACCGGCAGCGGATGGCCCACGGACCGGCACCGGTCCGCGGTCCACCACTTTGAGAAGCACTGATCTAGAAGACTAGAATAGCCAGGGGCGTTTGACCAAAAACACATCGAACAATTATATCAAACTTAAAACGTTTTTAACTATATCAAATAGATTCACCTTTTAAAGAAAAAGGATATTCCGTGTCGTTTTGACTTAAAATATCTACACATAGTCCTATTCAGATTATTTTTAGACACTTGTCATGCATGTAAAACTCACCATCAGCATTTTTGGGGGGGGGCTAACGACGCTCCCCCAAATCCCCGAGTTATGTGAGCAGGACCTAGAGTCTGGGGGTGGGGGGGGGGTAACGCACACATAAACTTGTATATTTTGGGGTAACGGGCAAAAAAGTTCGAGAGAACCAAACGGAGCTGCGGTTACATCACAAATGCTTTGATGTCAACATCAAACGACGCAGTGTAACAATTTCATACGTTATCTTGTGGATTCTCAAACTTAAGGATTATAATTAGATTTAATTTTCGTATCTTGATAGCTTACGCCAAGCAGCGTCTGATGGCCTACCGACCGGCACATTGAGAAGCACTGATTTTAAAAAAAGTCATTAAATAAATTGTAAGCGACCAAATATTGCAGTGGAAGTTTTATTTCAAGTTACCCTTTTGATGTGACGTCACATTTCTTCAACCCCCCTCCCTCCCCCTCGTCACAAAAGTGTGACCCCCCTCCCCCCCTAGGTGCGTGACATCATTTATGGACGGCCCCCAAAGTGAGTAGCACTAAATTTATTATTTATTTATTTTTTAAACATTTACATAGATTAAAACTAGTATATCTCGCAGATTCAATATTATTGAAAAAAATATATAGTTATTCAATATTTATCTCAATTACAAATGATTTACATTCCTTTAGCCATTTAAAAGGATTATTATTAGTGATTGCCTCTAAAAACCCTATCTCTAATAATATCTAGCCTACTAAATTCATAGAATAGCAAATTTCGAATCGCCACTTTTTTAAAATATCCAAAGTAACATTGCATCCAGTTTAACGTGTCAGTGAGGACGTTGCTATATAAGAAAGAAAATTACATTTTAGCTAAGAAATTAATTATCCTTAATTAACTATTAAAAATCAATCGTTATCTATCAGTGCTAATAATATCATTCATTTTTTCATTTATTTTTACTTTTAAAGTCAACTTCTCCTAGCTGGTTCAAAATGTCTGCTTATCTTTGAAAGAATTATCACTTTTCGTATGCATATATCTTTTAAATTATTTAGGTATTACTTTAATTTATAATTTATTTATCATCATGAGTTCTATGAGGTGGTATTTTATATAAACGAACAAGTAAAATCGCTAAAATAACATATTCCTAGCACGTTAGTCAAATCTGGTAGCTCTGCTAAGAAATGGGTGATACAGAATTGGCAAATCTTTTATTGTTCACATATTCTCCTGCCTAAAAATCTTGATATTTATTTTCTTTTGAACTTGAACTTGAACTATACCTTAACCCGTCATTTGGGTCGTTGGGGCACCATCGTGAACTGCATACTATCTCACGCCATTTGTCCCGGTCCTGTCTATCCTTTTGAGAGTCGCTGAATGACAGGTCGGTCCATTCTTTGATATCGTCTTCCCATCTCTTCCTTTGTCTGCCTCTTTTCCTTCCTCCCTTGACTGCGCCTTGCATTATAGTCTTTGCGAGACCTCCAGATATTGTCACGTGTCCGTACCATCGTAGTTTCCTCTTCTTAATTGAGGTGAGAAGGTCCTCGTAAGGGCCAATGACAGCACTTATTTTTTTGCGAACGGCTTCGTTTGTGATGTGCGCTGTTTAGGAGATGTTCCAATAAATCTTTCTGAAACATCTCATCTCTAGCGCATTGATTCCTCTTTGGAGGTCTGCAGTAAGCGTCCAAGCCTCACAACTATACATGAAAACCGACATCGCCAGAGAGTGCATTAGTCGGATCTTTGATCTCAGGGAGAGTTTCTTGCTTTGCCAGATGTGCTTTAGTTTACTCAATGCTGCCATTGTTTGGGCCAATCTGGCAAGAATTTCTGGCTTTGAGTCTTCGTCAGATATTATGGCCCCTAGATATTTAAAGGTGGAGACCTCTTTGAGTTTTTTCCCCTTTAACCGAATTTCTTTTGAACTATCATCAGCCTAATGAATTTTTTATACTGGCTAAAATAATCTTATGGATTTAAAAGAGAGGGAAAAAATACAAATAGAAAAATAAAAACACTTTTGGAAATGGTTATTTCCTAGACATTTTGACAGTTGGAGAATCTGAAAGTTAAAATAATAAAATATTGATCCTGCATGTAAATTTAGGCTCCTAGAACAAAGCCTTAGTTTATAACATAATTTTCTCTAAAATATACCTTATCAGTATTTACTATTTTGTGCTACTAGCAAGATGTTTGAATTGTGAAGACAGACCATGTTAAGCTTGGTTCTGGCAACATATTTTTTTTTATTCACACTGTCACATTTTTATTACATTGAACTTCAAATTTTGAATTTGCAGCCAATACAAAAATATAAATTATTTTCTAAAATAAAACTTAACAGTTAAAAAAATTATTTCAGGAAACTTTGTGACAGTAAAAATGTCTACAAAAGAAAAGAACAACAATGCGCCAGCAGATTTGAGAGTTTGTCTGTAAGTAATAAATTGGTGCAGTAAGTCTTTTCTTTTTCTTGTACATTATTTAGGATTATTAAAAAAATTATTAAACAACATAAAAAAAAGTCACGTACTGATGTTATGTGTCGTTTTAATCAGACTAAACTTTGTTTTGTTTCCTTGCTTTCAGAAATGACAAAAAACTGCTAAAAGTAAACCTACACTTAAAGCCAAATTCTATATCTTACACAACTGAAACTGAAGATTATGAAATAGAAATAAAAATAAAGAAGAAAAAGTCTGCGGGCAAAAGTTGGTACCAAATTTTCCATTCTAAAAAAGCAATTAATTATTAAGATTATTTAATAATCAGCTATGATTAGTGTCTCTAGAAATTATTTTTTTAAAAAGAGTTCTTAAAAAGCGGCCCTTAAAGGGGATTTTCTAAATAACGTCTAATGCGGAATATTTCCAACATTTGGTAAAAGTAAGGAGGACCTTCCTCCCCATAAATATTATTATTGGTCACCATTGTTTGTTGTCATCACGTGGGTGCTAATAGTTAACAACATAATAAAACATTATAAAACTGCAACACTAACGTATCAATAAAATCAAATATAAATTATGCAAATGTTTATTAATAAAATTGACATCAAAGGTTCAACTTACTAGCACTTGAATTACCGGTCTTTTAACTTACGCTTCCATGAGTTAATCTTGAAGCAATAAAGTTTATGAATTTAAATATTTTTATTGAATTAGTCATTTTATTGAATACACTATTAATATCGATTCTCACAGCCCTGTTCTTTCCCATTAAAAATATTAATTATGGGGATTGTTAAGCAGTCGCTGCATTCAAAGTGCAGGGAGTAATTAAATAATGAAACTATATAGGTATTTAGACTCCTTATTTTGTGTTTATTGTTATATGCAAGTCTTTTCAAAATCGAATTTATTAATGTATTCCTTCCTCATAACTCATGACTCTGGGATATGTATTAGATTAACGGCATTATTTAGTAGATGCGATGTCGAAGTTAACATATTTGAAGAGGACCGTACAAAATTTGTCTTAAAGGTTTTAAGTCCTATTTTATTAAGACATTCTACCGGAAAGATGTGAGACTAACGATCTGCTGGTTGCGATTTTGATTTGCAGTACAACACTTGCTTATTGTCTAGGGGTATGAGAATCACTGACTGAATGCTGGTTGACTGGGGTGAACTCTTTTCATGAATATAATGTTTGAGTGAATTCCTGGTCACACGGCTGTGTGACCAGAGGACACGCCAGGGTCAATTGAGACCAGTATGTGGGGTTTATAAAAGACGAGTTGAGTCGAGACGAGGGGGCGCAGTTGTGCAGAGTGAGACCGGTCGGGGTAGACCGGGGAGTTACAGTGTAACACAGAGTGAGGTTTAACGTCGCCCCGAAGCGGTGTGTATACGTAGAGCTGAAGGGGACTTGAGCATGGGCCCATGATGGTAAGGTCGGACCGAGGGCATGCTTGAGTGTACAGTCAGTTGTATATAGCTGTATTTGCTGTCCGGGCAGGACAGCCAGAGTTTACAGTTGTTTACAGAAGAGTAAACATTGACTTGTACCCAATCTTGTGTCATCTCTTGAGTGTGTATGTAACGGAGAGCAAGGAACAATCCACCTTAACATTCGAGACTTAACACTTATTTATTTGTTTATTTTGTATAAAATTAAATTGGAAACACAAAATATTCATTAATACATCGTTGGTATTGGCTGTTTAATTTTCAACTTTATTTTAAGTGTCTAACATGGAACGTGAAGAACTGGAGTGAGAAGTTCCCCAGTGAAAATAAGCATATATTTATGAATATGTCGTTATTTTTGTCTTAATCCTACTATATGTAGTAAAATTTCAATGTTTTGTACCTTTGAATGACTCTCGAATAAAAATGTTCTCTACCTTAAGTAGGGTTGAATGGCTGCAATCAATGTACTTGGGAAAAACATATTAGATGAATACTTTAACATTTTTTGTTATACAAACATGAGCTACTTTGTTTTGGTCGCATTTTGAATAATGAATAAGACATTGCATTTTTTTTTAAATATTAAAAAATATAATATATGTCTTCCATTTTTCATATGGCTTCCAATTGGAAAGGGTTACCCTTAGAAGCAAAAAAAATACAAAGAAATTACGACTATATTCTTGAAGAAGTTTGCAACAACTGCAGCTCTATCGTGATACATCTATTTGAAGGAGGTATTTTGAATCAGTTAGATAAAAACGATATTGAGGATCAACAGACAAGACGGAAAAGGACTGAGCTCATGCTAGAAAAAGTAATTGATAAATGCCCGGAATCCTGGCCCGTATTTATCAATGCATTATCACATGAACACGAACATGTTGTGAAAAGGTTGAATAATTATGGTTTTGACGACGATTTTTTGCTAGCTTTTCGTGATTGTTTAAAATCAATATTTTCTAACACTATATTCCAAAATCTTGAATAATAACACCATTAGTTAAATCATTAAACCATAAAACACTAGAGGATAGAAGAACCAAGAGTAAAGTAGTAATCTTACACAAAGCAATTAATTCTATTTTAGAAATACCTAGGGTTTTGTTTAACCTTTCGCTACATAGGAGTGTATATATAGCAGCATATTTTAGATGATTTTATAATGTCATTATTTTAATTTATTTGAAAACTGTCGAGGGGAGGTGTGGCTGTAATTAAATTCTTGAATTACACTTTTTATCTAACTTGAAAGGATTCCCCTGATACGGAATATAAATGAAGACGATTAAAAAAAATTATGTGATAAGTTGGGGAAAAAATCCATACTGTTAGCTTTATTTCTATATTTTATTTTTCTGCGATTATACAAGATATAAATAATTTTAATTTTTTGTAAGTATTTATCTTCTTTCTAATCTCTTTTTAACTGAGGTTAAAACAAATAAATGTCTGTGCTCATCATAGCAAATTCTCTGTACACATTTGAAATATAATTTATGTAAAAAGTTAATTTTTTGCCACAAACCATCAGTTTAAAAATTCTGAGTTTTATTTTTTATTTATATTCTTATAACAATGACAAATATTATGTTCAATTTCTTTCATGTGGCCGTATTCTTTGCTGGGGAAAAACGTAGTCTTTTGATATAGACTATTTTTTGTCATTAACGCACAATATCAACTACTCTAATTTTATTTTTACGTTCAATCTATTTTAGTATCTCTAATATCAATGATCTTTGAAGGCATTTGTAAAAAGATTTTCACAAAATCACTACAAAAATGTTTATTTATGTTGTAATTTATTTTCCAATAAGTTTTATTGTATTTCTTTTTAAATAGACTTTGAAAACACTTTTTTTAAAATGCTTTCTCACAATTGTATAGTGCATATATCATATGTTTTTAAAATTTTATTTATAAATATATATTGTAATTTATTTTTCAAACAATACGTTTTCTTATTTTTAATAGCCTCAAAAATACGTTTTAAAAAGTCTTTCTCACGATTATATACTGCATACGTTTTTTTTAAAATACTTTTTTTGTTTGAATTTTTATATTATTATTTATCTTATCTGTTAAAGAAGCTCCTTCTATACATAGGATTATTATTTCCTTAAGTCTTATAATGTAACATGTCATGTTAATTTTAGTTAATGTCAAATTTATTAGTCCCGTTATCACCAAGACTTAGTAAGTAAGAGTTAGAGAGTGAAAACTTGTATTAATTACCTTTGCAAAGAAATCTGCTTTCTTCGCAAAATATATTATTTGTTGAAGATTTTTGTTTACCATTTACTTCAATTACACATAAAAAATTAAAATATTTTTATCAAAATAACTAATTACTTTTGTTAAAACAATGAACCTGCTTCTCGCGGAAAACACACAGCATTTAAACAATAGGAAAAATTAATCATCAATTAAACATTATTTCTTAAGTTTTTAATACCTTTATCTAATTACAATATTTAAATTTCAGTTTTTAGGTGTATATTACACCTATCTGGTTTACAGTTAAGTTAAATATTTATTTTATTTTATTTAAATTTATTAAAACTCCCTTGTCATCTGAGGCCGAAAATAATGCTGCACAATATTTGTTGAGGATGTTTTCTTTGATATGAATATTAATATAAACTGTTATTATTTGGGCCTTTTAGTGTGGCTATTCCTGTAAATTCCTTTTTTTTTAAAAAATAGAATAAAGGACCATGCGTTTTTATTATTACTGTAGAAACTACGTGTTTTTTCTTAATGCACTTTTTGGAGGTTACGACTATGTTTTTGTGTCAAGTGTTTAATATTTAAGTATTTTTGTGTATCTTTTTTAAATCGGTCACCTTAATTTTCCTTTAAATAAGATCTCTTTTTGTTTGTAAAGTTTCTTTAAATTAGTATGGAAGCAGTATCGGTAAATTTTATTTAAATATTGTTGTTTTTTAAAAACTTTCTTATCCATTACTGATGGTAAGTTTTTTGTGTATATTTCCAAATTTTTTAAACTGGGATATTAATGTTGTATTTACTATAAAAAATTTTGTTTAGCGCAATTTTATTGAATTAAATAACTTCATTTATAAATTACTAGATATGACCCGTGGAGTAACATTTGCCGCAGACTTGCTCGTAGATAGTCCAAAAGAAAGGGGGAAACGGACCCAAACTGCATTATAAACAAATCAAAACAACGCGAGTGAACCTAGGGGCGAACTGCCAACGAATTGTTGGTCATGAAACATGCGCTCTGCGGTAAGCTACCTGCCCACCACCGTGCGCCATCCTAGCTTGCCAACCATAAACTGTGATTGGCCGACCCTGGCGAGGGTCATTCGTCAAGCTTTTGCGCACTCCTCTTGTGGTTGTTCTCGTAAATTATGTATATAGATGATGGATTGAAATTCTTCCGCGGAATCCGTTCGTTCATGAGAGTGTGTTTGTTTCAACGACAGTAAATTATCAACAAATAAAATTATTACCTATTTTGAGTTATGAAATAATTTGAATTGAACTAACACGTTTGTGAAAGTGTTGTGGGACCTGTCTGTGTCTCTCTATATCGTGTTTATTACAGACAATCACAAAAAAAATAGATAATACACATTAACCTGTTGAAAGAAACATGAAATTTCGACATTCGTACGTGAAACATTGAAACTGATGATAAATATCACGAAAGCCATCGCAAATGTAAATGTGTTTAAATATTGACACAAACATTTTAAAACTATATTTTAGGATTTAAAAAAAAGTGTGCAAAGATTTTTAGACATTTTTATTTTAAGTGGAAATGCAGAAAAGTTCAAGTCAAAATTCATTATGCAGAAAGAGCATTTATTTTCAAAATAAATAAAATAAGTGTAAAATTGGATTAAATCTTACGTATAAAAAATATTAATTAATACACGGTCTTTGTTTAGTTAAAAAAAATATCCACAAGATGTATCAGTTTTAACTTTTAACTGACTAAATCAGAAAGTTAATTCAACTCATAAACTCTTTGAAATCTTTTTATAGAGCACCAGATAAAATAAAAACTAATGATTTAATTCCTGTATATGTATATGAACCCGAAAAACATTAAACATGAAAGAAGGGTATTCATTTATGTGAAATATGAAACGTAATTTACAATATATATAAATGCAGAGTAATATCAGGTTTTTGAAAATGGTATTAATAAAAATGAAAATATTTACAAGTAATAACTGTTTCTAACAATTATATCAGAAAAAGTACTAATTTATAATGACACACTAATATTGAGTTCATGTTGTGAATACCTACAATATAACTCTGAAAGAATGCAAAAACTGAATGTAATAAATTCAACTCACTGAATTTATGAAATCTTTATATAGAGCACCAGATACAATACAAAAAAGAGTTTATTTCATGTATATTTAAGAACACTATGAGTGTTGAACAGAAATATATATTTATGCAGAAAATAAATCTGAATTCAATTTAAATAAACATGAACAGTAATAACATAAGCTATTTGAAAAGTTAATTGATAAGATAGAAACTATTTACAAGTTATAACTGTTTAAATAAAATTATTATTTATTAGATTACAATAAAGTTATATTCATGGTGGAAAACATAAAACATCACATTGCCAGAATGTAATAATTTCATGTAGTAAGATTAATAAATATTTATAAAAGTATCGGTGTCATTAAAATCGCAAGTAGAGTCTTTGAACTCGGTATTATGCGCTATTTACCCGTCGTTATAATCCAGCCTACACAAAATCAAAGAAAGACTATTTAAACAATTAACATTGTTAAGACTTATCATGTTATGTTCTTTCAAAAACAAAATATAACGTGCTCGTATTAGTAATCATAGATTTCCTCGTTAACAAAAAACCACTCCCTCCCTCTCTCTCTCTCTCTCTCTCTCTCTCTCTCTCTCTCTCTCTCTCTCTCTCTCTCTCTCTCTCTCTCTCTCTCTCTTTCGTTGCTTTGTATTGACATTTGGAATAGAAATTGACCTAAAAATTTCTAATAATGTTCTTTTTATCCTAGAGATTACATGAATCAATCCCTTCCCGAGTATCACTGTAGATTTGTGTCATTCGTTCGAGGCTTTAATGTGGAATTTTGTATCACAAATGTGAAGGACGAAAAGTATTTACTTTTTGCCTATAGTTTTAAAAAATATAATACCGTGTCAACAACTTATTGAAAGTCTTTAAATGTTGTGTGGGCCACGGGGATTTCTCTTTGTTAATTGTTTCGATTACACATCGCAGCCAAATAGTGTATCTGTAAAGCTTTTTGTTATAGTGAGTGAGGTTTCTTTCCAACGATACTTTCAAAGTTTTGTTTTGTCATTTATAGACCATACGTTATTCATGACCACCCTGAAGCTCGACCTCAGTCAATTAATTTAAGAGTGGAAATTTTTGTTGAGATAAATCGTTTAAAATGTTATTGTTAGCTAATTCAAAGCAAAAAAGTTTAATGCAACTATATTATTTAATAAAAACAAACTTTTAAAACATTTTACTAAATTCCCAAGCTACTGGTATGATGGAAACCAGAGAAGAAGCAGCAAAAAGAAAAATTTATACCTTTCTTCTTGGGCAACTTAAAATAAATCATCTCGTTCCTTATTCACACGAAAAAAGATTTGTGACCTTGGTCATGTGATGACCATGTCCACTCAGGTCCAATTACTGGATAATTTAACGTGTATTTTTGTTAATGTAAACAACGGCGGTCAATTTAGTTAATTGCTTATCTTAAAAGGGACATTTCTGTTGAATTATTTAAATAAAATTAAGAATAAATTAATCATTCATCATCAGTGGAGAACTGATTAATTTTGTGAAAGGTCCGTGGACTTTGTAACTTCAATTTACTTGTTTTATCCAATTTACATCAATGATTTTAAATAAATAAATAAATATATATATATATATATATATATATAATATATATATATATATATATATTAGGGCTGTTATCGATTAATTTATTTTTAATCGTTAACTTTTGAAAAATTATCGATTAATTAATCGATAATTTCGATTAAAGCCAAAAATAGATATTTATGACGTCATTATACTGAACATTTCAAGGGAAGTAACAAAAACAGGTAAATTGACTTTTTAAACAATTTTCTTGAGTTATTTTCCCTTTTTCTCTGCGCTGATAGTGTCAACAATTTTTACCACGTTTTTATTAACTTGCTTTCGTTCCTGTCTGTCCACAATTTTTTTTTAGTTTCTGCCGGTCCACATAAATTAATAAAATAAATTTTAATATTACACGGGAGATGTTTGTACGTAAAAAAAAATATAAATTATTATTAATTATTAATAATTAATTATTTATTACTAAAAATTTTTTTTAAATATTATAAATATTTTCTAAAATTTTAATAGAATTTGTATCAATTAAAATTTATTTAATCGATATTTAATCGATAAAATTTTTAACGATTAATCGAGAAATTAATCGATAATTTCCGCATGTATATATATATAATTATAAGAAAGGGAGAGATTGACAAAACCAGCCGAAATATAAGATTTATGTAATGTTTGTTAATAATGTACATAAGTATTTATTCAAGAAATGTGACAATCTCACTTTTTCCATTGATGGAAGAAATAATAAATTCTGATTGCGAATTTGTGAATTCTTACTTTTTACTTTTTTTTCTATAACACATTAAATTCAGGTTTCAATGCAGCCTTGATACATAAGAGAATTATAAATTATCCAAATGATTTCACGCTATATATTTTGTTTTATAGATCTAGTCAGATACTAAAAACTTTTTTTGTTAATGTTAGCTAAAGTCAAATGTTAGTCTTAAGTCAAGCACCAACATTAAAAACGCATTGTAACTTTCAGTATAAAAAGTTATATTCATTACTATAATGAACATTCTTTAATTAAAAAATACATTATTTTAAAATGTTTTTATGTTTTGTTGTTTATTTGATATTTACATTATTACAAACTGAATTCTTCGTATAAATCATTTTTAAAAATTGTTTCTATTTACTTCAATAAACTTATATGCAGTTAAAACTATAAATTCGATTATCACAAAAAACTTTATCCATAAACGAAACAAATCGTCAATTAAAATAATATTTCTCAAACTGTTCTTATTAGTTTACATAAAAATATTTCTAAATTTATCTAATTTACAACAAAAAAAAATGTATAGACTTTTTTTATTTCCAATGCCGTGCCAAAAATATATAGTAACGTAAAGGCGATATTGAATTTCACAACATGCACCTGTCAAACCATAGTTACAGTAACATCTTTGTCAGGGAAGAAAAAATACTGCCCGCGCTTAAATTTTAACTGGCCCGCGGCCTCATCTTCAAAAGATTAACAGTATCGTGGATGTTTTCTGTTGTCGAGGATAAATTATATTAATAAGAAAAGCTGATATTATAAGATGTTTAAATTACAAAAAAACGATGAGTTCAAATGATGGCAAAAATCATTGATGTTTTATTGTTAACCAACTTGAGTATTCATTAAAAAAATCCGAAGCACTTACGTAGTGTTTATTGTGCTAAATACGTTGATGTAAAACGATATCAAAATATTTTTGCTAACTCAGAAAAGAAAAAGGAATGTGTCATCAAGTTTTCAAATTTAAAATATATTTTTCATCATATTTTTTGAGCCATGATTTGTGGCGCAAATGTTTGTTCCTATTTTATAAAATAAACATCTTCGTTACAAACTTTTGCCATATTTATACAATTTTTATTTTTTTAAATGATGGCATAAGACATTTACAATTCACAACAATAAATAGAGAGTATTATCCCCTTCCCACCCCCAAAAACTCACAAAACTGTTTAAAAAGGTATAACTCTTACGAATTACACACAAAATTAAAAGTATGTACTCAGTGTCAAGGTGTGTTCTTTTTGTTTATTATCTTTATCGGGCACGCGCATACTTTTATTCATTGCAAAAAATTACAAACATTTTCTGTTTTCTAAGAGAAAAACACGCCAAAGGAAATCAAATATACTTTCGGGAAAAATCATTATTACATGTTTGTTTCAACATATTAAAAAAAAAGTAAAATTAGGTGTCGCTTACGGCTAGATCTAGATCTATATCATACTTTTTATTTGACTTACAAATCATGGATAATGAACTAAGACATTGAAAACAATTTTCAAATTTTTAACAAAAATAAAAACAAGTTATTATCACTTCGGGAAAACCAATTATTACTTGTTACGATGAAATAATGTTTCAAAACATTCAATAAAATTTAGAAAGTACAATCAAAGCAGCTATTAACAGCTCTGGAAACAGGAAAAGTGATATATTTTAAGTTGATCTGTTTCATTATCTGATGTAAGAATTTTATAGCAGTCCAGAACGTTTAGTAAAATATAGGTCATAACTCATATTTGCTGTGTTTGTGTTATAAGAAATTTATTTAGTAAATCTTTGCAAGGTTTAATATTAAGATTTCTAGCGTTTAAATTTTTGAAGATTTTATTGAAAAGTGATATTTATTTAATATTTATACAAATTACAAGTGATTTCCATTCCTTAAGCTGGTTTTCTGAAAAGTATTATTAGAGACTGTTTTTTAAAATCCTATATCTAAATATATCTAGTCTCATTCCTTTCTAGTTTATCAAATTTCCTATTGATACTTTTTTAAATATCCGAAATGACATTGTAAGCAGTTTTACAAGTCAGTAAAGACGATGGTACATAAAACAATGAAAATTTAGCAGGAATTTGATTTATCATTTACATATTTTGGAAGATTTAACATAAATCCAATAGCGACCTAACAGTGTGTAACTGGTTTTCTTTTATAT
Source organism: Ampullaceana balthica (assembly GCA_944989445.1). Lineage (NCBI taxonomy): Eukaryota > Metazoa > Mollusca > Gastropoda > Lymnaeidae > Ampullaceana > Ampullaceana balthica. The sequence goes on along the minus strand of CALYLW010000580.1, from coordinate 106,858 downwards.
ATAATCTCTGTAGACATTCTCTCAATACATAACCTTGCATCCAAAAATCCTCTGAAGAATTGGTTTCAATAAAACAACTTTAATATATATACTATGTACAGAACATATATAATTTGAGGTTATACAACGTGGAGTCCTGAGCCACACAAAATCTGCCATTACCCACGGAACTTCTCTCAGCCTCTACCAATAATTTCGAACCTTCTTCCCGTACTTTTACTCACATGACGTCTCCGTCATCCAACGCGTGATTCACACGTGACATTCACCCCAATCCTTCAAAAATTTTTTTTTATGAAATACAACATTTTTGGTCTTCATAAAATCAAATTAATCTATATCTATATTCAAATTTCAAATATGTATCATCAATGGACATTCGTTGCCTTACACACAACATCTTGACATAAGGATCAAGAGAAAAAAATATGTAGGACTGCAACAGTCTACCTGTACTGAAAAAATGAAACTGAAATTTTAAATACATCTGTAATTTTGTGTAAGTAAAATACTTTTAACAATCAATATTCATAAAATTAAAATTAAATATATTGTCCATTGGAATTCAAACACTGCTCCTTGTTTATTGTTCAGCGAATAAAAATACTAATATTAATACAGTCTCTGGTTTTATCATTTAGGAATTCACAGACTAATATTAATACAGTCTCTGGTTTTATCACTTAGGAATTCACAGAATGTCTTTATTTATTGTCATTCTACTTAATATGTCTGCAACTACATTGTCATTTCCCTTAACAGGTTTAATGTCAAATTTGTAGTCGGCTAATAGCATAGCCCATCTGTTTACTTTTGCGTTGCTGATTTTCTTCTTGTTGAATGCCACAAGTGGTTTGTGGTCTGTTAGAAGAGTGAATGTTCTACCTAGAAGTTATTTTTGAAGTTTTTGTAGAGCCCACACTATGGCTAAACATTCTCTCTCTATGGTGCTGTAGTTACACTCTGTTTTGTTTAAATTTCTGCTCAGATACTGTATAGGATGAAGGATGACATCATGTTCTTGCATGAGGCACGCTCCTAATGCAAAGCACGATGCATCAGTAGAAAAAAATTTAACACTGAAAGATTTGTCCCATTGAGGTGTCACCAAGATGGGTTTCTTCCTGTTTCCTGAATGTTCTCCAATGCGTTGGGGCAATCTCCTCAAAGCTGAAATTTTCGAATATCTGTGTTTTTTAAACTTCTGTTAGTGGGTGAACAATTTTTGCATACTTTTCAATGAATGGTCTGTAAAAGTTACATAGTCCTAGCAGGGCTTGCACTTGTTTCTTAGATTTTGGGACTGACGGGTTAAATATCTTGTTTTCATTCTCTGCAGTAGGAGGGACTGCACCACCTCCTATTCTGTATCCCAAAAAATCAATATATTTCTTTCCAACGTTGATCTTTTCTGGTGAGATTGTCACATTATGTTTCTTGAGTCTATCCAGTACAGCTTCAAGTGTATGGATATGTGTTTCCCAATCTTTAGTGTGGATACATATGTCGTCTACATAATGTACCACATTTGGAATGCCTTGTAACATCACTTTCATAAATCTGCTAAAAGTGGCTGTACTGTTGACTAATCCAAATGACATCACTAACCATTCATACACGTCATCCATGGCTATGAATGCAGTATATTTGACAGAATCAGGATCAATATTTATCTGCCGAAAATCTCTGTTTAAGTCAAACGTAGTGAATATTCTGGAATTACCAACTCTGTCTATAATGTCTCTTGGGTCTCCAATAGGTTCATGGTCCAATTTCGTAATATTATTCAATTGTTTGTAATCACAGCATAGTCGAATCTTTCCATTTCTTTTTTCTATGACATTTGGTGAGGTATAGTTAGCTTCAACTGCTTTTCGTATTTTGTTTTCTTTGAGTAGGTAATCAATTTCTTGTTTTACTGTGTCTCTATATGCCATTGGAATAGGGTATACTTTGGTCTTGAAAGGTTTACGTTCTAATAGTTGTATCTAACGAGTCACAGTTTTTGTGTTTCCTGTTTCTTTTGTTATGACACCTTTGTATCTTCGGAAAATTTTCATCGCTCTGTGTTTCATATTATCTGGTATGTCAGATGATATTCTTTCACTGTCAGGGCTGTTCTTTTTCATTGTACTGTCATTTTCATCATTTTCTTTGCTGATGATATTTACGGTTTGTTTTTCTTTTTTATTGTCACCGTATGCTCTTAGTTTATCAATGTGTAATTTTTTCACATGTCCTTTTATATTGACACAATATGTGACATCAATAAGTTTTTCTTCAATGTTGTATGGACCTTCCCATGTGATTTAATTCTTTGCGTTTGGTAACAATACTAAGACTTGTTGTTCTGGCTCAAATGTTCTTAATTGTCTGTGTTTATTTTTGATTTCTCTATGTCTTGTACTTTGCTTGATTAGTCTTTGTTTTGCTGTTTCAATACTGTAGAGTATTTTATCTCTAGTTTCTGACATCAGCTGATATCTGTCCTGTATGGCATCTTGTTTGCTAATAAGTCTTTCTTTGAAATTTCTCAAAGGACTTGCAGGGTTTTGACCAAACATTAACTCAAAAGGACTAAAACCTGTGCTTTCATGCTTCTGCTGTTGTATGCAAATAGTACTAAAGGTAAATATTTATACCATTTGTCTTCATGGTCTATTGTAACCTTTAATAGCATATTCTTGCTGGTTTTGTTTAGTCTTTCAATCACTCCATGTGATTGTGGATGGTAATATGTGCTGTGCACTTGTATAATATTTAACATTTTCATAATAGCTTGTGTCATCTGTCCCTTGAATTGACTGCCATTGTCTGAAAGAAGGGTTTGAGGAAAACCATATCTGCTGAAAACCCTGAGTTATTCATTGCATATACTTTCTGAATCTATTCGCTTCAGTGGAATAGCTTCACCCCATCTGGTGGCTATGTCCACTATGGTTAGAGCATACATATGTTTCTTCTTTGAAATCTTTTTGAATGGTCCTATTAGGTCTATGGCAATTTTCTGGAATAAGAAGTTTGCCTTGCCATTTGATTGTATTGGCGCTGTGTGCTTTACATCTTTGGGATTATGTCGTAGACACACTGTACATCTCTTGGTGTATTATTTTATCTGCCTAGCCATTTTAGGCCAGTAAACGTTTTCTGCTATTGTAGCAATTGTTTTCTTTGCGCCCATGTGTCCACCTAAAAACTGTCATGTGTCATTTTAATAATGGTTTCCTTTACTTTTTTAGGAAGTACCACTCTTTTGCATGTACCTGCTTGTGCAATGTTTATCAATATGCCTTTATCTAGTTTATAATTTTTGTTGTGGCCTGTTTCATTGTCTTTGATAAGTTTCATTTTTATTTCCATGAATGTGTTATGTTCTTCTTGTAGTTGTTTGAATTCTTGTTTTGACATCAGTTGGCTTCCTATTTCAAGTTTCTCATTAACTTCAATGTCTATATTCTCTTTTCTTTTTGTGGTGGCTCTTGTTTGTACAGTAGCACATAATTGATAGCTGTTGTCACACCAAGCCTTGAATAATTCATCAGAATTGTCAACAACACCTTCAATATTCCCTTTGATGAGATCACAAATGACATCTTTCAAAACTCTGGCTCGAACTTCACCTTGAAACCAGGGTGAGTTGATGGTAAAAATAGCAGTTGTACACTCTCTCTTTGTGCCATCAGCCATTATTAATTTATCTTTTTGACAATCATATTCTTTTTCTTCCACCATCCTGCTGTGGACCACAATCATTGTGCATCCTGAATCACGAAGACACATACATTTTCAATTATTTATGTAAACTGGGTAGAATTTCAGCTTTCCATGATCGTTCATAGTGGCCACAGTATTACTAGATTTTGATTCTTCTTGTTTCATTTTTCCTTTATCATCTCCATCTTGTTAGTCATTCCTTCTCCATGTCTGATCATAATTTCTGTATCTGGAGTCATGATTTAATCTGCCTCTTCATGATCTTCTACCTTTTCTTTCAAAATGACCTTGTCTTGATCTTTCTTATGTTTCCTTTCTTATAGGGCTGACATTATGTGACACCCTATTTGGTTGTCCTTTATTGTGGTAACACTGCCTCGCTATATGTCCTGCAAATAGTTTGTCTGTTGCCTTGGTTTGGCAGACACTGGTTTCTCAATCCTTGTCTTTTTTCTTGGTTTTTAATTTGTATTGCTGCAAATATGTCTTGTCTCTTATCCATTTCCACATTTGGATGAGTGTCTTTGAATGTGCGTAATGCATTTGTTAGCTCTGCTTGAGTACGAACTTTCTTATCAGTAAAATATGTGAATAGAGATGGTGTTGCATTTTCTAAGAACTTGTTAATTAACACCATGTCTAGTATGGCCTTTGGATTGCTTGTATTTATTGCTGTAAGTTCTAGCCATTTTGTTAATTTAACTTGTGCTTCATGCAATATGATCTGTGGATCTTTGCCCATCTTGATTCTCATTTCATGAAATTCTTTTCTATAATCATTTTCTGACTTTCCGAAATGACATAGAAGTGCCTTTTTGACATTTTTATATATGTTTTTGTCTTCTTTGGCTATACTGTTGTAAGCTTCAAATGCTTCTCCAGTTAGTTGAGTCATCAGTTGTGCTAACCAATCTTCTTCATCATAACCTTTCATGGCCATTATGGATTCAAAATAATCCAGATAAACATCCATTTTTCTTTCTGGCTATCATATTTTCTAACTTTGATAGTATTCTTCGGTGCTGACCGAAATTGTGTCATTACCAGGATTGTGGCCTCTACTCTCTAAATCAATTTGTAGTTTTAAGTTGTCATTTTTAAGTTGTTCAAGTTCTCTTCTTGCAGCTCTTTCTTCTCTTTCAATTATTTGTTTTTGCCTCTCTTCTTCTTTGGCTATTTTTCGCATCTCCTCTTCTCTGGCTATTTTTAGCTTCTCTTTTTCTTCAGCAATTTTGACTTTCTCTTCAACAAAGTCTTTCAATTCTTTTCCACGTAAGCCAAATTCTTTAGCCATGGCAGTGAATTTTTCGTAGTAATCAATGTTTAGTTTTATGGAATAGTATGAGTCATGCAATTCCGTATTGAATGCAAGTATTTATTTATTAAGGTATAAATCCTCCAAATGAAAAATCTTGATTTCAAAATGTTAAGTCCAAACAAGTGACACATCTAAACCATTAAATTTGATTTTGACAAAATTAGGCAACAAAGCATCCTCACAAGGGATCTTAAGGATACTTTTTATATATGCTCCCTCAGATTGACAAAACACATCTGATGGTCCAAAATTTTGAATAAAATTAGTCACTTAGTCAAATTTTCCAATTTCCGAACTTTAGGGTAGTTTTTAGACACTTTAGACTTTAGACAGTTCGGTCAATTAATCCAAAATTGCAATTATCACACTTTTCACACAATGAATGAATACAAATTCCGTTCCTTGATTTATAATTCATACTGACACAGTTGTTAATAGTCCATAGCTTCTCAAGTTCAAGATTTGTTTACAGTTCTTTCTTGGAATTATTAGTAATGGCTTGTGTCACGTCGACACTGTGTGCTCGGTCTGCCTTGATTCGGAGCGTCTAGCTGCAATGTGGGAAGTCAAGCCGCCATTTTGAAAAATTATTGTATCAAATATTTCATTAAACCACAAAAGTTTATTCACAGCTGCTTACGAACTTGAATATTCATAAATTTTGATGGCTCACTATATTTCTGCCTTCAATTAATACTTCCCTCTTTTGAATACACAAAATAATTGTCACTTCCACGAATACCTCTCTTTCTCAACTTTCTGTATCGTGATAACAATTCAACGTTTGTTCACTTCAGACACCAATGTAACTGGTTTATTTTTTATATATAATCTCTGTAGACGTTCTCTCAATACATAAACTTGCATCCAATAATCCTCTGAAGAATTGGTTTCAATAAAACAACTTTAATATATATACTATGTACAGAACATATATAATTTGAGGTTGTACAACGTGGAGTCCTGAGCAACACAATTCGCCATTACCCACGGAACTTCTCTCACTCTCTACCAATAATCTCGAAACTTCTTCCCACGCTTTCACTCACGTGACCTCTCAATCATCCAACTCGTGATTCACACGTGACAGAGTGGTAAGCGATATCATTAATTTGTGGGATTATTTTTCCTTATTTAAGTTCACTTCTTTAACATACTTTAAAATAGTTGTCAGACTAGTTCTTAGGGCAAAATAATATGACCATATTACTCCGCTACTTTACTCACTTCATTGGCTATCTATACAAGCCCGAATTGATTACAAACTGGCCGTTCTCTGTCACAACTTCTTTTCCTACTCATACCCTTCCTATCTTACTGAACTTATGTCGGTCTAATCTCCCACTCATCATCTGCACTCTTCTGCAAACACACGCATTCTCTCTGTTCCTAGGACACGCACAAAAACATTTGGCGAAAGATCGTTATCTTTTTGTGCAGCCAACCAATTGAATACTCTACCATTACACATCCGTAGTATTCAAACAACCAAGTCCTTCAAGACTGCACTTAAGACACATCTTTTCAAAATGTATTTTCCAAATTAATGAAACAACAATTCTTTTAATGATTAACGTTTCTTTTTTGTGTTATGTACTGTAATTAATGTGGTTGTTATGGTATGAATGCTAATTTATTACTTTTATGTATGTTAATACCTTCATGTAAAGCGCTGTGAGCCCAGTTCCTTACTGGGATACATCGCTATATAAATTATCAATTTATTTATTTATTATTATTTCGTTGAAATGAAAAAATGTAAAATACTTTTTTTAAGGATACATATTTTTATAAATTATTTATCTTTAACTTCAATTTATATTTTATTTATTACAACGAATACTATAAGGTAGTATTATATTTAAGCGATAAACAAGAATCTGAAACATAAAATATGTCATAGCCCATAGTTAAATTTAAGTAGCTCTGCTTCTGATAAGAAATCTTGCGAAACCGAATCTAAGAATTTTTAAATTTTCACATATTATTCTGCCTAAACATCTTGATATTTCTTTTCTTTTGACAATTATCAGTCCAATGCATTCATCCTGACGTGCTGAAATATTGAGATGGAATTAAATGAGAGAAACAAAACAATTTTTTAAAAATCCTCCAGGAGACTCTATTTAATTTTCCTATGTGTTTAGCGCAGCGCAGTAATCATGCTGAGCTGCTGGAAAATGGACAGAGACTCTTGAAATAAAGAAAATAAAATGTTGGCCCTGCCGTGTAAATGTTGCTCGTTGTTGACCAAATACTTGGTGTGTAAACTAATTTTCTCTACAAGATATCTTAAGATAAATACCAGTACTTACTGGACTGTGCTACTACAGAAATGTTTGAATTGTGGTGGACCACTATCTTAAGCTTTGCACTGGTGGTATATTATTTTTAATTTACACTAACACATTTTTATTACATTTAACTTTAATTATTTTTTAAACCAATACATAAGTATAAAATTAGATTTTTTTAAATACATATAAATCCTTAAAAAATTATTTCAGTGATATTTGTGACAGTAGAAATGCCTACAAAAGAAAAGGATAAAAGTCCCGTGCAGATTTGAAAGTGTGTCTGTAAGTTTAAGCAAATACAGGCAATAATTCTCTTTTTTTCTTTTATGATTATTAAACTTGTTATTAAATAACCAAAGACAAAGTCACTAACTAATACAATAAACTAAACAAAAAATTGTTTTTATTTTATTTTTTCAGAAATAACAAAAACTTTCTAAAATAAACCTCAATCAACAGCCAAATACGATATCTTGCACAGTTGGAGACTGCCTTAAAGTTACAACAACGAGAAATGACGGTGGTTGGTTTGATTTTTATTAGTTTTTGCTTGATTACTTTCTTTTTCGAAGTGTCTACGTACACCGGTGCGGTACACCAAGCTAAACCATCGTCTTTTGCCTGCTTATACCGCCGCGGTATACCTAGCTAAACCATTGGCTTAGGCCTAGGTACATTGCGGCTAAAAAATGAGCCGATTTCACTATATTTAGGCTAAAAATGTGTAATCTCTATGCTAATACTAAACGGTAATTCTCAAATAATGAATGTATGTAATTTTCAGGATTACTAAATGTTTAAGAAAACTTGATTGGTCTCAATTTAAGGATAATCAGTTATTAAGTTTAAAACAACAATATTTTCATCAGCAATTACAGACGAATGGTAAAGCGCATTGCATTAACGATAACGTTGGTGTTGTTGGGTTCGTATCTCGATTATGGAGGTTTTTTTATTTTATTTTATTTATTATAACCACAAGGATGGTGCTCGCAAAAAGTGTTTTATATTACGTGCAAATACAAGTATCAATGAAGCCTCCCCCCCCCCAAAGCCTGTCTTATATTTTGTGTTACACACACTTCTTCTATTTCTACACAGTATTACACCTATATAATTTGTTCATGTAGACTGTAGTATTTAATTTTAACTTTAAAATGTATTTGTTAAAATGATACTTGTTGATAATTATGTAAGTTTCCAAAGCTCATACTTACAAAAGTGTTGTGCCTTCTCGTCCATCAGGGGCATTCACCGATCATCGTTGGCGTCTGCGTTTCCTCCAAGGGCATAAGCCACCTACGAGAGACCTCCAGGCATATCTATCCTGGGCCAGCTTCTCCAGGATCTTCCAATATGGCCAATTCTCTTGATATCTTCCTCCAATTCACGGCGCCAAGTGTTTCTTAGACGGCCTCTTTTCCGCTTATCCTAGGGGTTCCATATTAGGCTGGCCTTGTTGTATTAGAAGCAGGCTTTCTAAGTGTATGACCAATCCACCTCCACCGCTTCTGAAGAATCTCTTCCTCAATTGATTTCTATGTGGTCCGCTGCATACTTACAAAAGCCTGAAAGATAAATAGTGGAGTTACTCATTGCCATTGAATGAAGAACGATAGGGGGATATGAAAAGTCGAAGTTGGTAAAGTATCATTTTCTAGAACAATAAATTTTGTGTTGAATGGAAATTTTATATTCCCTTTTTGAATCTAAATATTTTTGAGCTTCTGCAAAATTGATTAAGTAAAAGAAATTAACTGGAACAACGTAAGGTCATTATCTTAATTTCCATTAAATAAACGATTACTTATTACCATACAACAATCAACTATGAATAGTGTTACTAAAATAAACAAGAGAACGATCACAAAAATATGCCCTATAAAATTTTTATAAATATCGACCTGTTCGGAATGATCCATACATTTGGTAAAAGTTAAGACAACGATACGTCCATAAATGCTATTGTAGGCTGACTAAGAAATTAATGTACTCGATATATATAGGGCCAACGATCTGTTGGATGAGATGTTTCAGGACAACGCTAGTTTGTTTATGTCGAAACACAAACTGCTTTTTTATACATCTTTGGTATTCGCTGCTTAATTGGAAGCTTGGTTATTAGTGTAGAACTTGAAGGAGAAGTTCTCCAGTGAACACAAGCTTAAATGGCATTGTATTTTCATGTTACATATACTTTCTAATTCCGCTTCTATTTCCAATTAATGCTACAGTCTATTTGAATTCATAAATTGTTTATCTTTAGCTATTAGGGGCACCAAAGAAATGTTTATGTAGTACATTAGAATTACCAATGAAATGTTTATGTAGTGCTATAAAGGGCACCAATGAATGTTTATGCGGTTAATATCTGTGTTTTTTGTTATATTAGGAGTTTTGAGTACCTTAATAATTTGTTTGAGAATATCATTTAGTTTAGAACCGTTTGGGGTAGGGGTTAGAACCAACCAACGCTACAGTTGAACTTGGGTCAAGCGAAGTTTTAGAAAAGTTATGCAAATGAGGCCGTGATTGGTACCTACTGGAAACAGTCCATCACGTGCCAAGAGGATGAGACGTAGGGTTTGACAGCCAGGAGAAAGTTGTCACATTCACCAGCCATGGGGCAAAGGTTCGCCCAATAGAATTATTAGGAATGTAGGGCAGATGCTATGATGGCGTGCGTGAGCGGTCCATATATACTGGGAAGAAACCATGAGGCTTTCTCTCTCCCTGATATCACAGGCCACCCTGAGAATTAGGTTCTAGGGGCTAGACTGTTGGGAACAGAGCCTTGCTGAAGGGGGGTTCAGGTTTGTTAGACTGTTAGACTTATAAGGATAGTCAAATGTATGTTAGAGTTAGATGTTATTATCCCTTTATATATTGATTGATATAATGTTAGTCGATATATGTATGTGTATTTGTATTTTCAGCAAGTACGGTAGGGTAGTGTTACCTACCTACTGTGAAGGAAGTAACGTAGGGTTAGAATAGCCAAGTGCAACTTAGTGTTGAAGTGAGCACCAGATGTGCTCTACAGGCAAAAGTGGGCAAGACGACCCTTAGCCGTGACGAAGGGAGAACCAGTGCTGAAAACGTAACTGAGGGGGCACGACTTTGAAGTCTGGGAACGCCCACTAGAATTAGTGGTCAAGCGAGACAGACAGGTGGTCAGTCTCGCATAGGCATTTTGAAGGCTGAGCCAGGTGTCCGAAGATGAGAAAGGACCTGGACCAGTTCATTAGTGTGAAATTAATAAGTTAAATTGAGAACACAACGTACATTTATTTATATGTTTTGTAGCTGAATATTATTGTCAACATATTCATATTTTGTAATCAATTCCATTTTATATTTGTGTGTATATATTTAATGTAAATAAATATTTTCTCTGTTGTGGACAGAGGTGTTACGGGTCGTTAATTATATGTAGTTAACGTATCTTCGTTATAGATTAGTACTTGTATTTGATACTGGGGGCTAGAGCCATTAATGAATATTACCCTAGACAACACGAGTCATTCATAGTATGTATCTTTAGTTGTATTGCAACTGAAGTTGTCAACAGGAGCTATGTAACCAAATATACTCTCATGTGAAAAGAAATTCCGATAAAAATATGTTCTCATTTTTTAATGATTTTCTTGTTTCATTTCGAAAACATTTAATATCATTCATCTCCACAGTCAACACCGAGGATAAAATGAGAATTTCGTATTTTAGAATAATTTTAATTCCACTAAATTTTGATCGGGTCGGCGAGGGGGGACTTAAGTGTAGAATTTCAATTACAGTTAAACTTGTTTGTTTAGTTTATTGATTCCATTTAGCCTGACCTTCGTTATACCGTGCTGTCTTCTTCTTTAGCCTAAATATACTAGCGTACCAAAGTGTGTATCTTTGTATGTCACACGAATAACAGTTTCATATATCTTAATTAAGATTGCATAACAAAATCGATGTAGCTGGTGAACAAATCTTTGAGTAATACCTTAATTTTTTGTAAAATATATTACCGCTATTTTCATTGAATCTAATTGTGATTTATTAATAAAACATTGCAATATTTTTACATCGAAAATATATTGAATCTAATATTTGTCGTCCATTCTTCAGCAAATAGGAAATTTGAAAGCAATGAAGAGAAAACAATACGAGGAATGAACGGCTTTCTTGTTGAGGAGTTTGCAACAACATCAGCACTATTCTAATACTTCTATACCAAGAAGGTATTTTGAGTCTGGCGGATAAATATTATATTGAAGATCAACCGAAAAGACGGGAAAAAGACTGAGCTCATGCTAGAAAAAGTAGTTGAGAAATTACCGAAATCCTGGCCAGGATTTATCAAAGCTATAAGAGATGAGCATAAACATGTTGCACAAAGAGTACAATTGGAGAATATACTTTTAGAAATATTGGACTTTAGTAGTAATTTGCTTATGCTTGGAGAGAAGAGGAGAGAATGGAATAGAAATGTTTAGATTGAGCTGGATGCTAATGTTTAAAAAGAGTTTCTTTACATTCAGGCAACTAAGATAATTTTTTTTTCAAATATCTTCATCAGAATGGTCCCCGAAAACTTGAAACGTTTTATATACAATACCTCCTGCCTTAAACATCATGTTTAAATCTTCTTTTTGAGAAGTTCTTGTGAACAGTACACTAACTTCTTTAATACAGCACAGCAAAGTATCACTAGAAGAAATAAGATATATATATGTGCGCAAATTAAAACGGAAAAAAAAACTCCAAGACGTTAGCCAAAAACGATTATCATATGTTTTATTGAGACGTCTTTGTTTAGTTTCAACACATTCAAACTAATTAAATATACAAACAAATTTGTTACTGTGCGATCATAGTTTTTCATAAGTAACAATGATCCCTGATAGTGATTCTGTTTCCATAACTCCTTTAGAAATTTAAGAACAAACCAGAAAGTCTAAACAAAATATTATAAAATTTGTGTCATAGTCATAGATGATGAAATCATTCCTAGTAAATCTTAAAATACATTTTCAAAATAATTGCAGAATGTTATTAGTTCTACAATCTTTTAAAAACTTGAAAATTATTAAACTACCTTTTGAAAAGTGACACTTTTTTTTCAATTTTTTAACAGTAGTTATTTAAAATTGTCACTCTTTTGTCCCCGTCTCAATGTTCTCTATTATATGAACAAAATGTGTACAAAATAATTATTTTTATTTACTTTATAAATGTTTTGAGCTTAGGTTGTTAGCGTTTGTTGCTGCGTTTTGTTTTCTTTATTTTTCGGTGAGTTGTTGATTATTTATATGAAACATACTTAATGTCTAACTACATCACTCAACACTTTAGCCGATGGATGCTAAAAATATTTGGGGGGGGGGAATGTGAATAATTTATAACAGTGTACATTAAAAATTAAATATTTAGACACTGTTTTTAAAAATAATGATACGTATAGTCTGTAGTCTCCTTGGAAGAGCGTGATCTTTTGTCATAGACAACATGTTGTCTTAAACGAACCATAGCAATTACGCATATACTGATTTTTACTTTCAATTCCTTGTTATATCAATAATGTTTAAACAAAATTGTAAACAATAATTTTTAAAAATTAAATACTTCAAATATAAAATTTATAAATATAAATTGATGTCTGTATGTAATGTATATATTGTAAAGTTGCATTTGAGAATTATGAAATTCTCATTTTGTGTGTTACATAGTAGGAAACTCTTTTACAAAATGCTTTATTACCATTATTATTAAAGCAATTCAAAATTGTTCATATTTTGTTTGTTTCTTAAAATCAAATTATGTAATATGTATTTTTATTTTAGCTAAAGTCAAATTAATAAATTCTATAATCACCAAGGCTTCGCAAGTGAGAATGTAAAAACATGTATTTATTACCTTCATAAATAAATCTTATTCCGTCGCAAAATATAGTGTTTCTTAATACTTAATGTTTTATTATTACTTTTAACGTCAATTAAAATTTAAAGTTTCCTTTAAAAATTGTTTCACTCAAATAAACTACTGCATGTTGTTAAAACTATGAACTAGTCTCTCACAAGAAGCAAACATTTGATCCATAGAAGAAATAAACATCAATTAAAATCTCTTCATCCGATTTTCAATACTGCTATCTAATTACAATCTTTTTAATATTATTCATTTATAAATTCTAATGGCTAGACTTTATATTTACAATAGCATTGTAGATTAACGCTTGTTATGCACTGCAACAATAATTTGGTCTGAAATATTCACAGATATATTTGTTTTCAAACTATCCAGTCGTAAAAGATTTATATTACATTGTAATTTATTTTAACTTTAAAAACAACAAAAACGAGAAAACAGTTATTTTTCACATTTTAGAATTCCCATCTGCATTACGTGACTAAGGAAGCTAAGTGTTATGCAAAACGCAATTAGATTTTACACATAAATGAGAGAATAATGTTGGAATGTTAAGAAATCTGATCAGAGAATTTATTTATTTGAATTTCTTTTTCGTAATCGCATATGCTATAAATGAGAATATCTAATTTTTAAAAAAAATTATGGATGTTGTCTTTAAAAAAATCGATCCATCTGATGACGTCATGTTTACTCATAGAGATCTTAATCTCCGATCCCAAGCACTAAAGATGAATACAAACTGGCTTTTTGTTATTCATTTGTGTAATCTATTCTCTTATTTAGAAAGAGCGCATCTACTCAGTTTTAGAAACAATGATGGTCGTCTGTGGTGATGACTTGTTTGATTTCTTTCAATCTGATTGTTTGGTAAAACCTGGAAAATAACAATGAACTTGAATACAAAATAAGCATAAGTTAGAAATAGAAAATTAACTTGCACTGACGTTGTTGTTTTAGATATTGTAGTTAAATAAAAAAAAAGGTAATTAATGTTGTTGTTTTTTTAAAAATAAATAAACAATAATGTTAAAATTATTTTGCATGAAATTAGACTCGGTTGAAATTAAGTTGAAAATGTTACATTTAAAAAATGAATATTAAACAAGTATTATATGTTTTTGTTCATAACTTATATTGTACATAAATCCATATGGAGTACTGGTAGGTTTTGTGACATTGTTGGATGTATGCTTTTTACCACGTTTTTATTAACTCGCTTTCATTCCTGTGGCACTGTTTGTTGGTTTGGTTGTCCAAGATTTTTTTCAAATCTGCCAACGTAAAATTGAACCACTTGTGATGGTCCTAGAGATCTGAAAATTTTACCACAGATAGATCTTGGATGACAGTACATTGTATCAAAATTTCAAATCGATATAATGTACTTTTTATTAAATTATTGAACTTTTTAGTTTATCTATAGTCTATATATAAGCATCTGTACCGTCTGCTTTTGTTGACACCCGTGACCACATCACAATGTTTTTAAAACGTTGGGCGGGCGCTTGTGAGGTGTTTGGTAAAATAAATAGAGGTAAAAAAATATTTTTAAAAACCAGGTTGTTATAAGTGGACTAAAAAAGAATAAAATAAATAGAAGTAAAAAAAAAGATTTTTAAAAACCACGTTTTTATAAGCGGACTAAAAAGAAGAAAATAATTTAAAACTTATAAGTTCAAGTACTTTGATTTAATATGACTAAAAACGTGGGGCGGGTGTTTGGTATAAAAATTAAAGATTTCTAATTTAGAAGGCAAAAGAGAGATCTATAAGTGAGAGAATGAGTGAACCGCATATGTTCAACCCCAGAAGCACCCGACCACGTTTTTAGTCATATGAAATCAAAGTACTTGAACTAATAAGTTTTAAATTATTTTATTCTTTTTAGTCCTCTTATAAAAACGTGATTTTTAAAAATCTTTTTTTTTACTTCTATTTATTGTTATGTGTGTTTTTGCATAATTTACACAAATCACTCTATAGCTTAAAGATGTAAACATGTTCCTATCATTTATACCACCACTCACAAAAATTACACCTGAGCTGCATAAATTAATTAAAAGTTGTTTTTTTTTAAAATAATAATGAAATATTACGAAATATTTAGGTAAGACATAACACATTGTTTAATTTAATTAAAAAAGAAAGGAATGTTTATTATGCATAATGAATATTGACTTTAAATATTCCACTGAAAATAAAAAAACATCTCAAAATTCATTCACATAGATCTCTTATCACACATATATTATTATCTTTCTCTGCACATAATAATACAAAAAATACGCTGTAAAAATCGAGTTAAACAACTTCTTGTACATGTAAACTAATTTAAGGTTTTTACAAAATGCAGCGGAGAAAGAATTATATCTCACAATCTATTTCTAAAAAAAAATAATCATATTGGGAAACATTTTATCCTGCTTGCTAGTTGCTGGAATGAGGAAAATTTAAAAGAAGTGAAAGAACTGACATCCTGAGCCAGTAGTTATAACAGCTGAATAAAGCCGAGGGGGGGGGGTAAAACTTGCCCTGGTCAGAATATACCCCTGAAGTCAAAATATACCCCCCAGGCCAGAATGTACCCCTTTGACAACATGAGTTTATATAGTATTAATTTGAAGAATGACTTCTTACACATTCTATAGGTATTTTAGCTTAGTCAGAGAAGTAAAACTCATTTCTTAAATAAGCTGGAAAGAAGTTTTTATGTTTTACTTACAAGTAAATCATAACAATACAATACTTTTTTTTATATAACGATGTCATTTTTTATTTAAAGTTAAAGTCTTTACAAAAACGTATTCAATCAGCGTTATTTGTTCTTTTAAAAATGACTAAATCAAGCACTACATGAATTTATTATATAATAATATAAGCTTGATAAGGGACTATATTTGATGCTTTTCAAACGCTTGTGAACATTTATGATTCTTTGACTTTGCTTATTAAATGAGTCATTTAATTTATTTATTTTGTGTTCGGAAATCAAGGTTTTAAAAATTTAAATTTATTAAATAATGCATGAACGTTTTGTTTTTGTGGTTTACCTACCCTCTGTGACGTGAGTGACGTGTCGTCTTATCTCATTCAAAAGAAACATCTGTTCCTGTAGCGCAAATTATTTGTATGTTTAAATCAGCGCTATTTATTTTGAATCTGTGTTACTTTTAAAAGTAAGGGGCAATAGTAATAGTAAGGTCAACCTCCTTACATTTCGCCAGTTTTGCATCCTCGATTTCTTGATCTTGAAAAATTGAGGCGTACCAATAAAAGACAAGAGGATGGAGACTGCTACTTAAGAGCAGTAAGCTATATTCTGACATGAACAGAGGACAACCACATCCTCTTCAGAGATAAAGTTATTGAACACATGAACACTGGACATACACAAAAAAAATTACAGAACTACTTGAATCAAAATGTAGAGAAATATATACACATTTCTGGTATTTCTCGTGATGGAGTCTGTGCAACTGATGCAAAAATCCTGGCAACAGAGAAACTTTTACTTTGGGATATCGTTGTCTCTACAACAATCGGTGACTCGATGGACTAGTTGACCTATCTCGCAAGCTTTGATCGGCAATCAACGATATGTCACGGGCTTTACCTTAAAAACGAGAACGGTAATTTTAAAGTTGTCATTAGTGTATAACTTTTATATCAAATAATTAAATTATTTTAAATGCTGTAGACATAAATCTTGGTTATATTGTACTATTTATACTATTTAAACTTAAGTAAGTCAATGTTTTTATTTAAGTTAAATTGTTAAATTTGTGTACTTCTATTAAAGTGAAAGACTGAACTGAATGTTCCATTGTTTTGTAATGAAATTCATAGTGCTGAGAATTTTAAAATGAAAGTAAAATAATTAAATTTTCTAAATTAACTTTCCTCACAATGCTATATAGTCCAAAAATGTAAAAAAAAACGTAGTATTTTAGAAGCTGATTTTAAGAAGGGGATACGGTGGTTGAGTGACAGCGCGCTCGACTGGCGTACCGATGGTCACGGGCTCAAATCCATGGGAAGCCAAGGGTTGGTTCCCGGGGCCTAGGGTGTCCCCGAGTCCACCCTGCTTCGAGTGGGTACCTAACACTAGTTAGGGAAATAAAAGGCGGCTAGGTAATGCGTGGAACCCTTAAAGCCGTGGCATGTGAACGCTGCGTCACTGACCAAAGGCTATGGAAGCACATCCAGAACAAAACAGCAGGCTGAAGTCGGAGACCACGGGCCAATTGGCGCAGAACTCGTCGGCACGCAAAGCTCAAATTGAGAACGAAGAAGAAGAAGCTGATTAAAATAAAAGAAAATGTGACGTCGATAGTATGAAAACACACAAAAACATTCAGGCATTAATCTGTAACACTTTTTTTTTCATTCTTTTTTCAACTATTTATTCTTAATGACCAAAATCAAATTTTCTAGGTGATTAAGTAGTTAACCCAATGATTTGAATAATTATTTGGAGTAAGAAATTCAGAATGTTTGCAAGCGTTTGAAAATCAACAAATTTAACTATGCTTTTTATTTGGTTTTTTTTCTTTTAATCACTTAGTGCTTGATTAAGTAATTTTTTTTAATGAAAACAAAATATCTCTGATTCCATCTATATTTGTTATAGACATAAATTTTAGATCAACAAATTGACGAAATAATATAATAATTCATATTCTTAAAAATACTGAATCCAACAAAGTTCCAACATCTTCGTAATGCCCCTTAATTTGAAATAAAATGTACAGGAAATACTATTTGTATACTTACAAGCTTTGTACAACGCGAGGATCCTTTTCAAATAAAAGGTCATGCTTCTTTCATTCATCGTAAGATAGTTTGTAATTATTATTTCATTTAAAAAAAAATTTTTAATTGCTACTGGAGACAATAGTTTAAAATTTCTGACAGAGCTAAAAGACTAAAAATAAAAGTCTCAATAGTCATTCATCAATTTATTTGTGTATATACTCATGTATGTCTGACGTGGGGAGGGGGTATATTCTTGCTTGGGCCAGTTTCATGTCATGGGTATATACAGATCAGGGGTGGACGAATCAGACTTTGCGTACCCAAAAGGGATATATAGCAATTATTTCTGCGTTCTCTACCCTTATATTTTTTATTTAAAAAAAATAGTGTGCTCCCTTTGTTGTTTTTATCTAATTATGGACATTGACTAAGCCTATATAATATTTACAGAAAATAGTACATTAAATTAAAAAATAAGGGGTGGGGTTCGAGGAGCGCGCATCAATTTTTTGTAATTAAAATTGAAATTTTAAGATAAGGGCGGCGTTTAGGGAGGAGGTCTTTCCTCCCCAACAATTTTTAAAATTGTTACTTTTTCTTTTGCGGTATTTTAAAATGAGTGATGATTTGACGCCCGCGTTTAGCTACGAATTTCCGGTCACTTTCAATATGCTATCTCCAGGTCCTAACATCGCAGTAAGTTAAATATCTCACTTTTTTCTAGGTTATCTTAAAATTTGGTTAAAATGTTGATAATGGATGCTGAATTTCCCGTTTTTGGATTCGTCTTGAATGTGAGGGTAAAAGGTGTCTGATTGATTGGTTGAAGAGTTTGGATGTTAGCCTCCAGATACAAATGTCCTCTTTGTAAGAATGTATGAAATTATGTGCAAGGGGAGATGTTTGGAAGGGTTTGTGTGGAGATGTCGTGATAAAAGTCATTTAGATATAGAGCGTAGTTTAAGGAAGGGTAGTAAGTTTAGTGACATCAATTTGACGTTAGTTGACATTATGTTGTTGACACATTTTTGGATTTAAAAAATAACTTTAACAAGAATTGCGACTGAATTAGGTTTTTCTAAAGAGAATGTAACTGACTGGGTTGGCTTTTGTCGCTAGATCTGCGTAGAAGCGTGTGTTTTGGGGATCGAAAGGATAGGCGGAATCGGTAAGATTGTGGAGATAGATGAGTCCGAATTCGGCAAGCTAAGTACAAAAGAGGATACTGCGTTGAGGGAAAATGGGTGTTTGGTGGGATCGAAAGAGGATCCAACAAAACCTTTTTCAGATTCGTTGAGAACAGAGGCAAGGGCGTCGTCATCGCTCATATCAAGGAATTCCTACTTCCACGGAACCACGATCATAGCTTTTTGCTGGAGGGCGTAAAGTTGCTTAGAGGACGAAATGTTCCACCACCTGACGATGAACCATAGCCTCGATTTCAAACACCTTTAAACGGGCGCGCACACCAACACCATAGATAGAGAGTACCTGGAGTGCGAAAAAGGTCTCTGGCCACGAGAACCTGTCCTGGTGAGGTGCAGTTCAACTCATATTTATACGAATATATGTGGAGGGTGGTCGGACACTTCGACCCCGGACGATTCGACCCCGGACAGTTCGACCACAGGACGTTTCGACCCCAGGGTGTTTCGACCCCAGGGTGTTTCGACCCCGGACGTTTCGACCCCTTTGTATCTACACCGTATAATTTTTTAATATATTGTTAATATACTTTTTAAATTTAATTTTTTTTTAAAGTAATTTTTGGTATAAACATGTTTATATGTTATATATTTACTAAAAATAATTTAGCTTAAAATTATTATCCATTAAAAATTAAATACAGTTTGAAATTGTTATTGACAACCAGTCAATATTCAACGCGAATTTATGATTGTGATCAATGCGCCATTCCTCTGAGGTAGAAAGTCCTTGCAAATCAATCCAACTCCAACCCCACCCCGTCCGATGTAATCGGACAAAACAAAGGCAATGTGGTCATATAGTCATTTCTAACGTTGCCTACACTCTCTCTGCCTCAACTTACTCTATTTACCCTCGCCAGAACACGGCTTGATGTGGTGGTCAGTGAGCGTAGCCTTTTGTAACACGGGATTATAAAACCCTCGGACGCAATGTAAACAACAATGATGTAACGTTCAGTCCGGTCATACGCTCGGATGTTATTGTCTGCTAGGCGGCGATACAAACTATTGAAATTTATTAACTTTAAATACTGACAACTTTGTACGGTTTATTAAAATCAGTATCTCTGCTAGGGAGGTATACACGTGTTAAGTAACACAATAAACAGAAGTGAATGCAAAGGGCGCGGGTTTGTAATGGCTTCAGCGCCTGTGTTCAGCATGTCGACACTTAAAAAATAACATAATAATAATAATATTTTTCTTAAAAAAGGAAAAAGAAAAAAATCAACTTTTGTTTGTTTTTGTTATCACGGTGAAAACCTTTGAAAGACTTAAATATATACATTTTTAAAACCCAATAATAAATTAGGTACTTTTTAGTTTTGTGTTTAGTTTGGGATAGGAGTTTTTAGTTTTTAATTTATAATATACCAACAATTAATTGTTAAAAATATTTTTTTTAAAAACCAAAGAATAAATAAAAACATTTCACAATGTAGAAACGAGAGGGTCGAAACGTACGGGGTCGAAACGCCCTAGTGTTGAAACGTCCTGTGGTCGCACTGTCCGGGGTCGAAACGTCCTGGGGTCGAAACGTCCTGTGGTCGAACTGGCAGTGTCGAACCGTCCGGGGTCGAAGTGTCCGTAATTCGTGTGGAGACGCTCGTGTGGCAGTTACGACCGGATGAAAGAATTTTTAAATATAATTTAAAAAGTGTATCCTCCCTATTCCCATTATTCTGGAATTTGAAAAGTATGTTGAAATTTATAATTTATTTTTCATTGATTTTACAGATTTTATCACCTTAAATCTATACTAATAAAAGACAAAACACCGACTGACTCACTGACTCACTCATCAATAATTCTCCAACTTCCCGTGTAGGTAGAAGCATGAAACTTTAGGAAGTTGTTCAGTGCACTCTCACAACGATAAATAGCGAAAAAGAATGTTAAAATTACCACTCATGAGGGGCCGGGGGCCGAAATGTAGTTTTTTCCTGATATAAAAACTGACTCATCACTAATTCTCAAATTTCCCGTGTAAGTAGAAGCATGAAACTTTGGGAAAATGTTGAGTACACTCCCGCGATCGTAACAGGTGACAAAAATATTTAAATTAGCACTCCCTGGGGTCGGGGCCCCAAATGTAGTTTTTTTTTCTTATATAAGCTATATATAACTGTTTATAACAGACTCATCATTAAATCTCGACTTTTCCGTGTAGGTAGGAGAATGAAACTTTGGGAAGTCGTTTAGTACCCTCCCGCAATGTTAAAAGACGAAAAAATATTTAAATTATCAGCTCAATAGGATCCCTGGAAGTGTGTCATTTTTTACTTTTGTTTTTCTGCGGGACCCCAAACGACAGACAGACAAGACAGTGAAGTTAATTTATTTAGTATATCCATCATGATCCAAATTTAAATCAATTGGTTTTTTTAATTGATGTTACGCGGGTTTGCAACGCTAACTGAAATCCCAATTTTCCGCTGCAAAGCGCGGGTATTTTTCTAGTTTCATATAAAATGTACTTTTGATCTACCATAGTTTTTTTTTAAAAATAATATGTACATTTGTGGTTCCGTGGTTTTTAAAAAATTATTAAGACAACTTTTTAGCCTTTTTGTCTGGGTCAGTTGCTAAAATGTCTACGACTTTTAAAAAAACATTTTTTTCAGTTAGCCCACGCGTTGGAATACTTTTTGTTTTCTAATCGGTAGAAATCTTTGTTGCTATGTCACTTGTCACGTGGCATAGCATCAAAGATGACCGCCGGATAACGTGGGTAAGTCAAATCCGAATTTACCCAGGGGTTTAATCTGTTCTGTTACACGGGATATTATACTGGATGACTGGATGCTAAGATAAAACGGCATCTTATTGGGGAATATTGAAACACATTTACATCAAAATAATTTAAGGTGAATCCAGATGGGAAAACGAAAAAAAATCATTCCGGGAAAACCCATTAAATTCTTGTATGAAGTAATTCGCCATTTTCTTATCTGTTACAGACGCTCATTCTATACAGAAGATTATTGCGTCCTACGCTTATCTATGGTTTGTGTCTAGTCCTGCATTCTTATTAGAGTTTTAAATGTTGATAAAGTGTTAGCTTTCCTGGTTTCTTCAGGCAACCCATGCCACGCTTGAGTTCCGGACGGGAAGAACGAAACTTTGCATGTGTTTGTTCTTGTATACGGAATAAGAAAGGTGTTTTTATCCTTATGTCTATATGAGGGTTGTATTAAGTTATCTTTGTGTTGTATTTGTAAATTAGAATTAATTGCCTTATGTATTATTACACTTTACTCTTGGTTCTTCTATCCTCTAGTGTTTCAAGGTTTAATGATTTAACTAATGGTGTTATTCTTGTCAGTTTTGAATATTCTCCAGTACTGAATCTGGCAGCTCTTTTTTGAATTTGTTCTAGTTTATCAATGTTTTCTTTAGTGGATGGGTCCCATACAGAAAATACATATTCTAGTACAGTTCCAACCAAAGTGAGGTAGCATTTTAGTTTTATTACATTCGCAAAAGTTTCTTTTTATAAAGCTTAAGGTTTTTTTTTGGATTTTTTAATAACTTCATTGACATGGTGATTCTATGATTGTTTCTCATTTATTATGACTCCTAAGTATTTTGCATCTTTAGTTAGGGTTAGTTCTTTTCCATGAATGAAATATTTTGAATTTATTTGTTTCTTTTTCTTTGTTACTCTTAACAGTTGACTATTTTACAATTCATGCAACTTCACCATCAACATCATTGAGCTATAACATCTCGGTACGTATAATCAGATTTCAATAATCTTAGTGCACATGAGTTGACGTAGCAACATTATTATTAATTAATACATTATTAATCGAGAGAGCATCTCATAGTTAAATAGTTTTACCTATTTCCGCCTCTCATTGCTTGGTGAGTGTAGCTACTACAGTCAGTGGCGTCAGTAGGGTGGGTGTCACCCGGTTCGGTAGCTCATAGTGTCACGCCCTCACGACTTTACCAATAAACCACATAATCCTTACTAAAGTATGTAAATATAGGCCAACTAATTACAAAGGCAATGGGAGAAAAATAGAATTCAAGGTCATTAGGTAAAAGTTTTTTAAATTAAATACTAAGAACTACAAAGAAAAAATGTTACTTTTTAAAAATCGTATTTTATCATTAAATTTTAAAGTAACACTGTAATATAACAGTATTATTTAAAAATTCGATAAACTTACATCTGCATTACAACAATTACTTAACATTACCATAATTAGATTACATCACCTACCATTACAATGCAACCTAAAACGAGATAAGGTTGTAACTGATCTATATTGGGTTTGCATAATCAGCAACTATCAGAAAATATTTAACTAGATACGACCCACGGCATAGCATACGCCGCAGAATTGCTCATAGATAGTACAAAGAACGGGGGAATAGAACGGACACAAACAGCACCACTAAGAAATGTAAACAACGCGAGTGAACGTTGAAAAGGGGGGGGGGTGAAACGTTGCACATTTTAGATCTCAAATAATTTTTTATAAGCTTTAGCTTTGAAAAACTCCTCTCACAAGAAGCCACAGACACACAGATCGTATCCAATAATCGTAAACTCAATGTGAGATAGGCGAGAGATTCTATGAATCCCATTCAGCAATGACTTTCAAAACGTCAAGTACGGACCAGTTTTTGGCCTCATCGAGATCAATCTCAGCCTTGGTATTTCCAAAAGCTCTTCCTCTGTCAACTTATAGAAAGTGGAAAACTTGGGAATTGACAACAGTAACTCTTCTTTAGTGGCCAGATATTAAACATTTTGCTTGAACAGCCTCAAACATTGCTGCTACTAACTTAATGGTGCTTGGTCTGATCAGGAGTTTATAATGGAAACGATCAATATATACAACCATCGCCCTTTTTTTTATCTTGCAGAGTTAGTCCAACATCTCTTGTCTTCTTATAGAGTTTGTCCAACATTTCTTGTCTTCTTGCAGATTAGTCCAACATCTCTTGTCTTCTTGCAGAGTTAGTCCAGCATATCTTGTCTTCTTGCAGAGTTAGTCCAGCATCTCTTGTCTTCAGACCTGTCAACCTCTTCTTGCAGAGTTAGTCCAGCATCTCTTGTCTTCTTGTAGAGTTAGTCCAACATCTCTTGTCTTCTTGTAGAATTAGTCCAACATCTCTTGTCTTCTTGTAGAGTTAGTTCAACATCTCTTGTCTTCTTGTAGAGTTAGTCCAACATCTCTTGTCTTCTTGCAGAGTTAGTCCAGCATCTCTTGTCTTCTCACCTGTCAACCTATTCTTCAAACTGGGTCTGTTCTCTACTAAAATCCCAAATTTGTTTGATTTTTAAAAGTTCCTGTTCAATAGCCTGCTCTAGTAGATGATTGCGTTGCTCGTACATAATTGGTCTTAGTCTTAGTGTCTGTAGCTTTGTCAACACCTGGTCGAAAGTTAAGCCCTTAGTCAGCCTTAGTCTGAAGGTACATTTTTGTAAAGATTAATTAACTTCTTCAAGTAAATTACACCAAAAGTAGAGGTAGCACAGAAACGTGGAGTTGCGGACAGCAGGTAAAATACATTGTGTTTTGCCTCGAGTTTCTAAATTTTCATCTGAATCCCGTTGAGCTTCAATTGCCGTTACACATTCATCGATTTTTATTTCACTACTTTTACTGCAGCGTGATGAGAACTCCAGGGTGTTGTTGATAACCTTTTTAATGAGACCACAGTGTGGTCCATTAAAACATCCCATCGGGGATTGGAAGTAGCGTAAAAACAAAGTTTTTGACTATAAATCCCTAATATATGAGACATCAATAAAAGTATTGATTATGTTCAATATAATACGCAACGTGCGACTCACTAGCATTGAAATTTACAGACTGAACGTGACTGAACTCCCCTTACTGTAAAACACAGTAATGTTGTCATGGAGGGCTGGAGTGAACCTTCAGTGACCCGTGGAGGTCTACTATAGCAGACGATGGCACACGCTACAAGGAGATACAAAGATATAAACTAAAAATTCATTAATTTAATTACCATACATTCGGTCGCTCTGAAAACTTGATACAGTGCATTTTTATGTGTTAAAAGTCTATGTGCAAAATTCAGCTCGATAGAATTGCGGAAAGTGGGTCATTTTTTACTTTTCTTTTTTTTCCGCGGGACCACGACAGAAAGAGAGACAGAAAAGAGAAAAGAATGTGAATTACCTATACTCAACAAAATTAAAATTATTATAATATATTATAGTTATTGTAACATAGATATGCATGCTTGAACGTCTTTAATTAGAATTTTAAAAAAATTATTAACTCAAATACATTTAATACATAATTTTCCTTTTTAAAAAAAGGTATCCCCCCCTGTGTTGGAGGGATAAGTGAGTTGGGAGTCGTATAACCGCATACTCCTTGGTCTGGGTAAGTCAAAGCAAAGTTTGCTTTATTTCATATAAAACAAAACACACCAACCAACTGTCAAGCCATTTTAATTCTCTCTGCGGCGCGGCTGTTTCTTTTGTTTGTTTAACCCCTAATTTGTATTAATTTAATTTATATTATTTTATGTTAACCGGTCTTTTTATTAATTAGATTTCGGGTTAAACGTATTTCAGTGCATTTGGTAAATTTTTTCCTAGGTGAAAAAATGTTGTCCATTTTTTTTGACATAAAATCATACAAAGTAAATTTTTAGATTTTGGTGTCATCCCCCCTGATGGTGTCACCCGGGGCAGCCCGCCCCCACTGAATCCCCCTAGTGACGCCTATGACCGCAGCTTAAAGCGTTATATAGATGTGTGCTGCATTAGTCACATTGGCGTGTACAAAATATATATAACCAATTATATTTATTTCTACAGTGTGATTAATTTTTTTTTAAAAATGCAATATACCCGCGTCTTGTAGCGGAAAGGTAGGACTTTAGTTAGTGTTGTAAAACCACGTACCAAATTTCTGGAAGATGGTACCATAATTACAAAGACCGTTGAAATGGTTCAAATGGCGACTGTCATTGGCGTCATACGAATGAAATAAGTACGTTCATCTGTTTCGGTTAGAGCAGTGAAGTCGCCTACGAAATTGCGTAAAGATAGGGCCATAAATAACAAAGTTTAACTTGGTAAACTTTGTCAACCGCCAATTTCGTTTGTGGTAAAAAAAAATTTTAATTGTCTAGCCGATCAGATAAATAAAATAATATTTATTACAGCTAACATAAGAAAAACATGCATTTAGCAGGCCCAATTGGTGTAAGATGTAAAGTTAAAAGCAGATGTTGATTTCAATCTGAATCATATTGGATATATTTGTCAACATTTGTCAAATGGAATAAAATGTAATGTGTAAAAAATAATTGTTTATGAAAAATACATCTATTTTTGGGATTGGACATTAGGAGTTTATAGCCCTATAGTATTTTAATAAGGGTCATTAAATTTTTGTGTACCAAGTTTGGTCCAGATGTATTCTTTTAAGTAGTATCCAAAGTTTACAATACATTTTGGCTTTAGAATTTTTAAACTGTTTCCAAATATATATATATATATATATATATTTATTTATTTAGTTATTTGTGTTTAGAATGTCTTAACATAACTGCAAAACAGGACGATAAAATTGTGTTGAAACGTGTCAAACCCAGAAATATATTATTGTTTTTAAGACGAGACATTTAGATAAACGGAAATAGGACGTGAGGCTGTGGAGGTTGAGGAAGAACCCGAGTTGGGGATTTAGTTTTAATTTAGGCTCCAATACAATACCACATGTGACTTTATTATTTCTTATTATTTGAATTTTTAAGAAGGAAATTTTATGTTATATTAAATAACATTTTAGGTAACATTAGAAAACATTTTTCACATTTTTAGAAAATAGGATGGGCAATTAAGCAAATAATAAAAATTGTATAACTATCAATTTACGGAAAATCCCAATTAAATTAATATGATAAATATACTAAAATAAACCGTGTATATTTATTATTACTACTTAATTACGTTTTAATTTAATTTGTAATGCTTGAACACATAATTATAATGATTTTAGCCGAACCGTTTTCCAGGAGGTTTATGGTCCTCTCTTTGCCTCATAAAACAATGATTAAAACGTTAGTAGCTCTGATATATTTCCGCGGCTCAGGTAATACACTATCAAGCCTTGCTAACAATGGATTCACAATTGAAGTCAGAGGTATAGACCAATACCCGATTAGTTCAGTTCAATACCTTTCATCACATTATCCCAAATAGAGTCATCATAACGTTCTGTATCATACAATTAATAAATCTTAGAGTAATTATAATGCTCTGCATCATACAATTCCTAAACCAAATACTTGAACATTCAGGCTCACTTAGTTCGTCTCTATGTGATCCATAACCATATAGCATAGCAATCTCTTTTAGTCCTCACGCTATCATGAAACAGACCACACACTCTTATAATTTTCCCTTCACCTCGTCCTACTATTTCTTTTATTATCCTCCCTAATTCATAGCCAAGTTCATTCACGGACATTCTCATCCACGGAAATTCTCATCCCCTGACGTCCTCATTTACGGGTCCCCTTGGCCAGGCAACCCGAGTTATCTCCCATCAAAACATCTTTAACATCCAACGGTAACCGACCACGACAATGATAATTCAATTTTTTAAAATGCATTGCAATATTTAAATTACATAAAAAATATATTTATTCAGATTATGAATCAGAATTGCAGATTATATACCTTGAGGTAAAACTGATAAAAAAGGTCAAGTTAATGTTATATCTTGTTTTCTTAGTTTCATTGTATAAGTTTTGTGTGGATGGAAAAATTTTAAGCTCTAGCGCATTATTTTAATAGTTCTATGTTAAAGAAACCTTAACTTTCATTCTTTTCCCTAAACATATATTAATATTATATTTCTAAATAGGTTTCTTAGATATGATAAGAGTAAACTCTTTGATTATTTAAAAGACATATTTTGATCCATCTTACATATTTGTTCATGACAGATCATTACATAACGTTGCTGCTCTTACATTGTTTTAGATTTTCTGTTGTATGCAGCCGTCAACCGATGTTAAAATGGACAAGTCAATTCCAAAAAGATGTTATGGTAGAGTTTAAAACCTGCTTATATTCATTTCCAACCATTGTAATCAACCTACTACCCTCTTCCCATCTCTACCATTAAATAACTAATTAGATTTAGTCAAAATGAGACAAAATCATTTACTAAACTTTTGATATAATTATACAACATTTAAAGATGAGCATAACATGTAAAACAAATTGAGTATTTACGTTCAGTATTGAAACAGATAAAACAGGTATTGGAATATGAGTAAGAGGAAAAAAACAGGACTTTTTATGAATTATGTATTTTAAAAATGTATAAATAATTATTTTAATATTTGAAATACTAAAAAACAACATATTGAAATTAACGTTTTTTGGTGATTCTTTCATTGAAGGTACCTACGAGGCAGATTTGCATAGACATTATAAAATTTGTTCAAAAAATCCATATCACAACGACTTTATAAATGTTAATCATTTTAACATCAATCACCTGAATGAAAATTGCAGAGACAATGATATAGTGAATTTCACAAAGGCCGCAGCAGATCTGACCTTGAAAATTGCTACTAGGACTACCAGCTTCGAAAGACCTGAGGTTTGGCCAATCACAGGGCAACCATATCCATTTTACAATTTCAGAGGTAGTGATATGATGAGAGTTGGTACGGGGAGTGTATGTGATATACGAAAGTCAAATTTACGGACACTAAAGTGTCCGTGTTTAAAATGTCAACAATCAGATACTCGTAGCAAAGTGTTTGGTGAGATCACTGTCATAACTGCCTGTCACGTTGTTTTTGATGACAGCGAGGCTAAAACCACTGACTGCACATTATTCTTCGACAGTCAAGACAGCCCGCTCGTTACTCTCACTGACTTTACCACAATTGAAAAAGATTTTGAGAAGGACAAATGCTTGATGGCATGTATTACTTGCGATGTTGATCTAATTGATAAACTGAATGAAATGTTGTCACGTTTTACAACTCTTTCCTCTCAAATCCATGAGAAATATAAACAGATCCGAGACAATTATAAAATCTCAATTATAATATCACACCCACATGGCGTGCCTAAGCATATCACTATTGGCCAATGGATTATTAAAGTGAACGAAAATGAAAATGGAGAGACACGATTCACCTACACAACTCCGACATGTCCGGGTAGTAGTGGAGCTACTGTCCACTTAATTGGATATAATGTTGAAAACGACTCACCACATCTACATTGTGGAGTAAACGCTTATGGATTTAATTTTAGTACAACTGGGTAAGATTTATTATCACATTATGTTGTATTACTTGAGAGTTGTTTTTTCAGCGCTAACATTAGTATTGCTCATTTAACTGTACAATAGATTTTTTACTCGTGTATATTAAATATGTAACATACAAGCCAAAAACTTAACGCAACGAATATGGTACGAATTAATTCGATTTTATATTCCACTGATCAATTTATATCCGCAAGAATATACATAATTTTTAACTGTTCACACCTTAATTTTCAATCGAAATAATAAAATAGACAATTTTTTAAACAAATCTAATTCTCACTCAACAAATTAGTTTCTGGCATCTTGAATTGAAAATATCATTTACAATTTCAGTAAAATCAATGAAATAATTTCTACATCAGCAACCTTTGACGAAGAAGTAGAAAATAACTTGCATTTGTCCATGTAAGTGATTATTATTTTTTTAATATTATGTAGGTAATTTTTTAAATGTGATATCCTAATCCTGTTTGGTTGGATTTATCTCACTGTTATATCAATACCTTTTTTAAAAATTTATAGCATTTTCAAAGTGCTGTTTAATTGCACATGAACATTTTACCAGAAAGCCAATGTGGTTTCCGGAAAGAACGCAGGACCATTGACATGATTTTTGCAGCCAGGCAATTGCAGGAAAAGTGTCAAGAGCAGAATATGGACCTATTTTCCATTTACATAGACCTTACGAAAGCCTTTGACACAGTCTGCAGAAAGGGCCTATGGAGGATTATGGCCAAGTATGGGTGTCCAAATAAGTATATAGCCATTGTAAGGCAATTTCATGATGGCATGCAGGCTCGAGTCCAGGACAACGGAGAGGTCTCTAAACCATTCCCTGTAACAAATGGCGTTAAGCAAGGCTGTGTTCTGGCCCCAACATTGTTCAGCCTCATGTTCTCAGCCATGCTTACAGAGGCCTTCAGGAATAGAAATGTAGGCATGGACTTCAGGTATCGCACTGATGGTCGTCTGTTCAACCTCAGGAGGCTTAAAGCTAAGACAAAGGTCAAATCAGACAGCATCCTGGAACTTCTTTTTGCTGATGATTGTGCCCTTAACGCGGGCTCTGAAGCACAACTGCAACTAAGTGCTGATAAATTTTCCAGTGCGTGCTCTAACTTTGGGCTCACCATCAGCACAAAAAAGACAGAAGTTTTATACCAGCCGGCCCCGGGCAAATCCTATACTGAGCCTAACATATTCATCAACGGCAACAAAATCATCACAGTGAGCCGCTTTACCTACCTTGACAGCATGCTGTCCCAGAAGGCCAATATTGATGACGAGGTGAACTCGAGAATCTCAAAGGCCAGCGCAGCATTCGGTAGATTGCATGACAGTATCTGGAACAGAAGGGGAATCAGCACCCAAACAAAACTAAAAGTATACAGAGCTGTAGTGCTCTCCACCTTATTATATGCATGTGAAACTTGGATTGTATACCAACGCCATGCGAGGTTGCTGAACCACTTCCACACCAAAAGCCTTAGAAAAATTCTCAATATAAAATGGCAGGAAAAAGTTCCAGACACCGAAATATTAGCCAGGTCAGGACTCCCCAGCATCCACACTATCATCATGCAAAGCCAACTTCGCTGGGCGGGGCATCTAGTGCGCATGCCCGATCATCGCCTACCCAAGAGGCTCTTCTATGGTGAACTTACCGAAGGGCATAGAGCACGCGGAGGTCCACGTAAGCGCTACAAGGACACACTTAAAACTGCTCTGAAGGCCTTCGACATCGGACATAACTCCTGGGAAGCGGCAGCCAGTAACCGAGCCCACTGGCGCTCTACGATATGGAATAGACAACAGGCTGCCAAGTTAAAACGCCAGGCCAGAAAGGAACGAAACCAAAACCCCCTGAAGGGACCGCTTCTATCTCTTGTCCGACATGCGGACGCCTCTTTCGCGCAAAAATAGGGCTAATAAGCCACCAGAGAACACATGTGGTGGCCCAGCAAATATGATGAGAGTGGTCATCGTCGATCACGACGGACGAACAACATTTAAAAGTAAAATAATTTCATTCGTCTTTTTAAAAAAATCATCCTTGTAGCGCTACAGGCCGTGTAGATTTTTGGTCTGCCTCAACACCCCCTTCCACTAAGACCTAAGAAATGCCTTTTTTCTCCAACATTGAATGCCCAGTTACTGTACATTTTTCTATACTTCATCAATCCATCTAATCCTATGTCTGTCATTAAGCCGTTTCCTCCCGAGTTTTAGTGGTGCACCTTCTTTACTCTTCTGTCTTTCTCATTTTTTGTAATTGTCCTGCCCAGCGCAGTCTGCCCTTTTTAAATCCTTTATATTAACTCGTGGTGTCTGCGGCCAACCGACCGACCGACCTTGCTTGCTTGCTTGTCGCCAAAACTTTTGATCGATTTTTAACCCACTTGCTCGCAAGATAGCGAGCTGAAATTTTGCAGGCAGTTTTGTACCGATGATAAAAACAATGTATCAAAATTTCAGATCGATCGCATGTACCGTAATTAAATTATTGATTTTTTTAGATTATTTTATTTATTCCTATGTATCATGCTATTTTTTGAGATAGAGCGTCGCGGTGCGTATTATATTGAACAACCTTTCTGTCGCGCAATAAGGTGCGTATTTTACTGACAACACTTTTTATAAACCTATTCCTGATCGGTGCGCATTATATTTAACACGTTTTACGACACAACTGCAATTTTGTATTTTTGGATGGTCTTGCGCTGCGTGTTATAATGAACATTCTTTTAGTTACGTCTCATACGTAAAGGATTTATAGTCAAAAACTTGTTTTTTTACGGGTTGTTTTTATTAAATCCTTTATATTAACTCGTGGTGTCTGCGGCGGACCGACCTTGTCGCCAAAACTTTTGATCGATTTTTAACCCACTTGCTCGCAAGATAGCGAGCTGAAATTTTGCAGGCAGTTTCGTACCGATGATAAAAACAACGTATCAAAATTTCAGATCGATCGCATGTACCGTAATTAAATTATTGATTTTTTAGATTATTTTATTTATTCCTATGTATCATGCTATATTTTTGAGATAGAGCGTCGCGGTGCGTATTATATTGAACAACCTTTCTGTCGCGCAATAAGGTGCGTATTTTATTGACAGCTATTTTTATAAACATATTCCTGATCGGTGCGCATTATATTAAACATGTTTTACGACACAACTGCAATTTTGTATTTCTGGATGGTCTGGCGCTGCGTATTATAATGAACATTCTTTTAATTACTTCTCGTACATAAAGGATTTATAGTCAAAAACTTGGTTTTTTACGGGGTTTTCTTATTAAATCCTTTATATTAACTCGTGGTGTCTGCGGCGGACCGACCTTGTCGCCAAAACTTTTTATCGATTTTTAACCCACTTGCTCGCAAGATAGCGAGCTGAAATTTTGCAGGCAGTTTCGTACCGATGATAAAAACAATGTATCAAAATTTCAGATCGATCGCATGTACCGTAATTAAATTATTGATTTTTTAGATTATTTTATTTTTTCCTATGTATCATGCTATTTTTTGAGATAGAGCGTCGCGGTGCGTATTATATTGAACAACCTCTCTGTCGCGCAATAAGGTGCGTATTTTATTGAAAGCTCTTTTTATAAACATATTCCTGATCGGTGCGCATTATATTAAACATGTTTTACGACACAACTGCAATTTTGTATTTCTGGATGGTCTGGCGCTGCGTATTATGATGAACATTCTTTTAATTACTTCTCGTACATAAAGGATTTATAGTCAAAAACTTGGTTTTTTACGGGTTTTTCTTATTTAAATCCTTTATATTAACTCGTGGTGTCTGCGGCCGACCGACCGACCGACAAACCGACCTTGTCGCCAAAACTTTTGATCGATTTTTAACCCATTTGTTCGCAAGATAGCGAGCTGAAATTTTGCAGGCAGTTTCGTACCGATGATAAAAACAATGTATCAAAATTTCAGATCGATCGCATGTACCGTAATTAAATTATTGATTTTTTTAGATTATTTTATTTATTCCTATGTATCATGCTATTTTTTGAGATAGAGCGTCGCGGTGCGTATTATATTGAACAACCTTTCTGTCGCGCAATAAGGTGCGTATTTTATTGACAGCTCTTTTTATAAACATATTCCTGATCGGTGCGCATTATATTAAACATGTTTTACGACACAACTGCAATTTTGTATTTCTGGATGGTCTGGCGCTGCGTATTATAATGAACATTCTTTTAATTACTTCTCGTCCATAAAGGATTTATAGTCAAAAACTTAGTTTTTTACGGGTTTTTCTTATTATTTATGTAACTATCGTTTGGCCCTGATATATACTGCATAGTTCATGGTTTGTTCGTATTTTTCTATCCGTATTTATCCATTCTTGGTCGATATATTTTCCTAAAATCTTTCTTCTCCATTTTATTTAATAAGTTTTCTGCTGTTTTGTTAGGGTTGCAACGTCACGTGACTATATTACAACTTGTTATATTATAGATGTATACGAAATTATTTCCTTTTATACCAGCGGGGACGAGGAGATTTTAAGTATGCCCAATATTGAAAACGATTCACCTCATCTACATGTAGGAGTAAACTCAGATGGATCAAATTTAATTTCTATTGGGTAAGATTTATTATCACACAAACTTGTGTTACTATTTTTTGTAGCGCTAACATTAGTATTGCTAATACAACTGTACAATATAATTTTCACAAGTGTATATTAAATATGAAATATGCAAACAAAAATATAAATGCAACGAATAGAACTGCCTATAGTAAGAATTATTTCGGTTTGATATTCAACTTATTAAAATATTTACACAGAGCTTACATAATTTTTAACAGTTTACTCATTATTTAACAATAAAAATAATGACATAGACAATTTTAAATATATATATATATTCAGTCTCAACTATCGATTTGAATTGAAAAAGAGCAATTAATATTTCAGTGAAATCGATGACAGTAATTCGACATCAGCAACCAAAGACGAAGTAGAAAATAACTTGCATTTATCCATGTAAGTGATTATTTTTTTTTAAATATTTATTTTGATAAATTTTTAATGTCTTTTCAAAGATTTAAATGTGATATATTTATCCTGTTTGGCTGGATTTATCTCACTGTTATATCAATACCTTTTTTAAAAATTTATAGCATTTTCAAAGTGCTGTTTAATTGCACATGAACATTTTAAATGTAATAATTTCACGTATATGAAGGTGAATAAAAGAAATAATCAAAGTTCAAGACATAA
The DNA here is from genome assembly GCA_944989445.1 of Ampullaceana balthica. Lineage (NCBI taxonomy): Eukaryota > Metazoa > Mollusca > Gastropoda > Lymnaeidae > Ampullaceana > Ampullaceana balthica. Next base: position 72,082 of record CALYLW010000580.1, on the reverse strand, counting down.
AAAGTAAAATTTAAATGTAACTGCAAATGAAATAGAAAACAACCAAACGTTAGGTATGCTCTAGTTTAAAAAAGAAAAACCTATAGTCAAACCAGAATTTTAATTATTTATAAATGAAAATACCTTTAACAAGATTTAAATTACTGAAAATGTGTGATTACCCTCTGATTACTTCAAACATTTAAGACTGTGGCGAGAAAGATGTGTATCTTTGTTGGCAAGTTTGTCTAGGGGTATAATAATTAACCATCACCCTCCCGCTCACAACGCATAAACTTTAGTGATCTCTCTCAATCGATAATCAACAGACAAAAGGGTGTGAAAATGTAACAATAAATTTATTTACACAATTTACACAATGTTGGAAACTGGTTCCTAGCGATGATGGTGATACAACAAATTAACTGTCCCTTTTTTGGCCTAGCGCTATCTTCATCAAGGCTAATCCTTGTAACCTCCTGTTTATGGTGTTAATACATTCCAATAATTTCAACATGGCATTCTACAATGATTTGACATTTATAAAATTGCATGAAATATGTACATAAATACGAGGGAACAAAGCTGGAGCTCAACTCACATGGATTCTGGCTGGCAAAGTAATGTCGGCTCTTCCACTGCAAGGATGAATGCGGATACAGTGGTACGAATTATGGTCATACAGTCACTGCATTCGGCTGATGTCTTGGGCGGAAATGAGTGAATTCTGGTTTGCCTTGGCTTTTATACCCGATGGGTAACTATTCATCCCTTTTCTGATTGGCCTTTCCTTGTCATAGCGCTGTCATGCGACCGTGACCTGTTACATGATCCTGGTGCCTACCTAATTAGGTCGGAACGTCGCATTGTTGACTGTTTCGGGTCAGAAAATAGTGAGTTCCCCTTTTCTCTACCCCGTTACCGTGCGCAGATGACTTTGTCTCCATAAATTTCGTCACAAAGACCCTCCTTCAATGCAGAAGATATTTAAGTATTTAAAAGTAAAATAATTTCATTCGTCTTTTAAAAAAAAATCATCCTTGCAGTGCTACAGGCCGGTAGATTTTTGGCCTGCCTCAACACCACCTTCCACTAAGACCTCAGAAATGCCTTTTTTTTCTCCAACATTGAATGCCCAGTTACTGTACATTTTTCTATACTTCATCAATCCATCTAATCCTATGTCTGTCATTAAGCCGTTTCCTCCCGAGTTTTAGTGGTGCACCTTCTTTACTCTTCTGTCTTTGTCATTTTTTGTAATTGTCCTGCCCAGCGCAGTCTGCCCTTTTTTATTTATGTAACTATCGTTGGGCCCTGATATATACTGCATAGTTCATGGTTTGTTCGTATTTTTCTATCCGTATTCATCCATTGTTGGTCGATATATTTTCCTAAAATCTTTCTTCTCCATTTTATTTAATAAGTTTTCTGCTGTTTTGTTAGGGTTGCAACGTCACGTGACTATATTACAACTTGTTATATTATAGATGTATACGAAATTATTTCCTTTTATACCAGCGGGGACGAGGAGATTTTAAGTATGCCCAATATTGAAAACGATTCACCTCATCTACATGTAGGAGTAAACTCAGATGGATCAAATTTAATTTCTATTGGGTAAGATTTATTATCACACAAACTTGTGTTACTATTTTTTGTAGCGCTAACATTAGTATTGCTAATACAACTGTACAATATAATTTTCACAAGTGTATATTAAATATGAATTATGCAAACAAAAATATAAATGCAACGAATAGAACTGCCTATAGTAAGAATTATTTCGGTTTGATATTCAACTTATTAAAATATTTACACAGAGCTTACATAATTTTTAACAGTTTACTCATTATTTAACATTAAAAATAATGACATAGACAATTTTAAATATATATATATATTCAGTCTCAACTATCGATTTGAATTGAAAAAGAGCAATTAATATTTCAGTGAAATCGATGACAGTAATTCGACATCAGCATTCAATGAAGAAGAAGTAGAAAATAACTTGTATTTGTCCATGTAAGTGATTAATTTTTTTTATAATTTATATTGGTGATTTTTTAACATCTTTTCAAATAATTAAATGTGATATCCTAATCCTGTTGATTTGGATTTTTATCACTGATATATAACTACAGGGAGTCCTCGGGTTGCGCCGGTCCAGACTCGCACTGTTTCGTGGTTACGAACGCGTCCCAATAAAATTTTAAAAAACTAGACGCCCCGCGGCGTAGCATACTCCGCAGACTTGCTCATGGAGAGTGCAAAGAAAGTGGAGAAAGAACGGACAAAAACTACAGCACGAAGAAATCAAAACAACGCGAGCGAACGTCGGTTGGGGGGGGGGACTGCCAACTCATTGTTGGTTTCGAGACATTTGCAGGCGAAATTCGGTATACCCCTAACTTCTATGAAGTTATCTATAAAACGGTAATCGATTTAAAATCGGAGTTACATAATCGATAATCGGTTTTCCAAATAAAACAAAAACAACAACAACATGCAATTAACAGCCCTAAATATGACTAACCCTCGCTAGGGTCGGCTAATCACAGTTTATTGTTTAAGGGATGGTAGTATAAAATGGGAGGCGGGTAACAACAACCTCAGTGTGCATGTCTTCACATGTACTTGCTATTTTTTATTTACTTCGTGCTGCTTTTTGTGTCTGTACTCTCACCCCCCAACCGTTCTTGCACTGTCTATGATGAGCAAGTCTGCATCGTATGCGACGCCGCGGGTCTCTCCAGTGTTCCTTCTTTTCATTCACTCACAGTCGTTTGCTCAAACCCACCACATTTTGACAACTGTGTCTTTCAGGAAGTCTTCACCCGTCACTAAATCAATAGCGGCGTATGCTAAGCCGTGGGTTCAGCTAGTATTGGCAATAAAGGGGTAAAAGAACGGACACAAACATACATTTTTAAAAATTAAAAAAAAACCAATGTTTTCGCTGGGGCTTGAACCCAGGACCTTCCCCGTATGAGGCAGACGTGATAACCAGTACACTACGAATCTCACATTTCTGTGAAGGAACAATGCAAGTGAACGGCAAGTGAACGCAAGAGCTTTGTTACCACCCACTCCCAGCCCCCCCCCTTTTTTTTTCTTTTCATCCCACCACGCTTGCCAACAGTGATTACTTGAACCGAGCAAGGGTCATCGTCATGCCCTGTTGCACATACTTGCAGCTTGCTTGTCTCGCATGGTCCCATCATGAAGAGAATTATATATATATAGATACTATTTTGCGTCATTCCGTCTTTTTAATGGTTTTTAAAAAACCTTTTTTATGTGCTAAGAAATTGTTTTCTCTTTTTAAAATATTTTTTCTGTCAATAACTGTTACATTTTTAGAGCACGTACCGTACATTACAGTATATTTTATATATTTAATGTTCCAATTCACATTGAAATTCGGGTTACGACATTATTAAGAACGGATCAAAGTCGTAATCTGAGGACACCCTGTATTTTAATTAAAAAATAAACGATAATCATGCTAGAAAATCTTATCGCTTAAAAATTAAAATACCATTAACAACATTTAAAGTGTTAAAAATGTGTTTTTACCCTCTGATTTTCTAATGCATTACGATTTATTGATGCGCCTTCAATACAGAAGACATTTTAAGTATTACAAAAAAATATAGTTTTTCGACTTTAAAAAAAAATCCATCCCTGTTGTGCTCAAACTTCTTTACTTACTTTAACTCAGACCTAAAAAAAACACTCTTCTTCTCCATGCCTAGATTCCCAGCTCAGTGGATGTTTTCGTATATTATCTATCCAATCAAACCTTAGGTCAGCCTTTAAGCTGTTTTCTCTCGGGTGCATTTTGGTGATGTACCATCTTTGCGCCTATATCTTTTGTCAATATTTATTAGTGCCTTGCCCAACACAGCCTGCCTTTTTTATTTCGGCTACTATTGACGGATCGTGATAAAGAGTATACATTTCAGTTGATTCGTATTTTCCATCCATATTTATCCAATTATTTTCCTAAGAACTTTCCTCTCCCATGTATAATACATGTTTTCTGCCATTTTTCTAGGATTCAAGTTTTGCTTGCTTATATTACTAATTACAACTGATTATATTACAGTTTTATATTAACATCTTTCTTTTTATGCCAGCGGGAACAAGGAGCTTTTAAGAGCTTCCATTGACAAGGGTCACTGTAAAATTACAAAATTTGTAAACAACACAAAGATTGATATATGGATTACACATTTACCAAACGAAGGTATTTTTAAATCCCTTATATTAACTTCACCGTCTTGTCGTCGTGGTCCCGACCGCGGAAAAACAAAAGTAAAAAAATACCCACTTCCCTGGATCTTATCGATCTGAAATTGTGCACATAGACTTTTGTCATCTAACAATACATTCTTTCAAAATTTCATATTTATCGAATGTACCGTAGAAAAATTAATGAATTTTTAGATTATCTCTATGAATCTCTATGTAGCATGTAAATGTTTGTGCTAGACACTCGCGCGGTGCGTATAATATTGAACATACTTTTTAAATATTTTCCTGTTACGCGTGTGCTGCGTATTATATTGAACAAACTTTATAATATTTTCCCGTTCTGTAAATGTTTATGCCAGTCTATCACGCGGTGCGTATGATATTGAACATAATCAATACTTTTAGTTATGTCTCATATATAAGGGATTTCTGGTCAAAAACTTTATTTTTACGTGTTGTTTAATTATGTAATTTGGTTTATTCATTATTGCAAAGCATTCAATAATGATAAGAATTTCAATTTTGTACTCTTATAAGCCCTTCTATCAAAATATCATTAATCTGACATTAGCTTATGGATATTAAGCATTCAACAACATATTTACAAGCGTATAAATAAATTTCTGTACAGTTTAAAAGTACATCTAGTTCTTTTTTAGATCTGACTCAAACATATTAAATTGCATCCTATTAGTTTAGATTTTTAATTGAAATAGCTATGATTTCTTGATATAATCAACAGATAATCTCTTTTATCGTAGGAAGATATTTTTAAAATCCTTGATTATCACTTTTTGATTAAAATGTATATTTTTGGGGGTTTTTTTCCAATTATTTTTATACAAAATAAATATTCATTGAACTCATCTTTTAAAGATATTTTACTGAAATTTGGATTAAAACTTTTATTAAACATTATATTTTATTTAATGGCGAATGGATGCATATAGACAAAAAAAATTTATATGTCATTTAATTCTTTATTTCATAACTTGTTTCATTATTTACTTGATCGCCTAAAGTTAGGTAAAATGTTAGGAACATGCGCTATTACCTTAGAATTGTATAACTTCCTTGTTATACTTGCTAGCTAGCTTAAATGCAATCTAATCCTTTCAGTATCATTAGATTATTTGCTGTAATATTGATTTAGAGTCTGAAATTGATGTTACCTTAACAGAAACATTCACAAATATAATAAAATGAAAAAATGCAAACTTTTATTATTCTATTTTTTTTAAATGTCCCCAGCTACTGGAAGAATGGAAACCAGGGAAGTAGCAACTATAAGAAAGAATTATACCTATATTCTTGAAGAACTGACCATAAATCACCTCGTTCCTCATTTATTCGAAAAAGATATTCTTAGCCGGGAAGACAAAGGAGAAATTGAGCGTGAGCAGATCAGCCACAAAAAGGTTGAGTTGATGTTAGATAAAGTAATGAACGCTTGCGCGTCACCAGATGCTTTTTTCGTATTCCTTGACGGTTTGACGAAAGATCATCCCCATGTTGCGGACAAGTTAAAAGAAACTTACAATTCCTTTTAAATGAATTAATTTAATTATTTATTTTAATATGCTTAAATAATTTGATATGTCAGTTGATTATTTTAAAGCTGTAATTTGAACGATTGTAGCGTGTGTTTTTCTGATGTTTTTGTAAATAGGAAACTTATGATTACAAAAACAATTATATCACTTCCAGAGGCATAACTAGGGGATGCGGAACGCACCGGATGACACCATTACAATGGGTGACACCAAAGTGTAAAACTCTGTATGACCCTTATTTTTAACACTGGTATACTCAGGGGTGGTCCATTGAATAATTCGTGAGAGGGTGACACAATGAGCTACCGCACTAGGTGACACCAACCCTAGTGATGCCTCTGATCACATCCTAATTTGGTTTTTCAAAGTTAATGAAATGATAAATCTTAACAACGTTAATTTTTTAAATAGTTTTTTTTAAAATTTGTATTTCCACCATGAACGTAACTTAATTGTGTTATAATAATTACATATTAGTTGTTTGTTTTTCTGAAAACAATGTTTAAACAGATTTAGTAAACATTTTCTTTCCTAACAATATCTTTTTCAAATAGCTGATGTTATTAAGTTTCATGAATTTATTATATGAATTGAGTTTCATTTCTCACATAAATCTATAATCTGTTTAATACTCATAGTATTCTATATATACATCACTTACACTATTATTGTTTATTGTATCTTATATATTCAAGCCAGTTAAATTTTAAAACTAATACCTCTTCGGAGTATTTTTTACACCTAACAAAGATCGTGTATAGCTAATTATTATTTTAAACTTATTAATATTTGTAAACGTCAAATAATATAAATTATAGTGTCAATTTGAGCTTAACTCAAAAATAAACGTCCCCAAATCATCAAGGCTGCTTAAGTAGAAATACTCTAAAATTATGTGTTCCTTTCCTTAATAAATAAACCTTTTTCATTCATAAAAAAAATCCACTTGTTAGGCATTGGCACAATAATTTGGTTTGACAATTTCACACACTCCTTGTACATACTTATAATTATGTTTCTATTTAAATTGTCAATTGTAAACATTTGTTATAACATTATTGTCTACATACAATTCAACTTCTATGAAATCTACTTAAGTCTAAAAGACTTTTCTTCGAGTTATGGATATTTTTATCCTCACACAGTTACCATCTGTTGTCTAAAGTCTTCCACCCTTGAATAATAGATCATGAAAGGAAATATTTTGTTTGTCAAAGCATTTTATTAAATATAATAAATGCAATTTTCTGTGTGGTCATCGATAGCGATTGGTCCCTCAAAATCCTACAAACTCCTACAGCCAATCACAAAAATTAAATCTCATTTACATATTAAACACGCTTACGCGGACGTTCAAAAACTAGTTATTTTTGGTGCAGTATTTTTACCTAGACTTTATTTTGAGCGGTGCGCTTTGGGTTTTATAGACTTGAAATTTGTTTTTACGAGCTATTTATTATAACTGTATTGTATAGTATTTTTGGCGTGATATACATGCATGGCCGGTCGAGACGGCGTGTCTCTCGAAAAATAGCGGTGGAGGGGAGGTACGGTCTCTGCACAGACCGCCGTGTGGTGGTAGGTAGGGTCTCTGGACAGACCGCTGTGTGGGGGGAGGTAGGGTCTCTGGACAGACCATCTGTGGGGGGAGGTAGGGTCTCTCGACAGACCACGGTTTGTGTGGGGGGGAGGTAGGGTCTCTCGACAGACCATGGTTTAGGTTAGATAGGGTCTCTGGACAGATCGCGGTGTGAGTGTGAGGTAGGGTCTCAGGACAAAGCCTCTGGTTGAAACGACGACTGGCGACGTTACATTTTCATTTTGCAGTCAGTTGATGATTTTGTGATGTCCTACCATGAACTTCACAGGTCACCCTACACTTATTCCCGTCTTTAGACAGGCTTTGATGCTTGAATTAAATATCTTTAATAGCAGTTTTTAATTATTTTCTTTTTAAAATCACAACAAATACAATATTTAAATAAATACATACTTTTGTGTGTGCATACATATATCTAATTATTGTAAATAAATTTTGTACTACTTGTCTCTTCACCTCGAATACTTAAAACTAAAACAAAGACGTCTTTAAATCTAACAATTCTTCTCTTTATTAATCATCACTTCTGGCCAATACACTCGCTCTTAATTATGAGTGGCTCAACGTCTCTCACTCCCTCTCTCTCTATCCAACTGTCGTTCCTTTGTGGTGGGGTGAGTATCTCGTTGTCCATCCTCTTAATCCTGTGGTGGGTAACTCTCCCTTTTCTCCTACCATCCTCTCCTTATGTTGCAGGCGAAAGGTATGTGGTTGACATTCGAGAATGCCCCCTTTGTGTGAGCAATAAAATGTTCAGTCTTTCAGTCCCTTAAGAATGTCCAATGTTTACCACATCCTATAGTTCCGTCCAACGACACTAAAAATTCCGGTTCCTAACAATACTATGATTTTTCTACGGTGACCCGTCAAAACGGCCTCGGACAAAACGGCCCCGACAAATCGGCCCCGCCATAACGGCCCCTGTCAAAACGACCCCGGCCAAAATGGCCCCGGTCAAAACGGCCTCGGTCAAAATGGCCACTGTCAAAACGGCCCCGGGTCAAAACGGCCCCTGTCAAAACGGCCCCGGTCAAAACGGCCCTTGTCAAAACGGCCCCTGTCAAAACGGCCCTTGTCAAATGGGCTCCGACATAACGGCCCCGGAAGGAGATAATTTTAAAGGAGATTGGGTATTTATGTGCAATTTGTTAGCATTTGGGGACATATTTTAACAAATTTTACACTTTCTAATCTATTCATATGTATATATTAGGGCTGCAGAAATTAACGATTAATTTCTCGATTAATCGTTATAAATTTTTAATGATTAAAATTTTTTTAACGATTAATCGACCCACCACTTATAAAAGTACTGGAAGTCAATAAGTGAAATATTTCGGCCGATAAATATAAACTAATTTCCAGTCTAAGCTTCGTTGGACCGTGTGCAAAGTTTAAAAATAAAAAAAAACTTCCTCCGTCCCAGACCCTATGGGCCTGTCCATGGACGGAGATCAAACAAGGTAAATGTAAAGGTGGTGTGGTACTTTTATGGCCACGGACTGGCTGGCCAGACCTGACCAATTACAAAATTAAGGGAGAAATGTGGTGGGGGCGGCTTATGAGTGGGTCATAGTTGATTTCTGCATTTATAATCATTGAATATCGGTGTTTTGAGGGAGTAAAGTGGAGGAGAGTAGGGAAGGTGTCTCTTCTCACGGGCTTGTGTTGGGATGTCAAAGCAAGTTGGTTGTAGAGGAGGGGAGGGAAGGTGTCTCTACTCACGGGCTTGTGTTGGGATGTTAAAGCATGTTGGTTGTAGAGGAGGGGAGGGAAGGTGTCTCTTCTCACGGGCTTGTGTTGGGATGTCAAAGCAAGTTGTTTGTAGAGGAGGGGATGGAAGGTGTCTCTTCTCACGGGCTTGTGTTGGGATGTCAAAGCAAGTTGGTTGTAGAGGAGGGGATGGAAGGTGTCTCTTCTCACGGGCTTGTGTTGGGATGTCAAAGCAAGTTGGTTGTAGAGGAGGGGAGGGAAGGTGTCTCTTCTCACGGGCTTGTGTTGGGATGTCAAAGCATGTTGGTTGTAGAGGAGGGGAGGGAAGGTGTCTCTTCTCACGGGCTTGTGTTGGGATGTCAAAGCAAGTTGTTTGTAGAGGAGGGGAGGGATGGTGTCTCTTCTCACGGGCTTGTGTTGGGATGTCAAAGCAAGTTGGTTGTAGAGGAGGGGAGGGATGGTCTCTCTTCTCACGGGCTTGTGTTGGGATGTCAAAGCAAGTTGTTGGTAGAGGAGGGGAGGGATGTGTCTCTACTCACGGGCTTGTGTCGGTATGTCAAGTTGGTTTCCTTTGATGTGAAACACCAGACACGTCTGTCATTACTGTTCTAGCCGGTATGGCTGCCCCCCCACCCTCTTAATATCAACATTGTCCTTGATTAATCTATTTACGCCATTTCACTTACTGGCCAACTCCGAAAGTCACTTTTTTCGGGTCCCTTTGATTTCGAATTAGAGAGGTGCGACTGTATTTTTTTTATAAAAATGTGTACCATTTTGCTTACGCTGTCCAAAATTTTTTTTGGGGTCGGCTTGCAAACGGGTTACACAATGTTTTATACTTTTCTCTTCCAAAAGTGGGGGGGGGGTCGGCTTATGAACGAACGGGCTATAGAACGCGTATATATATACGGCAATCGTTAACATCCCTTGTATATATATTTAATTACATTTATACTAAAAACTAAGATCGGTAATTTTCAAGATACCATGATGCGGTGTACGATAAGCACTTTATGGGCGGTAGTGGCCGTAAAAATAAAGAAGGCTTAGACTGCGTAACATTGTATGCCAATACGTGTGCCCCAGGGCATGGGGTAAACAATGGGTGTAAAGTCTGGCGAGCCCCGTCGGATTTCAATCTCTCCAACCTAATCTCTTCTTTGTCCCGATTTGTCGGGGCCGTTTTGTCGGGGCCGTTTTGACGGGTCACCACTTTTATGGCCAAGGACTGGCTGGCCAGACCTGACCAATTACGTAGTCGGCATGGCATGGCATTTTATTACGCTTTGACGTTGTCTTTGGTAGTCCCTATATAAGAAAAAGGGCGTGTGTGGTCTTCACTTATTGAAATATCTTTTTACAATACAACATCTATCCGTAATGGAAGAATCGACGACGCAAAAAGGCAAAAGAATGTTGTTTTACGAAGGATATCGTTTTAAATTCGCCAAACGTAATGTTGACGACAGTGTATCGTGGCGATGTTTACAAAGTTACTGTTGTGGCAGAATAAAAATTCTGGATGATGTTATAACAGTTATAACAGAACACAACCATGCACCAGAGCCTGGAAAAATCGAAGCACTCAAGGCCGCTGCAGAAATGCGAGAACTTGCCGAACATGATTTTTGCAAACCCAGGCAAATCATCCAGAACAGTATAGCTGGAATATCACTGGAAGCAGCTGTCCATTTGCCGTCGTACAGAGCATCGCAAAGAATAGTCGAAAGGAAAAGGAAGATCACTCAAGAGCCACTTCAGAACCCGCGGACAGTTGGCGACATAGTCATACCACAAGCACTACAGACTACACTGAGAGGAATGCCTTTTATGTTGTGGGATTCAGGGGTAGTAGACCAAATCGAATTCTGATGTTTGGAAGTCACGAAAATCTAGACACTTTGGAAACCCATAGGCACTGGTTTATTGACGGTACTTTCAAAGTAGCGCCAAAATTGTTCTTCCAAGTATTTACAATACATAGTTTAGTGGAGCATAAAGCTCTACCTATGGTATACACTTTAATGACAGATAAAACAGAAACCTCATACAACCGTTTTGTTTGATGGTTTGAAGAATCTTCAGCCAGCTTTAAATCCACAAAGTATTATGTCTGATTTCGAAAAAGCAAGCCAAAATGCTGTTGGACAAGCTTTTCCCAGCTGCAGAAATCGTTGGATGCCTGTTCCATCTTGGGCAGAGTCTCTGGCGAAAGGTCCAACAATTAAACCTTGTTAATGAATATAAAAACGACGAAAACTTTCGCACACATGTCACAAATGTTGCTGGCTCTCAGTTTTGTCCCACCTGCTGACGTTGCAGCTGTCTTTGATGAATTTGTTCAACAATGTCCTCCAGAAATGGCGGATGTAATAGATTACTGGGAAGATAACTATATTGGCAGAATGAGATTGAACACAAGAGTGAATCCACGATTTCCTATTCCACTCTGGAATGTACGTTACATGGTCGTGTTACAAACGGCCTTCCTCGCACCAACAACTCTGTTGAAGGTTGGCACCATGCTTTCCAACAATGTGTGGATTGCCACCATCCATCCGTTACAAAACTTGTCGAACATTTTCGCAAGGAACAGGACCATGTCGAGATGCAGATGGAACGTTTTAAAGGTGGTGTCCGACAGCCTACTGCATCGAAAAGCAAGTACGTTCAGCTGACCCGTCGTTTGGAGGCTATCATACCAGCACATGGATTGATTATGAATGTTGAGTACCTGAGTTCAGCTGACCCGTCGTTTGGAGGCTATCATACCAGCATATCGATTGATTATGAATGTTGAGTACCTGAGTTCAGCTGACCCGTCGTTTGGAGGCTATCATACCAGCACATGGATTGATTATGAATGTTGAGTACCTGAGTTCGGCTGACCCGTCGTTTGGAGGCTATCATACCAGCATATCGATTGATTATGAATGTTGAGTACCTGAGTTCAGCTGACCCGTCGTTTGGAGGCTATCATACCAGCACATGGATTGATTATGAATGTTGAGTACCTGAGTTCGGCTGACCCGTCGTTTGGAGGCTATCATACCAGCATATGGATTGATTATGAATGTTGAGTACCTGAGTTCAGCTGACCCGTCGTTTGGAGGCTATCATACCAGCATATTGATTGATTATGAATGTTGAGTACCTGAGTTCAGCTGACCCGTCGTTTGGAGGCTATCATACCAGCATATTGATTGATTATGAATGTTGAGTACCTGAGTTCAGCTGACCCGTCGTTTGGAGGCTATCATACCAGCACATAGATTGATTATGAATGTTGAGTACCTGAGTTCAGCTGACCCGTCGTTTGGAGGCTATCATACCAGCATATTGATTGATTATGAATGTTGAGTACCTGAGTTCAGCTGACCCGTCGTTTGGAGGCTATCATACCAGCACATAGATTGATTATGAATGTTGAGTACCTGAGTTCAGCTGACCCGTCGTTTGGAGGCTATCATACCAGCATATTGATTGATTATGAATGTTGAGTACCTGAGTTCAGCTGACCCGTCGTTTGGAGGCTATCATACCAGCACATGGATTGATTATGAATGTTGAGTACCTGAGTTCAGCTGACCCGTCGTTTGGAGGCTATCATACCAGCACATGGATTGATTATGAATGTTGAGTACCTGAGTTCAGCTGACCCGTCGTTTGGAGGCTATCATACCAGCACATGGATTGATTATGAATGTTGAGTACCTGAGTTCAGCTGACCCGTCGTTTGGAGGCTATCATACCAGCACATGGATTGATTATGAATGTTGAGTACCTGAGTTCAGCTGACCCATCGTTTGGAGGCTATCATACCAGCACATGGATTGATTATGAATGTTGAGTACCTGAGTTCAGCTGACCCGTCGTTTGGAGGCTATCATACCAGCATATGGATTGATTATGAATGTTGAGTACCTGAGTTCAGCTGACCCGTCGTTTGGAGGCTATCATACCAGCACATAGATTGATTATGAATGTTGAGTACCTGAGTTCAGCTGACCCGTCGTTTGGAGGCTATCATACCAGCACATAGATTGATTATGAATGTTGAGTACCTGAGTTCAGCTGACCCGTCGTTTGGAGGCTATCATACCAGCATATTGATTGATTATGAATGTTGAGTACCTGAGTTCAGCTGACCCGTCGTTTGGAGGCTATCATACCAGCACATAGATTGATTATGAATGTTGAGTACCTGAGTTCAGCTGACCCGTCGTTTGGAGGCTATCATACCAGCACATAGATTGATTATGAATGTTGAGTACATGAGAAGAATATCTCATAATCTTTCGATGTGATGTGAATTGTTTCTTGTGATTTTATTGTATTGTTCCTTCTTTAAATGCTATTAACTTTTTTTCTTTTGATGTTATTATTTTTTGTGAACTAACCCTGACACTGGATTTGTCGGGGGCCGTTTTGACAGGGGCTATTTTTATATATGTTTCTGGTGCTGTAATCAAGTGTAATTCTATCTCTTGTAAAACTTTAAAAAAGAAACATTTCTTTGAGTTTGCAACCTGGAGTAAACCATAAAATTTGTTCAATTATATATGATAATATTTCTTTTACTTTTATTAATTATTTCGTTTTGTCAGCAAAATTATTACATAATAAATTTGTTGTTAAGATATGTATGTCAGTAAAACATTGAAATAAAATGTTATTATGATTATAAATTTAATTAAAAGTTATGTTTTGTTCTTTTCCTAATTGTGCCTACATATATATATACAGTTCATAATACATATCACTCACAACAAATAACAAAATTCCGGTTAGATGGCTATGCATGATCTGGTTACATTTAAATATATATCTGGTTCAAAAAATAGAATCAATAAAACAGTCCCAATTAAAAAGTTTTTTCCCTTATAATAAGAGAATAAACTGAAATTGAAAACAATCAAATATTTAAGTGGAACTTTTATTTTTGCGCCTCATTTGCCAAAGAAAACTGACATAAACTTAAACAAATTAAAAAAGGAGCAGCAAGTATTCTTAATTACATCACTAAATCTAAATGATTTAAGGATAGAAGAACGAAGAGTGGAGAAGTATAACTTCAACTAACTATACCATTAAATTTTAAATTGGAAATACAATAAAACAATAACCTTATTCAACCCTCATAGACATAAAAACAATTCTTGTTAGAAATACATTTGTAAAAATAAAAAAGATAATTTTAAAAGAAAAAAAGTCCCCTTTCTTCTCTTCTGGAAATCGTGTGTGAAATGGGTTGTCTGAACAAAAAGGAAAAATAATTTAAAATATATTATAAAAAATTTAAAACCCTAATAAAAATGGGGCCGTTTTTGACAAAGGGCCGTTTTGACCGGGCCGAGGCCATTTTGACAGGGGCCGTTTTGACAGGGGCGGACGACGTTTTGACAGGGGCCGTTTTGACTGGGGCCATTTTGGCAGGGGCCGTTTTGACCGAGGCCGTTTTGACAGGGGCCGTTTTGACCGGGGCCGTTTTGACAGGGGCCGTTTTGACCGGGGCCGTTTTGACAGGGGCCGTTTTGACCGGGCCGTTTTGTCAGGGGCCGTTTTGACCGGGGCCATTTTGTCCGGGACCGTTTTGTCGGTGAACCTTTTTTCTACGCTACCCTGTTCAAATGACAGATCCAGCCCCGTCGCTCTACCTACCTTACGCTCCCCTCTCAAATATTTTAACCCAGATTGTGAATATTTCATAAATGTTTATTGTATTATTTAAAATTTCTCAAGGTCTTATAAAGTAACGTGCTATTAATTTTAAATTATGTAACAATGAATAGCAAGTTTGACTTAAAATCTAAAATCTTGTACTTATCACGTTTAAAAGCAAATTCTTTTCGCAAAAATACTGTTTGATAACTTTTTTTATTTTTACTATTTACTTTAATCAAAAATAAATATTACTCTAAAAATTGTTTTCTGTGAGAACCGAGTTCAGAGTTTTAACAACATATAGTAGATTATTTAATTTACTTTATTTAATTAAAACATGTGATTAATCGAAGAAATAAAACATTAATTACAATTTTTATCTCAAATGTTCCATTTTTTGGAAAGCTTAAACCAGTAGAGAGATTATATTAAAGTCATACTTAGACATTACATGCGCAAATGACAGATTCAAATGTTAATGACATACGTAAATGACCAGGGCGGGATATCTGCCTAGGCCTACAAGGCCCCGGCCTAGGGCCCCAGCCAGCCTAGGGTCCCCGGTGGTGGAATCTTTACATAAGCTCAAAAAGATTTACGTTAACAAAGAGAAACAATCTTGATTTAAGGAAATTTGAGGGAAACCGAATTTGTCTTAAACAAATTGAAAACTAAACAACAAATTAAAACATAAAAACATTATTCCAAATAATTAAAGAAAGTTGTATTGATTAATGACCCTGTCTTTTAAATTCGTAATAGAAATACCAATGTCACGATGTCTGACTTCAATAAAAATCTAAGTGGGTTCCAGAAAGAAAACGGTATATAAAAAAAAAGAATATACAAAAAAAATGAAGGAAAAAGAGCTTCTTCCTAATGTTCCTCGGTTAAACACATTTCGTTTTGTCTACGTCTAGACCTAAGTCTGGCTATAGTCCTAGTACTAGTAGTACTAGTCCATTAGCCAGTGACAGTTGCAGCGATGCTGCTGACGACCGTCAACAGGCAACTCCAACAAACGTGCATGACTGCAACTAGCTACCTGAAAACATTATTTCTGGAGAAAAAAAAACTTAGCAGCTTCAAATAACGATTATTTAGAAAATACTGAATCTAATTATTCATTAAGTGATATCTTGCTGAGTGGATGCTAGACAAATTCAATTATGGAAACAAAATATTGATGCCGACTTTTTTTTTCAAGGCGGCAGTACTCATAGAAAAACCAGGTATCTATCGCCGACATTGTTTAGCCGAACATTAAGCAATGTTGAAACACGACCTCGACATTGGCTCATATTTTCGAAGATCAATGGTGCAGTGTTTTGCGCCCCTTGTAAGATATTTGAGAAATTGGGGTCACTAGCTAATGAGGGTTCAACGACTAGAAAAACTCAGTTCAAAGAATGAAGGAACATGAGAATTCGGACGAACACATGTCAGGATTTGCTACACTATCTAGGAAGAATGATGGCGGTAGAGTTGACAAGAGTCTTCTTCTTCAAACAGAAGAAGAAATAAAATACTGCCATGAGGTTTTGAGGCGCATTGTGACTGTTGTGAGGTCAATTTCTAGAAGCGGATTGCCTTTTAGAGGTTGATTTTTTATTTAAAAAAACAGTGGAAACTATGTTTTGACCCTAGAACTTTTGGCTGAGTTCGATCCTTTTCTTGACTTACACATAAAACGCCACGGTAACAAAGGAAGTGGCACAACATCACATCTTTCGTAAAAAATATGCGATGAAATTATCTTTATAATGGCAGAAAATGTAATAAATACAATCGTAACTGAGATAAAACATGCCAAATATTTCTCAATCTCTGTGGACTCTAATCCAAAAATTTCTCATGTAGATCAACATTCTTTCATTATGAGAAATGTCTCTGAAGACGGATGTTCTGTCGAACGATTTTTGAGATTCATTCCAGTATTCATTCATAGTAATTTAAGTAATATACACTGTATTATTCCGATGTTTATTAAAATAATTAAAGCCAATTTAAAATTATATTTCTGAACTAGTGCATTTAATTTGCTAAATTTCCAAAATAGTTTCGAGATGGTTGGGGGGCCCAAAAGTCAAAAGTGCCGAGAGGCCCTTGGTCTTTTAAGTCCGGGCCTGTAAATGACACAGATCCTTGAGATATACGGATTAAACTCGCCGGGCGAACTTGGATTTCATCAGTAATAAGTAATAATTGAATGTTCTGGTATGAAGATTTTTCTAGCAGTCGTAACGACTATATTTTTGTCCCGTCCTTCCAAAGAGGAGTTATTGCAGTGGATGACACAGAACTTATTTATCCTCGCCCCTTTACACAGAGCCGTAGTACCTCCAAAACCATTGTAAGCCTCCGCCACTCTTCTGCAAGTCTTTCGTCTTCACGCCTCCTGAAATCTCCAGGAAGTTGGGTCCCCTGCTCTTGCAAATACGGTATTACTTCACTGTAAATGACGTAAATATAACACGATGATAAGAGAACAGAATTATACGGTTAGTTATAAGATGTGAAAGCACGATTTTTTAAAAATTTTGCTGTCTGCTAAAATTTATAATCTCCCTTACATTGCCCAAAGCCTTAAAAAAATCGTTTTGGATGAACAAACACATAGGTTAACGCAGTGCTTTTTTTGTAAAAAAATAGGTGCCGGTACTCAGTGATGACTGCGTAACTTTTAACTACCAGTTCGTACCTCGATGCAAGCTAAAAACAACAGCAAAGATACTAAATGTCTAATACAATTTTATTTTATAATTAACCAATAATAAAAACCGTTAAAATACAAGAAAAGTAATAATTTTTTCCCCAGATAGAAAAAGGTGCCGGTACGCCGTACCGGTGCGTACCATCACAAAAAAAGCCCTAGGTTAACGGGTTAACGATTCTGCAAATGCCCTCATCAGTACAAATAAATAAAAACACGTTTTTAAATTCAATTTACATTAAAAATAGAATCTATAACACGATAGAAAAATACAGGAAAGAAAAGAAGTGGCGTGTGCACAAGCTCTTAACTAAAACACAAATCATTTGAACATGCAGTAAACATCCAAGAATAACACTGGCAAACGATATCGTTTAATATACATATTATTATTATATATATTATCGTTATATATATTATTATTATACATATTATTGTTATTATATATATATTATTACTATACATATAATTATTTATTATATTAATTAGTGTTATTATTATTATTTATACAAGACTCGGGGGGGGGGTATTTAATATCAGGTCACATTAAAACAGCAACTTTATATAAAAGTCACACTTATATATTTGATTGCTTACAATGTAATTCATGTTTTAAATTGCTTCACGTGTGTTGCGATATTAGAATGATTTGAAATATACAGGGAGTCCTCGGTTTACGAAGGTCTCGACTTACGCTGTTTCGTGGTTACGAACGCACCCACATAAATTTATACATAATAATATTGCGCGTCATTCCATCTTTGTTAACATTTTTATAGCACTGTACTTACAGTACTTTACAGTATATATTTAAATATATATATTGTAGAGAAATGCAGGTTATCCAGGGGACAGGAGAGCCAAGTAGGGGTGGGTGTGCCACAGCCAAAGGGGCATGACCTGGGGGTGTTAGGTTACAACAGTGATCAGAGCAAGGTTTTTATTGCTCTCAAACCCTGACCATAGTCCAGGGAGATGCCAAATGTAATTTATGTGAACTTGGGGAAAATATGAATGCGGTTCGTTTTAATGGCTTTAATGAGGTGGGCGTCTCACGTATCACCCACATAAATTTTGGCTAGCAATATAAGGACATGGACTTGTTAGACCGGGGAGGACGAAGCCAGGGAGCCACCGAGTAGGAAGCCAGGGTGGCGAGATAGGAGGCCAGGGCGCCAGTGTGCCGAGTTAGTAGGAGTCTGGGTGCCACTAGGACGCAGTACGGATAGAGTGACTGAGGACTAAGAACGTAGTGACGGCCAGATGAGAAGTGTTGTACTCAAATAAAAGAAACCATCCGGCTTAGTGGCGTGTTGATGTTATTACTTTGAACGATAGAATTAGACAAAGACAACACAGGCAGATCTTGTACAATATTCATATATATATTTATATATTTATTTATATATGTTCCGACTTACGCTGAAATTCGGGTTATGACGTTCCATAAGAACGGATCAACGTCGTAACCCGAGGACCCCCTGTACTTATTTTCAAATAGAAAATTCGGCTTTCATTGGGGGCGGGGGGTGTGGGCAAAGCTTTGTGACGTCATATATGAGGGGATTTAAGTTTTTGTGACGACGTGTGACGAAGTGGGAAAGAAAAAAAGGGGGGGGGGAAATCGACCAAAATCGCGTAAAGTCATTTATGAATGGCCCCTTAAAAAGTTTTTACTGGGTTAAAATATTAGTCTTTTCATTTTTGTATGTCTTTTGTTTCTGCTCATTGATAAATTGTTTAACTCAAATCAGTCGATGTGGCTAAGGATAGATAACATTATATTTTACATTTTACAATTGCTATATTTGCTTCTTTTCTTTCTCTTTATTTAATATGTGAAGTACACGTAATCTTTTCGTTTGTTTATACAGGTATTCTCCCGGATGTATATTAAAATAAAAGGACGATTCTTTCATCTTGAAACGGATTGTCTCTGTTTTATTGATTTAAATATTTAAGTCGTTTCGGACTACAGACGTTTTGGGTTACGAACCCAGTTTTGGGACGAATTAAGTTCGTAAACCGAGTCAGCACGGTATGAAACAGAGGCACTTTATGACATTTGAAACTAAAAATAGTGTGATACTATTCACTGTACAAGAAGAACATGTTGTATACAACAGGGGAGGCTACCCACCTAATACAATTTAACTACCGCCTGGCAATCTTCAGATAAATAAATTTGGTGCAGTCCTGGAGATTTGTTGGTTTGGATATACCTTGGTGTTGTTGATGTTGATGGTATCCTAGTAGTCGTTTGAGTCCTGCTGGCTGTTGATGATCGCTGAGTTGAAGTCGTCGGGAAAGTTGCAGGGGTTCTGGTAGTTGGAGTATTTGTTCTGGCCTGTGAATAATTATTAAGTGGTCTTTAACCTGTGACCTTCTTATCTTATATATTAATGACACTGCTAATGTAAAGAAGATTATAGCGTTCTACGCTTATTTCGGACTCATTTTTTATTAGAGTAGCTAGGATACTTATGGAAAACAAAATGAAATTTCTTCTATATATTTTTCACATAAAAATGTATACTATCCTTAAAATAACTTTCTAATAAAAAAAATTATATTTTCCTTATAGCATCAACATATTTTTCCGTAGAGAGGGAGGGGGGTGGTGCGGAAAACCTTGGTTCCGCCCCGGGTGGGACATACCCATGCTACGCCGCTGCATCTTTCCTTTCTTCTGATTTAATTTATTTTCTATAAATAAATTTTCGCTTCGTGATTTGTTTCGTTTAAATTATTTTACTCTAGCCTGAAAATCCCATAATATAATAATTTAAAATTGTTACTATTTTTTTTTCAAACGGTTAACGTATTTTTTTTTAAAAATGTTAATCTAGAACAATAATCGATTTACTATTGATAATTTCCGAAATGTCTTGTGTCTGACAACCGGTTGTGACAGTCACGTGACCTATGCATTCAGTTCTTTTGTTTTAGACTCGTCACTTCCTGGATACCTATCACCCTTGAAGCTACTAAAGAAAAATAATCGCTCCATGAAACAGGTAACATTATCTTTGACACGTAATTTTAAATGCATTTTACATACACGTAATAGTACAATATGTGTATACTACT
Source organism: Ampullaceana balthica (assembly GCA_944989445.1). NCBI lineage: Eukaryota > Metazoa > Mollusca > Gastropoda > Lymnaeidae > Ampullaceana > Ampullaceana balthica. Next base: position 51,510 of record CALYLW010000580.1, on the reverse strand, counting down.
ATTTCTAAAGCCACTACAAGCATTTTATCTTAGTTGTTGTTTTTTTTTCGGAATGTCGGTGTTATGTGTTAGTGATAAAATAACAAACACATTAAAATAAAAGCTACAGTAATTTAACTCTCAGTATGATTCGATTTTTTTCTTTTCTTTTTTTTAAATTTCATATTCTTATATATTCTTAGCAGCGATCCTAAAATGTGTTTGTTTTACCTGTGCCTTAAGTTGCTAGGCTACCAATCTAAATATAGAAATACTAGCTATAAAAGTAGCGTTTTATTCTAACCAGATTGTTAGTAATAGACATTCCAAGTAATATATAAACGATCAAACTTTTCATATCTTTTTCTGATAAACTTTACTCAAGGAACCAACAACTGACTTAGATGTGTAATTTATCTTAAAACATGAAACATTCATAATTTGTATTGTGAACATGTTGACAGATTGAATGTTCAGTTCAGGTAAATGCTTTTAAACTAAAGGTTTACGTCATACTTCACATATTGGTTCACTCCATTCAACACCTTGATCTTTTGTTGTAAAATTGCTATTAGTTCTGAACACCTAAATATATTGCTGCATGTCACATGAAGGGTAGAATCCTATGAGAACTTGTCATTTCTCATACCGGAAAACGGAATAACTCATTGTGTAATGTTACTATTTTTAGACAACATTTAAGTGTAACAATGTTTTTCGCTACCCATTATTTTCTTGTTTTATATATTAACGACGCTCCTAATGTAAAGCAGATTATAGCGGTCTATGCTTAACCTTGGTCTCATCTTTTTATTAGAGAAGAAATAATATTTGGAAAATTAATATAATTGACTAAATCTTCTCAATGGAATGAGATCCATTTTCAAGTGAGATCAACCAAGAATGTGATGCGTTCATAATAAACAGGGTCAGGGTTCCAAAATAACATGGAATCTTACTGGAGGATGGGATCTTTTCGGGAATGAATTTTCTCAAAAATAATTTTAATGTGATTCATATGTGACAACATTGGAAAACTGGGTCCATACTTCACCAATAACGGAGAAACGGCACACGACTTGTGTAAGTCATACCTATTATTAGTGTTATGATCGATATGTGATCTATGATAAACTCGTTAAAATTGGAAACAAACAAATGAACAGAAGTTGTTTGTTTTTTGTTTGTTTGTTTTTTCGAGAAAATACGTTATTACTTGATAGCAAATAAGCATAATGCACTTTGTTCGTTGTAACTTGAATGTCGCTTCATTATTTATAGCTCTAGAATGTGGACCACAATGATCTCTAAAAAGTGAATTTATTGAATTATCTCATTTGAACATTTTATAGCAACTCACAATTTAAGGTACAAAAACTTTTTAAAAAAAAACTATATAAGCATTTATTTTGATATATTTAAGCAATTCCAAATTTTATTGTTAAAAAGTGATATATGTTCAATTTTAACTGAAAATAAAATCATGTTCAATTCTTTGGAGTACAAGTTAGCGCCATACACGACCACTACGATCTAACGTGTGTTTGGATGCAAGCTCCTGTAGCTATCAACATAGCGCTTGTTCAATGTTCTTAACTTTTATGTTTGACCATTGAACATAGTATTACTTACTTACTTATGCCTTTCTACCCCGTCTGGGGCATAGGCCGTCTACAAGAACTTTCCACTCCTCACGGTCCTGTGCTTTCCTCTCCAATTGCTTCCAGGTGTATCCCATATTTTGCATGTCAGCCTCTAGCTCGCGTCTCCATGTATTTTTTGGCCTTCCTCTCTTTCTCTTTCCCTGTGGGTTCCATGTTAGGCATTGTCTGGTGGTGCTACCTGGGGGTTTTCGGAGCGTATGTCCTATCCATCTCCACCTCTTTTTTATGATGTCTTCATCAATAGGCACCTGGTGTGTCCTTTCTAGTAACTCTTTGTTATTTATAGTATTTGGCCATTTGATTTTCAGGATCTTTCGAAGGCATGTGTTTATGAATGTCTGCACTTTCTGCGTAAGGCTCGCTGTTGTTTTCCAAGTTTCTGCACCATATAGGAGGACTGTTTTGACATTTGTATTAAAGATTTTGACTTTGGTCTGCAGTTTCAGCTCCTTCGACTCCCATATTTTCTTTAATAATACAAATGCTGATCTAGCTTTTCCAATCCTAGCCCTTACATCTGCATCGGATCCGCCATTTATGTCTATGGTGCTGCCTAGGTATGTGAAGGACTCCACTTCTTCCAGTGCCTTTCCTGCCAGATGGACATGCTCATGGTTGGATGGGTTTATCTTCATGATTTTTGTTTTACTTTTATTTATGTTGAGGCCAAGCTGTGCCGAAAAGGTGGCTACGTCTTTTGTCTTTTCCTGCATTTGTTGCTGGTTGTGGGACAGAAGTGCAATGTCGTCCGCGAAGTCTAAATCATTCAATTGTTCCCAGAGTGTCCACTGTATCCCATTCCTCTTTTTGTCTGTGGATTTTTCCATTATCCAGTCAATGGCAAGGATGAATAGTAAAGGGGACAAGAGGCATCCTTGTCTGACTCCTGTTTCGACTGTAAAGGAGTCTGTGAGTCTACCTTCGTGGACCACCCTGCATGTCATTTCTTCATAAGAGCTCTGAATGATCCTCACTAGTTTCCCTGGTACTCCATAGTGTCGGAGAAGTTTCCACAAGGTTTGTCTGTCCAGGCTATCAAAGGCCTTTTCATAGTCTATAAAATTTATATATAGAGAGGAGTTCCATTCGATGGACTGTTCTACGATGATTCTCAGTGTTGCTATTTGATCTGTGCAGGATCTGTTTTGGCGGAAGCCGGCCTGTTGATCTCGTAGCTGCATGTCGACCTTGTCTTTCATTCTGTTCAAAATAATTCTGTTAAAAACCTTTCCTGGTACAGATAGCAGTGTAATTCCTCTGTAATTTGCACAGTTGCTGAGATCCCCTTTCTTTGGGATCTTGATGAGGTATCCTTCTTTCCAATCTTTTGGAACTCTCTCTTCTTCCCATATCTTCTCAAACAGAGGGTGCAGCATGTTGACTATTGTGTTTATGTCCGCTCTCATCATCTCTGCTGTGATGTTGTCCGGTCCCGGTGATTTCCCTAGTTTGAGCTGCTTGATGGCCAGGGCTATTTCTTCCTTATTTGGTGCGCCTTCTTCTATTTGTAGGTCTTCATTTGCTGGTTGTATGTCTGGCGTGTCTGTGGGTGGGGGCCTGTTTAATAGTTCCTTAAAGTATTCCATCCATCTTTTTTGTTGCTCTTTCTTTTCTGTTATAGATCTCCCTTCTCTATCTTTGACAGGTCTCTCCGGCCTTTTGTATCTCCCTGACAGTTTTCTTGTTATGTCGTAGAGCTCTTTCAAGTTGCCCTTCCTGGCTGCTTCTTCTGCTTTGGATGCTAGGCCATCTATGTGGGCATTTTTATCTTTTTTAATGCTGTTTTTTACCTTTTGGTTTACTTCTTTATATCTCTCTTGCGCTTTCGTTTTCTCAGCCCTGGTGCGGCTGCTGTTAACTATATTTTTCATTTCTTTTCTCTCTTTTATTTTTTGCAGTGTGTTTATTGAGAGCCAGTCTTTTTGTTTCTGTTTCACTGATCCTAAGACTTCTAGGCAGGTGGATGTTACAGACGTCTTTATACTTTGCCACATATGTTCTACTTGGTCATCTTCTGTTTGGTCTTCTGTTTGATCTTCTAGCACTTGGAACTTATTCCTCAAGGTGGCACTAAATTCTTCCCTTTTCTGATCATTTGCCAGAAGTGCTACATTGAATTTGGTTCGCTTCGCAGTTGGCTGTTCCCAGTCTTTCTTTAGCTTTAATTTAAGTCTTGCACAGACCAGATGGTGATCGGATGCTACATCTGCTCCTCTTTTTGCTCGTACATCTTGTAGAGACTTTCTAAATTTTTTGCTAATGCATATGTGGTCTATTTGGTTTTGCGTTTTGTTGTCTGGGGATACCCATGTTATCTTGTGAATGTTTTTATGTTGAAATTCGCTTCCACCAATAACAAGCTCGTTTGTTGCGCAGAAGTCCGCTAGTCTTTCTCCGTTCTCATTTCTCTCTCCTATACCGTGGCGTCCCATGGTTTCCTCATACCCACTGTTGTCTTTTCCAATTTTGGCGTAAAGGTCTCCCATTAGGATGTTCAGGTCTCTATTTGGGAGTTTTTCTATTAGTGCTTGTAGTCTATTGTAGAATGTTTCTTTCTCTTCTTCTTTGCTGTCGTTGGTGGGTGCATAACACTGTATTATGTTCATCTTTATTTTCTTTTTCTTGGTTCGGAAGGTTGCTGTTATTATCCTTGGTCCATGTGCTTCCCATCCAATCAATGCTTCCTGTGCCTTCCTTGACAGCATCAAAGCGACTCCTTGCGTGTGCGGAGCAACTTCCTCCTCATGCCCCGAGTACATTAGCATTTATCCAGAGGCCAAAGTTATTTGCCCAGCTTGTATCCATCTTGTTTCGCAGATGCCAAGCAGTGTAAGTTTGTAGGATCTCATTTCTGCTGCCACCTGCGCTGCTTTCCCTGCTTCATACATGGTTCTGACGTTCCACGTGCCTATATTTGTTTCCTTAGAAAGGAGGGTCTTCGGCATAGTATAGTGTTGTATAATGGGCCAAAATTAACATTTTTAATGATTAATGTAAACGTTAGGGCTGCGAAAGATAACGATTAATTTCTCAATTAATCGTTAGAAATGTTTAACAATTAAATTATTTTTTACGATTAATCGACCCATCACATTACCGATAATGTCATACCTTGCCAAGAGCGTTTTGTGCACACCAAATACCTCAGTTCCATATGAATGATTGTTGTGCTCGGGTGGTTATATTGTCAATTAGACCCGCTCATTACTTCAACCAAATAATGTCAACACCCTTGTCTTTTTGCGTAGTTGGTTAAAAGATGCCATATAAAGGAGACATTCTAGTGTTATTTAGATTTTCAACAAGAACGTTTAATAAGTGATACTTATGACATCATATTTTCTTTTTGGCTTTAATCGAAATTAATGATTAATTAATCGTTAATTTTTCAAAAGTTAACGATTAAATTTAAATTAATCGTTAACAGTTCTAGTAAAAGTACTACAAGGTTATTGTTTGTTTGAATAGTTTCCTCGTTTAATTGCTTATTTTCAATTTTAAATGAACATCATAAATGTATTTCATTTGAAACAGTAATTCATTATCAAATAAGTAGAGTGTTGGATTTACCTATTAATAGCTTGAGCTTGGTGTATAGTGTTTTGAATCAAACTTAACATTATTTGTTTTATTTCCTCGTTTCCGTCAAATTGTTTAGAAATGTTGATAAATTAACCAAGGATGATCTTATGACGCAGTAATATTCTATACAGAAGAAGAATATGTAATGCATAAGATAAAATATGATTATTATTTTTTGTGTGTGTCCCATAACCTTGTGGTCGTAGGGGGTTCCAATGTTTCCATTAGAACATTCTCGGGCTTGGTAGACCTTGGCGGCGTCCATCTCCTCTCCAGGTCAGCGGAGGACTTTTTAGCGATAGTCATTCATCAACATTTTTATTGTGGCTTTAACGTGGGCTAGATCCCACGCCCCTCAGCTTGTGAGGCAAGCGCACTATTGACTTCGCTATCCAGCCACCAAATCTGATTTATAATTCATTTAATTATGATATAATAATATGAAATTTTAGTGTAAGTTATTGTCGCGGAATTCTATATTATGGACTAGGTTGCGCACTAAAAACAACAGGAAAAGGAGTTTTATCAAAATATATAAATTGACTAAAAGTTTTTTTTAAACTATTATTATTTATCATTACTTTCATATTTGAATCTTTAAAGTGATAACTTCTATGATATAGTAAATATGATTAGATGTTAATTTTATTCAAAAAATTCAATTTTAAATGAATCTTCTTTGAATACGTTTACCAAATAATTTAGTCTAATTTGTTATTTAAAAAAATAATAGAAAATATCAGACAATTTTTCATCTTAGATAATTAGATAATAATATTCAAAGATAATGAAATGAAAATTTTAATTTGAATATTATTTAAGACAGGGAATTTCCGAAAAAGTTGTGTAATACACAGTGGCTAATGGCGGTTTTATGTTATTTGAGTAGCGTATCACCCGTCAAAAATAACGAAAGTTTTCAAAATAAATACACATCAGATTAAAAAATAACGTATTACAGAACTTTTATTTATTTTAATTTGATTCACTTATTATCATATTGAACAATTTTATGCGGAAAGTTCGAAAAGTGTTATTTTTGGTGCAGCACTATAAAACAAAATCGATCGCAGCGCCACCTAACAGCATTACAAATTTCGCAGCACCACCTATTATAATTACATCCATACATACAGCCAGCGGGAATTATGTATATTTATTGTGCCTCATAATCAAATTACAGCAGTAGATTAAAGAGTTTTTAGTCAAAATGCGTGTGTCCCTTAAACATTATAAACAGAACAAGGTCTTTATACAGTGTTGAATTAAATTATTTTCAAGTTATATTCGTTTTAATATAGATGATGGCTCAAAATGATTAAGTTAATGTTACGTCTTATAATTTATTCATATTCATATATAAAATTATTTGTATAGATTTTTAAAAATTAAACTCAAACCCATTTTTAATAAAACTTTGTTTATTAAATCATTACTGTAATTGCTTTCTCTAAACATATATTTTATCTCTGATTTTGTTAAATAGATATGAGCAAAGTGTATATCACGTTTTTTTTTAAATTTTTGTTTGTGACAGATAAACACGTCTCTTCCAAAGAGCCAGATTTTCGTCTGAAAGCCGAGAATCGATGTCAGAATGAAAAAATCAAATCCAAAAAGCTGTTACGTAAATTATTACAATTATGTTACTTTAAAATGAATTATTATATTTACATTCACAGTAAACAACCTCTTCTACCATTATATAACTAACTATATGTATGAAAATGAGACTATATTAATGAGTATTGACGAAAGTTTTACTTAAATTAAAATTTAAAATGATCAAAGCAAGTCAGACGTATTATTTATTACAGTTTGCGTTTGTACCTGATCAAATAGGTATTTGAATTTTAATAGCAATAAAATAAATTATTGTTTATGAATTATTCATTTGTACAACTAATATAGACGGTCTTTTTTTAATATCTAAAATTCACAATTTTAATAATATTTTTTGCATTTTGAGTTATCATTTTCTGGTATTTCTTTTTGTCAAAGGTACCTACGAGGCAGATCTGCATAAACATTTAATTGGATGTAAAAAAAAACAGGGCACAAACAGTTGGTACCTGTTTATGATTTTAAGATCTGCCATCTGATTAAAGGTTTCCAAAACAATGATATAATAGATTTCATCAGAGCCGGATCAGATCTGACCTTGAGAGTAGCTACTAAATCTACCAGCAGCTGCAGACCTGTCTTCTGGCCAAACACAAAGGAACCTTATCCATTCCACGACCAAAAATTTAAGGATGTTTACAGAACTGCAACGGGAAGAGTATGCAATGTACGCAAGTATAGTGAAGGAACATGTCCATGTGAAAGATGTAAACATTCAGATGCTCCTAGCAAAGTGTTTGGTGAGATCACGGTCATAACTGCCTGTCATGTCGTTTTCGATGACAGCGAGGCCAAAAATACCACCTGCAGATTATTTTACGACCGTCAAGACAGCCCGCTCGTTACACTAACTGACTTTACCTCAATCGAAAGAGATGTTGAAAAGGACAAATGCCTGATGACGTGTATTACTTGTGATGTGGATCTAGTTGAAAAACTGAGGGAAATAGTGGCACGTTTTACAACGCTTTTCTCTCAAATTCATGAAAAATATAAACAGTACCCAGACACTTCTACAATTGCAATTATAATATCACATCCACATGGACTGAAAAAGTATATCTCTATTGGCTCTTTGGTTGATAAATTTGAAATAAATGGAAATGGAGAGACACGATTCACCTACACAACTCCTACGTGTCCGGGTAGTAGTGGTGCCCCGGTCTATTTCATTGGATATAATGTTGATAACAATTCACCTCATCTACACAGTGGAGTCAACTCAAAGGGATTTAATTGTAGTACAGTAGGGTAAGATTTATAATCACACGAATTTGTATTACTTTATTAGCACTTGTTTTACAGCGTAACATTAGTATCGCTCATTCAACTGTGCAATAGCATTGTCTCAAGTGTATATTAAATATGAAAAAAAACAATCTGAACGCAAGGAAAAGAAAGGACTTTGTAATATTTAGAATTACATGGGTTTAATATTCAACCGATCAATTTATATACGCAAAGCATTCGAAATTTTAAACAGTAAACGCCTGTTTTTTTAAAAGAAATATAAAAATATATGAAGAGCTCAAGGGAAGAAACGGCTATGTCACATTTTTGTAGTTTTGAGATATTCAAGTTTTCGAGTTCAAAATTATACAGATTTCTTATAAATTAACTAAATAGAATTGAATTATAAATAGGTTCAGAGACATAATTTTTTCATCAAACCTCATTCAGAACATTCTATTCATGGCTCTCTATCAGATAAAAGCTATAACTTAAAAAATTCAAAAATGTCACATAGCCGTTTCTTCCCTTGTGGTCTTCATATGCATTCTCTATCTCTATTCTAATTCAATTAATCATTTTTTCGCATAATTAATTTAATAAAAAGGAAAATACCATACGAATAAGAGTTTATAAAAAATTTAATAGATATTGTTTGTCATTAGCCAATAAAAGCAACCCAGAAATAAAACAAACCCGTAAAAAACCAAGTTTTTGACTATAAATCCTTTATGTACGAGAAGTAACTATACGAATGTTCATTATAATACGCAGCGCAAGAAAATCCAAAAATACAAATATGTAGTTGTGTCGTAAAACATGTTTAATATAATGCGCATCAATCAGGAATATGTTTATAAAAAGTGTTGTCAATAAAATACGCACCTTATTGAGCGACAGAAATGTCGTTCAATATAATACGCACCGCGACACTCTATCTCAAAAATAACATGATACATAGAGGATAAATAAAATTATCTAAAAATTCAATAATTTAATGACAGTACATGCGATCGATCTAAATTTTGATACTTCGTTTTTATCATCGGCACAAAACTGCCTGCTAAATTTCAGCTCGGTAGCTTACGAGGAAGTGGGTTAAGAATCAATCCAAAGTTTTAGCGACAAGCAAGCAAGGGCGCAAGCAGACACCACGAGTTAATATAAAGGATTTAAAAAGAGACATTTACTGTGTCAGTGGTCAAAATATAATTATGTAAATATTATATTTCGTTACTTCTTTTAATTGCAAATTTATAGAACATATTCAATAATTTCATTTATTACTGTTTGAAAAACTTGCATTCGTTTTAATATTTTTATGTAACACTTTGAATTAAAACTGCCAAAACTATTTCAGTCAACTTGTCCAAAGTACAAATTCAGCAACAACAAATGTAAAACATGCAGGAGGAGAGGTGAAGATGTTCTTGTAAGTTGCTATTTTTCATTTCTTAAATGTTGAGCCTTTTAACTCAACCAGTTGCCAGTGTGTGGAGCAAAATACAAACATCAAATTAAAGGAATATTTGCTGTCAGGATTACTTTACATTTTTAAAAAAAACTATGAATTGTTGGAAACTTTGGCAAAACAGATTTAAATATTAATTTGTTTAATTAACACAAATGGATCTTGACACATTTAATGGGTCTATAAATATTACTTAAAATTAATTACTAAAATATTTATTGTAAAAGACTCTGTATATCTAGGAAAGAACAAGACATTTCTCCAAACGATTGAGAAAATATTGCTATTATTCAACTAAGATTCGTAACTCAGTTCCAAGTTTAACAGTTCTGTTATCATTTGCGATTTGAAGTTGATTGTTACTATGTGAACTTTAACAGAAGAGTAGCTTGAAATGAAGACCAAAGTTAGCAAATTAAATAATATTTTTTATCAGTTTTTAAAAATTTTAAATTAAAATATAATTCAGTCAGAAGTTCTAATAGTTAAAATAATTAGAACATTAAAAAAACAAAAACATTTAAAAGTGTCATTAATGTGCCATTAACAAAATACTGATTAATGTGTAAATTTTAATATACAATACTTTCATTCTCTCTCTCTCTCTCTCTCTTTCTCTATCTATCTCTCTCTCACTCTGTCTCTCTCTCTTTCTCTATCTATCTCTCTCTCACTCTGTCTCTCTCTCTCTCTCTCTCTCTATATATGTATTTATATATATATATATATATATATATATATATATATATATCTAATATATAAAGCTCAATTGGTGTTTGTATGTTTGTATATTTGTTTTTTGTTGTTGTTTATTTGTATCCGCTCTGTGTCCCGCTTTCACGAAAAAAAAAGACAGGGACCAAATTTTCCTGGACGATTCCTTTTAACATGCAGATGGATTTATTTTGGTTTTTAAATCCCTTATATTAACTCGAAATCTTGTATCTATGTCTCTCTGTCTTGGGCGGGCGGAAAAACAAAAGTCAAAAATTATCCACTTTCCGTGAAGCCATCGAGCTGAAATTTGGCACATGGACCCGTGTCACCTTACAATGCATTGTATAAAATTTCTGATCGATCGAACGTACCGTAATTAAATTAATGTATTTTTTTATCTCTATACAACGTATTAAATTTAATTTCACAATTTGTTATTGTTTTTTTTTCACTTGAAAGTTCAGTTCGCGCGTTGACGCCACCCGTCCATGTGCCGGCTTGCTTTTGTTTACATTTTACGTGTCACGCTGAGCTCGGTCCAGCGATCGGTGACCAGACCTTTCCCCTCTCCCAACATCCCCCCCCCCGGTATACTACAGGAGGTAAGGCAGTGACTCCTGTAGAGAATAATATAGGAAAATTTAATCTTATTTGGGTTTACTCTTTGGTACAAAGCAGTGGCCTTTTTAAATCCTTTATATTAACTCGTGGTGTCTGTGGCCGACCGACCGACCGACCGACCTTGTCGCCAAAACTTTTGATCGATTTTTAACCCATTTGCTCGCAAGATGGCGAGCTGAAATTTTGCAGGCAGTTTTGAACCCATGATAAAAACAATGTATCAAAATTTCAGATCGATCGCATTTACCGTAATTAAATTATTGATTTTTTAGATTATTTTATTTATTCCTATGTATCATGCTATTTTTTGAGATAGAGCGTCGCGGTGCGTATTATATTGAACAACCTTTCTGTCGCGCAATAAGGTGCGTATTTTATTGACAGCTCTTTTTATAAACATATTCCTGATCGGTGCGCATTATATTAAACATGTTTTACGACACAACTGCAATTTTGTATTTCTGGATGGTCTGGCGCTGCGTATTATAATGAACATTCTTTTAATTACTTCTCGTACATAAAGGATTTATAGTCAAACACTTGGTTTTTTACGGGTTTTTCTTATTAAATCCTTTATATTAACTCGTGGTGTCTGCTTGCTTGCACCTTTGAACCCTTTAAACCCTTGTCGCCAAAACTTTGGATCAATTTTTTAACCACTTCCTCGTAAGCTAGCGAGCTGAAATTTTTCAGCCAGTTTTGTACCAATGATAAAAACAATGTGTCAAAATGTCAGATCGATCACATGTACCGTTATTGAATTATTGATTTTTTAGATTATTTTATTTATTCCTATGTATCATGTTATTTTTTGAGATAGAGTGTAAGAGTGCGCATTATATTGAACGACCTTTCTGTCGCGCAATAACGTGCGTATTTTATTGACAACACTTTTTATAAACATATTCCTGATCGGTGCGCATTATATTAAACATGTTTTACGACACAACTACAATTTTGTATTTTTGGATGGTCTTGCGCTGCGTATTATATGAACATTCATTTAGTTAAGTCTCGTACATAAAGGATTTATAGTTAAAAACTTGGTTTTTACGGGTTTTTTTTAAACATTAAATCCTTTATATTAACTCGTGGTGTCTGGTTGCTTTCTTGCGCCCTTGTCGCCAAAACTTTGGATCGATTTTATCCCACTTTCTCGTAAGCTAGCGAGCTGAAATTTTGCAAGCTGTTTTGTACCGATGATAAAAACAAAGTTTTAAAATTTCGGATGGATCGCATGTATCGTAATTAAATTATTGATTTTTTAGATAATTTTATTTATTCCTAAGTATCATGTTAAATTTTTGAGATATAGTGTCGCTGTGCGTATTATATTGAACGACCTTTCCCGTCGCAAAAAAGGTGCGTTATTTTATTGGCAACACTTTTTATAAACATATTCCTGATCGGTTCGCATTATTTTAAACATGTTTTACGACACAACTACAATTTTGTATTTTAGGATGGTCTTGCGCTGCGTATTATAATGAACATTCTTTTAGTTACGTCTCTTACATAAAGGATTTATAGTCAAAAACTTGTTTTTTTACGGGTTTTTAAAAAAAAATCCTGTATATTAACTCGTGGTGTCTTGTTGATTGCTTGCTTGCTTGCTTGTCGCCAAAAATTTGGATCGATTTTTAACCCACTTTCTCGTAAGCTAGCGAGCTGAAATTTTGCAGACAGTTTTGTGCTGATGATAAAAACGATGTATCAAAATTTAGATCGATCGCATGTACTGTAATTAAATTATTGAATTTTTGGATTATTTTGTTTATTTCTATGTATCATCTTATTTTTTGAGATAGAGTGTCGCGCCGCGTATTATATTGAACAACCTTTTTGTCGCGCAATAAGGTGCGTATTTTATTGACAACACTTTTTATAAACATATTCCTGATCGGTGCGCATCATATTAAACATGTTTTACGACACAACTGCAATTTTGTATTTTTGGATGGTCTTGCGCTGCGTATTATAATGAACATTCTTTTAGTTATGTCTCGTACATAAAGGATTTATAGTCAAAAACTTGTTTTTTTACGGGTTTTTTTATTTACGGTTTATTTCCTTATAATAGATGCCTTAAATATTTTTTTATTACAATTGTGACTTGGTGCATGGGCTTTATTGTTTTACATGTGGGAATAAATTAATTGCTAATTTCGTTATGTTGTGATTTGTTATCTCAACATTTAATAAATCCTAGTTATGTAAATAGTGAGTGAATTTTATGTGGAAAGCGATGACACACGTCTAATTACATGTTAAGTAAAGAAGAGCTTATATAATTTTGTTATTTATTTGCTTTATAACATTTATAATTTACTTTATTTGCGTTATGGAGTAAGTAACTGTTGCAATTTCGAGGTGGAAATGCTATAAATTCTCTATCTATTGCATGCTGATACTTTTACAAATATTGTATTACTCACTTTTGTGTTACGATGCAGTGTCGTAAATATATACACTTTTGAGTGACGAGGGGGGTGGGTATATATATTGAAAAATTGAAAACTTAAGTATATTGAGAACATTTGGCAATAAAATTGTGAAATAATTACGTTCATTTGGGAATAACATTATTAATTTGTTGTTGAGGTTCGTCAAATTTCATTATTTAAGACATCACCTTTTATATCCTCTTGAACTTCACATGTCCATTCCTTGTATAAAAAACAATTAATATCATTGTCCAACAAGCTTTTATTTACAGACGTAATCTTCAGAAAACAAACGCGGATTATATCTTCCTCATTATCTAGAAACAACTTCTGAGCGTGGGTGATGGAGCAGAATTAAACAAATATAATGTATTATTGGGAAACGGAATGCAACGAAAAATTGAATCCCTATTTTTAAATTATCCTTTTTGTCTAAAATTTGTATATTAAATTATCGTAAATTATAGAGACAGAAGAAAAAAAATGTCAAAGCCATATTAAACTATTTAGAGAGAAATTCAAAATAAGTGCAGAATTGTATTATTATTACTACACTTTATATTCAACAGCTTTAATTGTCTGAAAACGTTGCGCAAATTTTATTGCAACATTTTCAAATAAGTGTTAGTTTCTTAAAAGCCTTTTTTGGAAACTACATGACATTTACATTTTAAATTTATTTTTATAACGCTTTGAAATAAGTAGCTATTGTCTTTTTTGAGACGAGGGGGCTGTAGTTCCTTATCTTATACTTGCAGTTACAAATATTTCATTTCTTTAAACAGTCTAAGACGTGAGCCGGATTTTTTAAACTTAAGTATTTAAATTTTTATACTCAGCGCTTTACTTTACTTAAAAAAATTAAGCACGACTGAATTAAAAGTAATATTGAGTTAAAATGCTTTTCTTATATTAACCCAAATTAATACAATATAATCATTGGTTACTGGGGTAATGAATATATCTAGAGAAAACTTAGTTCACATGAACGCGATAACTCATTTGAATTTTTATATCGATCTTAATTTAGTATATCCACACATTTCTGTCCACGATACCAAAATCATTTTTTGTTTCTTAAAATTTACATTTTTGTTTCACAAACTTTTTAAAGCAAATAAATCATATAAATATAATGGCAAATAAATTATCTAATATCCAGAAACAAAAACAGGAAAAAACGGGCTGGGGATAGTAAAATTGTGGGCTTAATTAATTATATAATTTTCAAAATAAAATGTTTTATCGCAAAACAGAAATTAAAAAGAAATTCTACTTATTAGATAATGGAATCCATTCGTAAATATGACCGTTTTGGTGAGGGGAAAATATGAAACAAAATATGTATAAAATGTATGTATGTATTTTAATTTGTTTTTGATAGATTCATTTGATTTTCTTCCATTAAGTTCTATAAGCGTAGTAAATTATATACGTGTTTTCTTCAAAATGCAATCCTTTGCTACGTTGATCTAGAGCTAAGATAATGTTTGTATGCATACATTAAATTAATACCCCTTTGAATTATTTGCTTAGTTTCATAGCGCTCTTTATATAACATTAAATTTCTCAGGTTTTGAGAATAATTTTTTGTTATACATATATATTTCTGACCAAATGAAAGTTGCATTCTCAAGTGTAAGCTCAGCACAAAATTTAGTTATATCATACACATAAATACTTTTAAAAAAATATTGGCATATTTGTAACTACATAATTAAACTTTTGAGGAAGTACACTCCCGCTGCGGAGTTTGAGTATATTTCTAGTATATCTATACTAATAAAAGCCAAAGCCCTAACTGTCTGGCTCATCACTAATTCTGCAACTTCCCGTGTAGGTAGAAGCATGAAACTTTGGGAAGTTGTTAAGTAGCCTCTTGCAACGATAATTGGCGTAAAAGAAATTTAAAATTCACACTCATGATTGCCGGGGGCCCAAAAACTTTTTTTTCCTAATATGCGCTATATAAACATTATAAATCACTAATTCCCCTATTCCCCGATTAGGTAGAAGCGTGAAACTTTGGGTAATTGTTTAGTACACTTGAGTGATGGTAACAGGGGAAAAAATATTGAAACTATCAATTACTGGGGGCCGTGGGCTCAAATGTAGCTTTTTCACCTAATATGAGTAAAATAAAAAAAATTTAAAACTTTGGATACTATGTAAATGGATTTTGACAAAACTTGGAATAAAAAAACGAGATGGCCTATATTAAAATGGGGCATTAAAATTTTATTTTTCATTCTTTTCGATCCGAGGGCCGCTAATCTCAATTTTGTAAACGTTTAAGAAATTTAAACTTATTTATTTTTCACAATTTTGTTTCCAAATATTGACAAACAAATATATCCATGATGATCCAGATTGAAACAAATTTTTTAACTGTTGTTTTGAAATTTACATCTTACACCAATTTGGCCCCTGGGCCCTCATTTTAGTTTTTTTTTAGCCGTATAAATAGTATTTTATTTATCCCACGGCTATTAAACTTTGGGAAGATTTTAAGTACACTCCCACGAAGGTTTGTATAATTAATAATTTTAAAACATCACTTATTAGGGGCCGGGGGCCAATAAAGCCATTTTTAAAACATGAGTTATATCAAAGGTATTTTAAACAGTTGCTACTAGCAGTGGAGTAGCTATGGGAGGGGGGTCTAAATTAGAAAGTCCCCCTGGGCTCCCTTTAAGGGGGGCCCATGATCAGTGTCCCCAAAAGAGGTTAAGCCTGCTGGGCACTCAAACACCCTATCTATCTATATAAAAATTAAAGTAGGTATGTATGTATGCATGTCTTTTATAGCTGACTAAACCATTCATCCGATCGCTATGAAACTTTAGGAGATTGTTAAGTACCCACCCGGGATGGCAACTGGCAAAATATTTTGACACTCAGGGGGCCCGGGGTACAAAATGTCTTTTTTTGTAATATGAGCTATAAAAAAAATTCGCGTTAGCTACTTTGAAAATGAATAGATCTTGGCCAAACTTGGTACATAGAAAGTTTATAGCCCATATTAAAATAATAAAGGGCGTTGAACCCCTAATATCAATTCTTTCAGGGCGGGGCCAAACATCTTTGTTTTCTTATAAGTTTAACCTATATTCCCATTATGATTTTACATGATCTCTTAAAATAATGACACATATATTGTCACACATCACTTTCCATGTGTGTTAGTAGGCGTTATCAAATAATAACATATCTCGTACAATGATTCCTTGAAACACTTAATGTTAATAAAATGAACTTTAATACTGTAATATCCAATGATTAAACAAATAACTATGTACAAGAATAAATTTGAGATTTCACATGGTTGAAACATCAACACATTCAACCATCTTGTCTCTCTCTCTCTCTCTCTCTCTCTCTCTCTCTAGAACCTTCTTACACGCATCTCTCACGTGACCTTTTTCTCTGTCCTTAATCTCGTGATTCTCACGTGACATTCACCCCCATCTTTAAAAAAAATGTTTTTGACTTAGAACATTTTTGGTCTTAATTATTAATACAACAAAAAATAATATATATTCATATATTCACCATCGATGGACAGTCACTGCTTTACACACAATATCCCGACGTAGAAATCAAGAAGAAATCTGCAGTATTTGAACAGTCTGCTTGTACTTAAAGAATGAAACTGACATTTTAACACACCTGTAATTTTGTACAATTAAAATAACTTTTAACTATCATAATACATAAAATTATATATATTATCTTAAAGAATTTAAACATTGCTTCTTTTCATTTGTTTTGCAAATACTAATCCTAATACAGTTTCTTGTTTCCTTTTTTGTTAAGCTTCTAGTGTATGGATGTGCGTTTCCCAATCTTTAGTGTGGATACATATGTCGTCTACGTAATATACCACATTTGGAATGCATTGTGACGTCACTTTCATAAATCTGCTAAAAGTGGCTGTACAGTTGATTAATCCATTTGGCATCACTAACCATTCATATACTTTATCCATAGCTAAAAATGCAGTATATTTGACAGAATCAGGCTCCATATTTATCTGCAAAAAATCTCTGTTCAAGTCAAATGTAGTAAAACAAATTTGGAATTACCAATTCTGTCTACTATGTCTCTTGGGTATCCAATATGTTCATTGTCCAATATTGTTATATTATTCAATTCACAGCATAGTCGAATCTTTCAATTCTTGTTTTTTACTATGACAGTTGGTAAGGTGCAGTTAGCTTCAAGTGCTTTTTTTATTTTATTCTCTTTGAGTAGATAATCAATTTTCTGTTTTACTGCGTCTCTATATGCCATTGGAATAGGGTATACTTTAGTCTTGAAAGGTTCATGTTCTAACAGTTGTATCTTATGAGTCACAGTTTTTGTTTCCAGTTTCTTTTGTGATGATACCTTTGTATTTTAGACAAAAATTAAACGCTCTATCTTTCATAATATCTGGTATATCAGATGATATGTTGTCTATGTTGGGGCTTGTCATTTTCATTGCACCAATATCGTTTTCATCATTCTCTTTGCTGGTGATATTTACTGTTTGTCTTTTTTCTTTATTGTCACCATATGCTCTTAGTATATCAATGTGCAGTTTTTTCACATTTCCTTTTATATTGACACTATATGTCACATCACTAAGTTTTTCTTCAATCTTGTATGGACCTTCCCATGTGTTTTCATTGTTTGCGTTTGGCAACAATACTAATACTTGTTGTTCTGGCTCAAATGTTCTTAATTGTCTGTTTTTATTGTTGATTACTCTGTGTCTTGTACTGTTCTTGATTAATTTTTGTTTTGCAGTTTCAATACTGTAGATAATTTTATCTCTAGTTTCTGACATTAACTGATATCTGTCCTGTATGGCATCTTGTTTGCTTATAAGTCTTTTTTTGAAAATTTTCAAAGGACTTGCAGGGTTTTGACCAAACATTAGTTCAAAAAGACTAAAACCTGTGCGTTCATGCTTGCTGCTGTTGTATGCAAATAGTACTAAAGGTAAATATACATGCCATTTGTCTTCATGGTCCACTGTTACTTTTAATAGCATATTCTTGATTGCCTTGTTTAGTCTTTCAATTACTCCATTTGATTGTGGATGGTAAATTGTGCTGTGCACCTGCGTAATATCTAGCATTTTCATAATAGGTTTTGTCATCTGCCCTTTGAACTGGCTGCCATTGTCTGACAGAATGTTTTGGGGAAAACAATATTTGCTGAAAACATTGAGTAACTCAGTGCATATACTTTCTGCATCTATTCGTTTCAGTGGAATAGCTTCACCCCATCTGGTGGCTATGTCCAATATAGTAAGAGCATACATATGTTTTTTCTTTGACATCTTTTTGAATGTTTCAATTAGGTCTATGGCAATTTTCTCGAATAAGAAGTTTGTCTTGTCAGATGAGTGTATTGGCGCTGTGTGCTTTCCATCTTTGGGATTGTGTCTTAAACACACTGCACATTTCTTGATGTATTCTTTTATCTGCTTTGCCATTTTAGGCCAGTAAATGTTTTCTGCTACTGTAGCAATTGTTTTCTTTGCGCCCATGTGTCCCCTTGAAGGACTGTCATAAGTCACTTTTATAATGGTTTTTTGAAATTTTTCAGGAATAACCACTCTTTTACATGTATCTGCTTGTGTAATGTTTATCAATATTCCTCTATCTAGCTTGTAATGATTGTTGTGGCCTGTTTGATTGACTTTGATGAGTTTCATTTTTATTTCCTTAATTGTTTTATCTTCTTCTTGGAGTTTTTTGAATTCTTGCTTTGACATTAGTTGGCTTCCTATTTCAAGTTTCTCATCAATATCAATGTCTGTATTTTATTTTATTTTCGTGGTGGCTCTGGTTTGTACACTGGCACATAGTTGGTTGTTATCACACCATGCTTTAAACATTTCATATGAATTATCAACAACAACTTCAATATTGCCTATGATGAGATCACAAATAGCATCTTTCAAAACTCTCGCTCGAACTTCACTTTGAAACCAGGGTGAGTTGATGGTGGAGTAGCAGTTGTACACTCTCTCTTTGTGCCATTAGGCATTATATGTGTGTCTTTTTGACCATCATTTTCTTCTTTTTCTACCATCCTGCTGTGTACTACAATCGTTGTGCACCCTGGCTCGCGAAGACACAAATGTCCTATCTAATATATAAAGCTCAGTTGGTGTTTGTATCTTTGTATGTTTGTATGTTTCACTTTTCGACTTTCTGTTATACAGCCACGGAAAAACCAAAGGACGGACGGGGACCAAATTTGGCAAGACGGTTCCTTTTACCCTGAAGGTGGTTTTAAGTTAGTTTTTGTAATTGTCCCTTTTGCCCGAATGCCGTAAATTAAATAATCAGAAAATGCAGAGACAAAGAATAAAAAAATTTAACCTCATTTCTGTATTGAACAAATTTACGCGGACGTTCAAATGCCGTTCAAAGCGAGCTACTTTTGGTGAAGTTTTTTTTCCCCCCAATACTTTATTTTCAGCGCTGCGCATTCAAAAAATATTATAATGTCTAATTACGGTGCGCACATTTTCGTATACGCTTCATAATTTGAGCTGTGTAGTACAAAGAATTGTCATTTTCTTTACTGTTACTTTCTATATATTAGATACACACGTAAACATATTTAATTACAACTACCTCACGATGAATTAGATTTAATTGTTGACACGTTTAAATTTAATTGCGAATTTGTTTTAATTATTTTCTGTTCCATAACTCGACATTTAATAAAAACTTATTTATGTAATAATTGTGTCAGTATTTTTTTCAAGGCTTCATTTTTAGCGGTGTGCGTTCTAAAATCTTTTATCGCCTAATTACTGTGCGCACATTTTCGTGTACGCATCTTAAATTTAGCTGTGTCCTATTAATATAACATTTATATTTTGTTTGTCTTTTACATAAGCTATTGTTTTTTACATAACCTATGCACTTAAACTATTTAAACTTAGGCTACCGGACCTATTAACATAAGTAGATTAAACTAAATAAAGTGATCCTGAAAACGCTTAATTATTTTGTATTGCAAATTGAATATGTTATGTTCATTCCTTTGATGATGGATTAACATAGGCCATTTTTAAAATTAATTATTGTCATGGTTTCACATGCGTTTTTAACATAAAATTGATTTGTTTTGTTTGTATTTTTAAAAATTAGGAATATAGCCTAATTTCTTTATTTATCTTTAATATCTTATCTCATAGACGCTGTTGCAAATATTGTATTAATTACAATTGTGTTACGATGCAGTATCGTAAATATATAAGAGCTTTTTTTAGTGACGACAGTGGCAGAGATCTTTTGGAAAAATGTCAACAAAGCAGTGGCCTTTTTTAATGGATACAAACAAACAAACATAAAAATTTCAACTGAGCTTTATATATTACATATGCGTTTAAATTATTTTATTTCAATTATTTTCACGATGCATTGTATTAATATTTTACATGCAATGAATAAAATTTGGATTTTTAACAATTTAATTCATAACTCGACATTTAATTAAAAACCATAGATGTAGCGAGTTTATTTTATGTTGAAAGTGATGGCCTATGTCAAATAAACTTACACTTTAAAACAGTTTACTTAAGCTTTATATACACTATACATTGTAAACTTTCGCTACCGAACGTATTAACAAAACTTGATTAAATGTAATTAAGTGATCCTGAAAACGCTTAATTAATACGAATTGCGAATTGAATATGTTTTTATGTTCATTCCTTTGTATTCAGAATAGCATAAGCCATTTATAAAATTGCCTTTTAATCATTTTTAAGATGCACTTATTAACAGACGGTTGAATCTTTTTTTTTCATTTTTATTTTATTTTTCAGCTATAAAATCTGGTGTGTGTGTGTGTGCATTGAATATAATTTACAAAATATGATGCCTTATCCGAAATAGGGAGAAAAAAAAAGATTCCTTTTTGAAATTATACACATTGCTAATAAACCGTAAATATAAATCGTAAAATATAGAGACATAAAAAATGTTAAATATTATTTCCCTGTTGGAACAGTTATGAATACGTTAAAAGGAGGAGTTATTTTGGTCCAGTAAAGTTACTTTATAACAAGACTTTATTTTATGCGGCCAGCTTTCTAAATTGTCTAAATATGGTGTGCACATTTTTTATATCATTTTAATACGACCGTTTTTTTTAAAAAGTATTTTAGAAAGTACATTTATAATTTTGTTTATTTGCGCTATAAGTCACTTAGCTTTTGCCTTTTAAAGGGATAGTGCCACATTTTCTTTATCTCATAGACGTGGTTACAAATATTATATAACTTACAATTGTGATACGATGCAGTTTCGTAATTATATATTAAATTTTTGAGTGACGAGGGTGGTAGAGCTCTTTCGAAAAACCTATAAGTTACGT
This sequence comes from Ampullaceana balthica, assembly GCA_944989445.1. NCBI lineage: Eukaryota > Metazoa > Mollusca > Gastropoda > Lymnaeidae > Ampullaceana > Ampullaceana balthica. The sequence goes on along the minus strand of CALYLW010000580.1, from coordinate 29,788 downwards.
TAATTTTGTACAAGTGGGAATGAAATTGTAAATTTAGTTATTATGGTCGGCAAGAATCATTATTTAATAAATCATATCTTTTAAATAGTAAGGTTATGTTAAAAGGCACTGCATTAAGTGAAAACAACTCACGCGGTAAAATGGCATATCTCTGTTTCTCATAAGATTTTAACTAAATAGATGAATATGAAATTTAACTTGGCAAATAAAAATTGTAATAACCAGCAACTAATACTTGGATAAAGGGTCAGTCAGCACACTCCCGCTACAAAGTGCGGGTATTTTTCTAGTTATTGATATAAACTGGTTAGAGTTTAAGATTTCCATGACTGTCACTAGTGGCTACAGTATCACTAGATCTTGTTTCTTCTTGTTTCATCTTTCATATAATCCACATCTTGGTAGTCATTCCTTCTCCATGGTTGATCCTAATCTCTGAATCTGGAATTATGATTATATATGTCTCTCCATGAACGTCTGCTTTTGTTTTTTTCAAAGTGATCTTGTCTTGATCTTTCTTCTGTTTTCTTTCGTGTGGGGTGCCACTAGGTGACACCCTATTTGGTTGCCCTCTGTTGTAGTAACAATGCCTCACCATATGTCCTGGCTTGTTACAGTACCAGCAGTTTGTCTGTTAACTGGGTTTGGAAGACGCTGCTTTCTCATTCCTTGTGTTTTTTCTGGTTTTTTTATTTTGTACTACTGCAAAGATATCTTGTCTTTTATCCATTTCCACATTCGGATGAGAGTCTTTGAATGTGCGTAATGCATTTGTTAACTCTGTTTGGGTACGAACTCTTTTATCAGTTAAATATGTGAATAGAGCAGTTGTTGCGTTTTCTAGGAATCTGTCAATATAACACCATGTCTAGTATGGTCTTTGGATTGCTTGTGCCTATTGCTGTAAGTTCCAGACATTTTGTTAATTTAACTTGTGCTTCATGTACTATAATCTGTGGATCTTTGTCCATCTTGATTCTCATCTCATGAAATTCTTTTCTATAATCAATTTCTGACTTCCCGAAATGACATAGAAGTGTCTTTTTGACATTTTTATATATGTTTTTGTCTTCTTTAGCTATACTGTTGTAAGCTTCCAATGCTTCTCCAGTTAGTTGAGTCGTCAGTTGTGCTGGCCAATCTTTTTCCTCATAACCTTTCATGGCCATTAGGGATTTAAAATAATCCAGATACACATTTTTTTTCATCTTGCTATCATATTTTCTAACTGTGATTGTATCCTTCGGTGTTGATTTTTCATTTGCGTCATTGCCAGGATTGTAGCCTCTACTATGTAGATCATTTTGTAGTTTTAAGTTGTCATTTTTATGTTTTTCAAGTTCTCTTCTTGCAACTCTATCTTCTCCTTCAATTATTTGCTTTTGCTTCACTTCTTCTTTGGCTTTGTGGACTTTCTCTTCAATGAAATCTTTCATTTCTTTCTCAGTTAATCCAATCTCTTTAGCTATGCTAGTAAATTCTTTTTAGAAATCCGTGTTTTATGGAATTATATGAGTCAAGCAATTCAGTAGTCAATGTATGAACCATAGAATAGAGAGGGGGTAGGCAGAAATCTTCAACCCATTGAGGACGATCCGTGTGCGTTCCGTCCCTTGCCCAGAGGGTCTTCCTGTCTTCGGCGTTCCTAGCCGGGCACTGTTGGGTATGGGCCTGTTCCCACACCCAGCGCTGGGCCTCTCGGTAAGGCCATGCCCCACCCTCCAGTTATCCGGAGGGTTCCAGCGCATATGTTTGGCGATTTCGCCGGGGTTAGTCAGTTTCAGGTCGCAGCCACTTCCGCAACCCTACTTATCTCCCGGGCCCCGTAAAGGCCAACCCCTTCCGAGAGGGTTTGAAGGAAGTGCGCCGACGTCTAGCAAGAAGAAAGGTTTTCCCGACCGTCGTAGTTTTCACCGACTCACGGTTTTCGCTCGAGACCGTGGGTCAATGCTCTCTGGAGACGAAAACGGTCAGTGTCATTTTGGAGACAGTAGGTGAAATCCTAGCACGAGGCGGAAAAGTAGTCCTTCAGTACATCACTGGGCACAGTGGCGAGCCTCATTCAGACAGGGTCGATGAGTTAGCGAGAGAAGGTTCAGCTCAGCCCCAACCCGATCGCCCGATGACCCAGCTGGGGGTCAGATCGTGGCTTAAGGACCATTTCCGAGAGAAATGGCTTCAGGGCTGGGCATCTGGAAGCACGGCCAGAAAAGTATTCCAGTACATGTAGCGACCGAGCAAAAGCGATTCCTGGTGGAAAATTGGACGTAGCAATCAGACGCTCATAACTAGAATGAGAACTGAGCATTGTCCCACACGAAGCTACCTGTACAAGTTTAACACCAGAAGGGAACTGGCCTGTCGGCTGTGTGGCCACCCAGAAGAGACGGTGGCCCACGTACTCGAAGAGTGCCCCGAGCTGTGCGGGGGTTTTGAGGATGAAGTAATGGTACCTGCAGAGGGTTACCTCTACGGCGATGCCCGCTTGATGAGGCTCGCCTGCGATAAAATGAACCGGGTCTTAAGAGCCTAGCGGCTCGACCCAAAAGAGAAGGAACATTCACGAGTAGTCAATGTAATGCATCAATATAATTATGTGTCATTTGTAATAATGTATATATGTAATTAAATATATATCAATGAATAAATCTGACAAAAGAGAAAATCTTAAATTTTAAAATATAAAATATGTTAACTCTAATCAAATGACACATTTAAACCATTGGGTTTAGTTTTTACAAAATGAGGCAACAAAATATCTATTCACAGGATCTAAAGTATACTATATATATACAATCCCTCAGATTGACAAAACACATCCGATGCTCCAAAGTTTTGAATTAAACAAACCACTTAGTCAAATCTTCCAATTTCTCAAATTTAGAATAGCCTTAGACACTTTAGTTCAATCCATTAATCCAAAATTGCAATTCTCATAATTCCCAAAATGAATGAATATAAATTCAGTTCTTCTGGTTATTAGAAATTCACTAATGTTATTAATTGTTTATTGTCACAAATCAATTTCTTGATTCACGATTCACTGATTTAAACATTTGTCCATAGCTTCTACTTCTATAATCCAAGTGTCTTTTCTTGTCTTAAGTTAGTTAATCAATTATTTTCCATGTATCGCAATGTTATGCTGACTGCTACGACTGTAGAACCGACTAGTGTGTAGAAGTAGTAGGCTTGTTTGACCCAGATGCCTTCACTGTTTGCCTGCAACACGCAACGTGTGTAGTTCGACCAGTGCTAGCACTGACATTATTGAGTTCAACTGTTATACTGGCACACTCCTTGTATTTCATCGACTTCCAAAAAGCTGCATACGGCCTTAAATATTCACAAATTACGATGGCTGACATTTTTTTTTCATTTAATGAACACCTTCCTTTTTGAACACGAAATAATTTCACTTCCACCATGACCACGTTTCTATAACGTGTTAACAGTACGATATTGAAAATTTAATTATCCTTTTTTCATTAATTTGAATAAAGTATAGGTTTACATTATTCCATTAACAACTGTAGATAGCTGAACTGCAGATATATGATTTCAGATCGGTCTGCCGTAATGCTGGTTTCTTTTTACCTTTGTTATAACTTTCTGAAATTTTCACATGTTGACATTCCGCCATTTTATGTCTGCCTCGTTTTTCTTCTGACACCAAATTATGTCACACATCACTTTCCATGTGTGTTAGTAGGCGTTATCAAATAATGACATATCTCGTACAATGATTAATTGAAACACTTAATGTTAATAAAATGAACTTTAATACTGTAATATCCAATGATTATACAAATCACTATGTACAAGAATAAATTTGAGATTTCACATGGTTGCAACATCAACACATTCAACCATCTTCTCTCTCTCTCTCTCTCTCTCTCTCTCTCTCTCTCTCTCTCTCTCAACTTCTTACACGCATCTCTCACGTGACATTTTTCTCTGTCCTCATTTTATGTGTTATATTCCAGATTGAAATGAACAGGTATTTCAAAATTCAAATCTTGCTCAGATTGGGTCGGGTGAATGTTGTTTTTTCTTATATGAACGTTTAAAATTTAGTTTAAGCGTTTGCAAACTTTTAAGACTTTATTCCCATTATTATTTACACGATCTTTATAAATATAAATATTGAGAAATATATGTATTATTATCCAGAATGAAATATACAGATATTTCAAAATTCAAATATTACACAATTAGGCCCGGAGGCCCTTAATGTCATTTTTTTTTGCTTACATAAATTATATACACAATTTTTAAGCATAAGCTACTGGGAAAATGGATGGATCTTGACCAAACGTGGTGTATAGCCACAGATATATCCATTATTATCCAGATTGAAAATAACAGTAATTTTGAACTTTACATATTGCATAGAGTAAGCCGTTGGTCCGTTTTATTTCGTGTAACCAAACATTTTCCAACGATGAAAGGTATGTTAAGGCTTACAGGAAAATCAGACATACATTCATTTGTAACAATATATTTATGCAGATGACACGATGTAAGTTAACCGTTATCGTAACGAGTCTCCTTGAATTGCCTTTCTTCGGAAATCGTTACAACACGCGAACGGGTTTGCTAGTATATATGTATATATATTAGGGCTATTATCGATTAATATAAATTTAATCGTAAACTTTTGAAAAAATTTAACAATTAATTAATCGATAATTTCGATTAAAGCAAAAAATAGAAATTTATGACGTCATTAAACGGAACATTTCAAGGGAAGTAACAAGAACAGGTAAAAGACTTTTTTATTTTATTGAGTTATTTCCCCTGTCTCACAGACATTGAAAAATAAGACTATTTTGAACTAAATTTTATGACAATGTTTTAATACTTGATAGGATGTTGGTGCTGAATGTGGTACGTCAGCGATGTATTTGATCCTTTAAAAGAGAATTGTTAATGGCAGTGAACACAGTAAACCTTTTCACCATCTTCGACTTTGCCATCCCCAGTTAGCTTAAAAACAAAATATTTTCTCAACTCTCCAGTTATATGTTCTAATTCAACTGCGCAGATGCTGTCAGCCATTTTTTAGTTGACGTCTGCCGGTCCACATACATATAAAATAAATTATAATATTCCACGGGAGGAGTTTGTACGTAAAAAATTATATAAATTATTATTAATAATTAATTATTTATTAATAAATTTACTTTTAAATATTATAAATTATTTTCTTTAATTTTAATCGAATTTTTATCGATTAAAATAATTTTAATCGATACAAAATTGTAACGATTAATCGAGAAATTAATCGTTAATTTCCACAGCCCTGATATAATATATAAATGTATATATATATATATATATATATATATATATATATATATATAAATATATATATATAAATATATATATATATAAATATATATATATATATATATCTAATACATAATCGCCCTACCTGTGCTTGTGTTTCCCCAAAGGGACATCACTCTGCTAAATTGAAAAATTTAGACTTAAAAATTATCATCATTTTGGTTTCCAGATTAACATTAACAATGACGTCATTGTTTTATGAGGATTGTTAATTATTAGGGCTGTTAACGATTAATTTTAATTTTATTCATTAACTAATTGACAATATAACCAGCCGAGCTGAATAATCATTCCCATGGAACTGAGGTAACTGGTATGCACAAAACGGTCTTGGCAAGGAATGACATTAACGGATATCGGTGTTCATTAAGTTTCAAACTATTGTAGAGGTTAATGGATTCAGGAACTTTCATATCCATTTTGTAACTGCAGTTATTCATCAGAAGAGCTGTCGTCATTTTCTGTCTCTTAGGTAGACTCCATTACTGCCATTAGCTTAATACGCTTTTCATTTGGTTTGATAAGTAGGCGAAGTGTTAGAACCATGGTAGGCAAACTTTATCAACATTTTGAACATTCCCGTCAGTCAATAGTTTAAAAACCAAAATGTTCGTGTAATCGTCAGGAAATTTGTTATTATTTATCTGAATCTATTTATTATTATTATTTATTTTTTTTACTTTTTGACTTCCAATAATTTGTAAGTGATGGGTCGATTAATCGTTAAAAAATAATTTAATCCTTAAAAAATGTTAACGATTTATCGAGAAATTAATCGTTAATTTCCGAAGCCTTATTAATTATAAAATACTATGTGTACATTTCAGGAAGTTTAATATTTCCTCCGCCTGCTACACTAAAAATGTGGTGTACAATGAAATCTATATTTAGCTGTTCATATCGTATTGCGTTCATTTATTGCCATTCTTTTCTATTACAGTATTTCATACATTTCTTTGTTATTTCTGTTCATATCGTATTCTGTTGATTGCAATAAAGGCCACATGTTCTTTTCTATTGCAGTATTTCGTATATTTCTTTGTTATCCCTTCTGTCGGATTTCGTTCAGCCAGCTTCAGCAGGCTTTGCCACTAGTATATATATATATTATATATATATATATACATTGGAAACTTTTATAACGAGAATAATTATTTCCAGAATTTTACTAGTTAAGCGAAACATTCGTTAAACGAAACAATTTTTCCCATACAAATCAATGTAAAATACGTTTATGCTTTCCTTGCTGAAAAAATATTCATTTTTCAAGAAATTTTATTAACATTTATTTTTTAAAAAACAGTTATGAATTGTTAAGAAGTGTAACAACTTGTGATACAATTTAGATTTGAAACAAAAAACGTAAACGAAAATATGAATTTGTGACAAATAATTAATCCCTTTTAATTAGAAAACTGTCTGAAGAATTTGTTTTTGCCGACGCTTCAAAATTTGACGAAAATGTTTCGTAACCGTTTCGTAGACATTCTTGACACTCTCTTTGAAGCATCCATCTCCTTAATTGTTCTTGAGAATAATGCAGATCGTTGATGTTTGCCGATGGTAAATGCGTGCTCGATTATCCGTGATCACACCTTGTTCTAAATTTTCAATCATTTTACGTTTCCTTTAAACAGTTATTTTTTCTCTCTTATACTTGTTTTCTTTGGCTTTCTCTTCGAAGAAATTATAGCACAGATTATTACACTTTGCGCATAAAAAAAATTACTTCTACTGTTTGAAATACAAAATTTTGTGTCGGCGCCAGAGTCCTGTCTCACAAATGAATGTCGGGAAAAAAGGTTTTCCCGTCTGCATAACTCGTTATGCGAGATGTAGCTCGATATGAAAACAACTTTTTCACTTTCCGTTTTTTGCTCTTTGTGCGAATTACTCGTTATGAAAGGTTCCACTTTGTATATATATATATATATATATATATATATATATATATATATATATATATATATATATATATATATATATATTAGGGCTGCGGAAATTAACGATTAATTTCTCGATTAATCATTAAAACAATTTAAGGATTAAATTATTTTTTAACGATTAATCGACACATCACTTAAAAATTATAGGATGTCAAATTTTTTTAAAAAAAATAAAAATAAATATCAGCAGATAAATAATAAATTTCCTGACGATTACATGAACATTTTTGTTTAAACTATTGACTGACGGGAATGTTCAAAATGTAGATAAAATTTGCCTACCATGGTTCTAACGCTTCGCCTACTTATTGCTACTCCTTGCCAAGACAGTTTAGTGCATACCAGTTACCTAAGTTCCATGTGAATGATTGTTCAGATCGGCTGGTTATATTGTCAATTAGACCCGCTCATCACTTGAACCAAATAGTGTCAACACACTTTTCTTTTTGCGTAGTTGGTTAAAAGATGACATATAAAGGAGACATTTCAGTGTTATTTAGATTTTCAACAAGAACGTTTAATAAGTGTTACTTATGATGTTATAAATTCTAATTTTTGATTTAATCGAAATTAACGATTAATTAATCGTTCATTTTTCAAAAGTTAACGATTAAATTTAAATTAAATTTATATATATATATATATATATAATATATATATATATATATATATATATATATATATATATATATGTGTGTATATGTATATATATATATATATATTGTAGTCGGAATAACATAGGCCATTATAAAATACCAAACTTAGTACATATAAAATTCTAAATCGAATTGAACTCCTTCGTTCCCGTGGTACCAACACATTTTTTTTAAATGGCATATCTCTGTTTCACATAAGATTTTAACTAATAGATAAATCTGATAAATAACTTGGCTATTAAAAAATGTAATAACTAGCAAGTAATACTGGGAAAAAGGGTCAGCACACTCTCGCTACAATGTGCGGTTATATTTCTTGTACAATATATGTAACAGCGTCTATGAGATAAAGATCATACGGCACTACCCCCTTCAAAGGCAAAATCTACTTAACCTATAGCGTAAATAAATTAAATTATAAATGTTATCCATGAAATTTACTTTCTAAAATAATTGAAAGAAACTAAAGCTATTAAAAAGAATTCAAGAAAATGTGCGCACCGTATTTGGACAATAATAATATGTGATTATAGAAATCTTCTGGCTTTAAATAAAGTCTGCTTATAAAAACTGGAACAAAGATAACTCTACTTTTTAACGTATTTATAGTTGTTCTAATATGGAGATAATATTTGAACTGATATACTTTTGTGTCTATCTTTACAATTTAAATTTACGGCTTCATGCAATTGGTATAATTTCATAAGGGAATGAATTTTATTTTTAGATTTTCCATACCCCCAAACAAGAATTTGTAGCTACAAAATAAAGAAATTATATGCCACATTTCAAAAAAACTTTTTTTTAAAAATCAACTGTCCGTTAAAAAAAGCATATGAAACAATGATAACAATTGATTTTAAAAAGGGCCTTTTATTCCAAATACAAAGGAATGAATATAACATATTCAATTCGCAATACAAAATAATTAAGCGTTTTAAGGTTTACTTTATTTAGTTTAATCTACTTATGTAATAAGTCCGGTAGCCAAATTTTAAATTGTCTAAGTGTATATAGTTTATGTAAAAGCCAAACCAAATGTAAATGCTATAATATTATGACACAGCTAAATTTAAGATACGTACACGAAAATATGCACACCGTAATTAGACAATAAAAGATTTTTGAAGCGCAACTCTGAAAATAAAGTATTGGGAAAAAAATACCGCACCAAAATGAGCTCGTTTGGAATGATTGCATAAAGCTGTTCAACATCGAAATGGGATTTAATATTTCTCTCTTTTTCTCAACATTTTCTGATCTTTTAATTGATGGCTTTCGGGCAAAATGGACAATTACAAAAAAATATACGTAAACCATCTGCAGGTTAAAAGGAACATCCCTGCAAAATTTGGTTCCCGTCCGTCATTTGGTTTTTCCGTGATTGTGGAACTTACAGTCGAAAAGTGAAACATACAAAAATACAAACAGACATTAGACAAACATACAAACATACAACGATACAAACACCAACTGAGCTTTATATATTAGATATATATAGACATATATATATATATAAATTTATATATTTCTCTCTCTCTCTCGCTCTCTCTCTCTCTCTGTCTCTCCCCTATCTCTTTCTTTTATATCAGTTTTAAAAATTAGTATTGATTTTTAAATTTCATTAATTGAAATTATTTTCAATGCTGCTTTGTATTTCAATTGGAAAAGAATTTCAAGTAAGATAGTTCTAACAATGTTCTTTTTATGCTAGAGATGACAAGAATTTTTTCACTGTGCCACTTCCCGAGTGTCTTTGTAGTTTTTTCTCACACGTGCGAGGCTATAGGGTGAAATTTGCTATCACACCTTTGAAGAAAGAAGGTATTTTTTTTTACCTATATATTCTTTTAAAAATAATAGTGTCATGAACTTGTTAAAGTCTTTAAAAATGTTTTGTGGGCCATGGAGCTATTTTATTATGAATTATTTAGCCTACACCTTGATCACGATGGCAGAAACACAATTTCTCTGCCGTCTGTAATATAAAGGAATAAACAAGCACTGGAATTATTTCCATTTTCTGGTGCTGTATTTTATTTGTACTTGGAATTTTGTGGCTGTTTTAATTGATATACTGGTATTACTAGGACCGGGAGTTGTTCAAAGTAATGGAAACTTAATTTCTCTGCCGTCTATAAAATTAAAGAATAAAGAAGCGCTGGAGAAAGTTACAACGAACAATTGAAATATGAGGAGAAGGGGCGAAGGCAGTTCACTGGCGCCTTAAAACCAGACGCTTCGGGTAGATGAGGCTCGTTAACCATGGGTGGCAGTTTATCTAGGAGAAGCAAACTCTGACTTCAAACCTCCGCTGCCTTGCGGCTACACCCGCTACCCGGGTAAGGCTAAGGGAGTAATCCCTGACAGAAAAACAGGAAATGGAGCAGCTACAGACTGTCTATACAAAAAAAAATGTACATTTCGGCAGCTACTGCGACACCAATGGCACCAAGCAGATTCGACGCAAGTTGTTCCCTTGTTTACACCATTGACGTGTAGAAAGGGGGGGGGGTATGCTGTATGGCCAGCAGCTAATTCTCGTTAACACCCACCCAGGCTTGCATCAATCTGGATAGGACACTAAAGTGTCTCAAAACGCCATGCATTAAGAATTTCCTGCAAACCAACCAAACGGCGAAGCACCATCGTCTCTCGAGTCTGAAGGATGTCGATATATATACATTACAGCCAAATATTATAAATGTATATTTTTTTTGTATACTGACGAAGTCTTCTCTGGGATACTTTCAAAGTCTTGTTTTGTCATATATAGAACATACGTGACTAATAGCCATCTTAAGACTGACTGCAGTCTATTGATTTTAGTATGGATATTTTTGTTGAGCTTTATCGTTTAAGTTGGTTTTGTTAGCTTATTCAAACGCACGTTGTTAAATGCACCTATATTATTAAATAAATACAAACTTTTAATCCCTTTTACTAATATCCCCAGCTACTGGGAGGAACGAAACCAGAGAAGAAAAAACAATAAGAAAGATGTATACCTATCTTCTTGATCAACTCCAAATAAATCATCTCGTTCCTTATTTATACGAAAAAAATATTCTGAGCATGGAAGACAAAGCAGAAATCGAACGTGAGCAGGTCGGCCACAAAAAAGTTAAGTTGATGATAGATAAAGTCATGAACGTTGGCCCCGAATCATTCATGATCTTCCTGGACGCTCTGGAGCAGGATCATACACATGTTGCCAAAAAGTTAAAAGAAGTGTATAAATCTTTCGAAACATTTACTGTTTAAAGCCATCTTGTTTCTGGTTGTTTTTTTCTATAATACATTTATTCCAAACAATGTAACTTAATTTGGTTTTTGGTGGCTGGAATTTTATATGAAGAATTGATTATCAGTGTGATAGTTTGTAGATTGTTTCGTTTTTATTGAATAGTTATATCTTTCTTATACTTTGTAGTTTGTAGATTGTTTCGTTTTTATTGAATAGTTATATCTTTCTTATACTTTGTAGTTTGTAGATTGTTTCGTTTTTATTGAATAGTTATATCTTTCTTATACTTTGTAGTTTGTAGATTGTTTCGTTTTTATTGAATAGTTATATCTTTCTTATACTTTGTAGTTTGTAGATTGTTTCGTTTTTATTGAATAGTTATATCTTTCTTATACTTTGTAGTTTGTAGATTGTTTCGTTTTTATTGAATAGTTATATCTTTCTTATACTTTGTAGTTTGTAGATTGTTTCGTTTTTATTGAATAGTTATATCTTTCTTATACTTTGTAGTTTGTAGATTGTTTCGTTTTTATTGAATAGTTATATCTTTCTTATACTTTGTAGTTTGTAGATTGTTTCGTTTTTATTGAATAGTTATATCTTTCTTATACTTTGTAGTTTGTAGATTGTTTCGTTTTTATTGAATAGTTATATCTTTCTTATACTTTGTAGTTTGTAGATTGTTTCGTTTTTATTGAATAGTTATATCTTTCTTATACTTTGTAGTTTGTAGATTGTTTCGTTTTTATTGAATAGTTATATCTTTCTTATACTTTGTAGTTTGTAGATTGTTTTTGAAAAGGGAAAAAATATGATAAATGATAGCAAGGTTTCTTGTCAAAAATTGGATTTAATGAAGCTATCAACCTTAACAGCAATAATTGTCATAATATTCTTTAAATGAATGTATGTTGGTTTAAGTGTAACAAGGTGTTTAAAAAAGCGTAAAAAAGAAATTCTAAAAATTTAGATCTAATCGGTTACTGGACTTCATCATCATTATCATCATCAGTCCCGATGGAAACACTAACAGACAACAATCTCCACATTCGCTTATCTTGAGCGGCGGCTAGTTTTTTATTCAATGTCAGCCATGTCCAATCTTTTATGTTGTCAAGCAAACTTTTCCACTGCCTACAGAGCCTTGAAAGATGATTAAAGTCAGGCTATCGTGTCGCAGCACATGACCGAACCATGACAGCTCGCATCTCTTAGTTGATACTATAATGGTTTATTGACGATCTGAAATTGAGTTTATCCTGGAAATAATGTGTAGTAAATATACTATCTGAAAATTTAGGGCATTCCTGAATATGACTGGCAAAGAAATATTATATTTATCTTCACTCTGTATATTTCGCCAGTGTATCACACGGTAATTTATTAGTGCAGATTGATTATTTTATGGACACTTACAAGTGTTGTTTATGTAATTCATTTTTGATTTTGCGCATAGGAAGTTTTCTGCCAATTCTTTTGTTCATTTGTACTTATATTTTATGCTCACAAATACTCTGTTACATAACTCTTTTTTTTTGACGATACATCAAACAAATTTTACGAAGAGTGTTATTCACATTTTCTTTCCCGGATTCCGATTTAGTCAGATTAGTTTTAAAAACTGTTTAGGCTATGTGATGTTTAAATGGACTTGAAAATGCTGCTTGAATCTGGCCATGTGATGCCCATGTCCATTTAAGTCCCATTAATCAATCCTGTAAGGTGTTTTTGTTAGTGCAATCAATGATCAATTGCTTTAATTTTTTTGGACCTAAATTGACTTCAATATCGAAAAAAAAATACAATAATGTAACCATTCATTATAAGTGGTGAACTTGCCTAAGGGCCTCAGATGATTTGGCGAAAGGTTATTGTCTTTTTGTGCAGCCAAACAATGGAATTCTCTACCATTACATCCGGAGTATTTCATCTACCAATTCCTTCAAGACTGCACTTAAGACGCATCTTTTCAAAATATATTTTCAAAATTAAAGAAACACCATCTCTTTTTAATTATTAACGTTGCCTATGTGTATTTAACTGTTATTTATGTGGTAATTATAAAAAGAATGTATATTTAAATTATTATATGTATGTTATTATGTCCATGTAAAGTGCTGTGAGCCCGGCTCCTTGCTGAGAAACAGCGCTTTAAAAATTACCAATTTATTATTATTATTATTTGTAACTTTATTTTACTTTATATTGTATCCCATTTACATCAATGATCTTTAATAGATATTTTATATATTTTTCAAAAAACCAACCAAAATTTGTATTCAAGAAATGTGACATTCTCACTTTTCCATTTATAAGAGTAATCTGTTTTTTTTTCTGTTTTTTTTTGTTTTTTTGTTTTTTTTTATCCGGTTGTTGTTTTTTTAATTTTTTTTATTATAAGTAAGATTTTGTGATTTCTTAATTTATATGACACATTAAATTCAGATGTTTCTATGTAGCTTTGACTCGTAAGAGACTTATAAATTATTCTTTAAAATGATTTCACGCCATATATTTAGTTTTACAGATCTAGTGAGATAATAACTGTTTTGTTAATGTTAACTAAAGTCAAATGTATATATACGCTTCAAAATTAAAAACGCTGTGTAATTTTCTGTATAAGAAGTTATATTTATACTTTAATAAACAATCTTTTACAAAAAAGTATATTTTTAAATGTTTTTGTTTTGTTTTGTTGTTTATTAAATATCTACATTATTAAAAAATGAATACTTCCTATAGATCATTTAAAAAATTGTTTGTATTTAATTAAATAAACTTATATTGCAGTTAAAGCTACCACTTGGATTATCTCAAAAATATTTCTACATAAACGAAATAAATCGTCAATTAAAATAATATTTCTCGTACTGTTCATAGAAGTTTACATAAAAATATTTCTAAATTTATACAATTCACAAACAATGTATAGACATTTTATTTCTAATGCCGTGCAAAATTTCACACCATGCACCCGTCAAACCAGTTATTACAATAACACCTCTGTCAAGGATCTACAAAATCCGACTTCCGGCCTAATACAAAAAATGATATAAAAAATAAAGGATGTTTTATTGTTAACCTTTGTATTCCTTACAAAAAGCCGAAGCCCTTATGTACTGTTAGTTGTGCCAAATAAGTTGATGCTTAGTGGGAAAAAAGATGTAAAATATTTTTGCTAACTCTGAAAAGGAAATGAATGTGTCGTCGAGTACTTGAAATTTAAAATACTTTTTTCATCACATTTTTAGCCATCATTTTCGGTGCAATTATGGGTTCCTATTATAAAATAAACATCTTAATTACATTATTTAGCCACATAATCCAATTTTACAAGTTACAAGCTTTTATTAAAGTCACACTGTTTGTATCCATACGTAAAATCTTGTAACGTAAAATTTAACCATTTATGATGGTCCTAGAGATCTCAAAATGTTACCAGAGTTAGATCTTGGATGACAATGCATTGTATCGAAATTTCAGATCGATCGAATATACCGTAATTAAATTATTGCATTTTTTATTTTATCTCTATATAAGCAGCTGTATCGTCTATAATTGTTGACTGCCACGTGAGTGCCACGGAGTTCACCCCGTGACTTCATCCCCGTTGTTTTATGAACGTTGGGCGGGCGCTTATGAGGTGTTTGGTTAAATAAATAGAGGTAGAAAAAAGATTTTTAAAAACCACGTTTTTATAAGTGGACTAAAAGGAAGAAAATAATTTAAAACGTGTAAGTTAAAGTATTTGACTTAATATGACTAAAAACGTGGGGCGGGTGCTTATGAGGTTTTACATATGCAGTTCACCCATTCTCTCACTTATAGATCTCTCTTTTGCCTTCTAAATTATAAATCTTTAATTTTTATACCAAACATCTATCTTTGTGTTGTATTTCTAAGTTAGAATGAGATTTTGAAGCACCCGCCCCACGTTTTTAGTCATATTAATTTTAAAAAATTTGAGACTGAAAAGTAGAAAATAAAATACTAAAAAAAATTTTTTTGTTTTTAACGGACACGCTTTTATTTACATATAGAAAGTGCACTAAAAAGAAGAAAATAAAACTTTTCTAGGATTACAGGTGAAATCCGTGAACCTATCCACTGCACATAAAAGCGAGGGGCGCTCAACACAACTCTCTTTCATGTACAAGGCTGCAAAACATAAATACAAATTTGTATGAATACTAATCAACATTAAAAGTTCAACAACTTGGATCTTATATATGCTACAATCCTATTAATTGGAAGCGCCCCACGCTTTTATGTTCAGTGGATACGTTCACGGATTTCACCTGTAATCATAGAAATATTTTTTTCTTCCTTTTATTGCACTTCCTATATGTAAATAAAAGCTTGTCCTTTTTTAAAAAAAATATATGTTTTAAAAATATTTTTTAAAATTATTTTAAATGACGGCCTAAGACATTTACAATTCACAATAACAACAAAATATGAGTATTGTCGCCTTCCCACCTCCAAAACACACACACAATTATTAAAATGTTTTACTCTTAGCAATTACAAACAAAAAAGAAACATTTAAAGTATGTACTCAGTGTCAAGGTGTGTTGCTTTTTGTTTATTATCTGTATCCGGCACGCGCATAATTTTATTCACTGCAAAACGTTGCAAACATCTTATCTATGTTCTAATAGAAAAATAAACGCCAAAGTAAGCAAATATACTTTTGGGAAAAATCATTATTACTTGTTTGATTCAAAACATTCAAAAATTAAAAATAAAATAAGGTGTCACTTACGGCCATATTGACACAGAAAACTATATATCATATTTAATTAATTTGATTTACAAATCATGGATAAAAATCTAAGACATTAAGAACAATTTTCAAATTCTTAACAAATAAAAAACAAACTAGTGTATTACCCGTCAAAAATGACGGAAATTTTCAAAATAAATACATTTCAGCTGAAATCTATTTATTTTGAAAAATACACATCAGAATAAAAAATAATGTAATACAGAACTTTTATTTATTTTTTATTTTATTTTTTTATTCATTTATTTTCATATTGCACAATTTTATGTGGAACGTTCGAAAATAGTTATTTTTCGTGCAGTATTTGATGCGCTGCTTTCTAAAATTAGTAGCGTCACGGACAGGACAGACGGGACGTGACATACATTGCAAATTATATATGTTCATTACTATCACTTCGGGAAAACCAGTCATTACTTGCTAAGATGAGATAATTTACAGGTTTCAAAGCATTCAATAAAATTTATAAAATAATTCGTTATTGTACTATTAGAGTTGTTTCCACGATTAACAACACTGGAAATAGGAATAGAATAATTTATTGTAAGTTGATCTCTTTCCATATCTGATGTAATAATTTGATAGCAGACCAGAACGTTTAGTCATTTTTGCTATGTTTGAATTTATAAGAAATTTATTTAGTAAATCTTTACAGGATTTGATATTAATATTTCTGGCGTTTAAATTTATGAGAATTTTATTGAAAATTGATATTTATTCAATTAAAATCAAAATTACAAGTGATTTCAATTTCTTATGCTGTTTTCTATTTTAAAGTCTTATAATTATTAGTGACTGTTATTGAAAATCCGATATCTAAAATTATTTAGTCTAATTCCTTTCTAGTATAGCAAATTTCCATTTTACACTTTTTGAAATATCCAAAATGACATTGCAACCAGTTTTACAAGTCATTTAAGGGGCCATCCATAAAGTACATCACGCTATTTTGACCCCCTCCACCCCTGTCACAAACTGTCATAAATCTCGGGACCCCCCCTCCACCCCTGTCACAAACTGTCACAAATCTCGGGAACCCCCTCCACCCATGTCACAAACTGTCACTAATCTCGGGACCCCCCTCTACCCCTGTCACAAACTGTCACAAATCTCGGGACCCCCCTCCACCCCTGTCACAAACTGTCAAAAATCTCGGGACCCCCCTCCACCCCTGTCACAAACTGTCACAAATCTCGGGACCCCCCCTCCACCCCTGTAACAAACTGTCACAAATCTTGGGACCCCCCTCCACCCCTGTCACAAACTGTCACAAATCTCGGGACCCCCCTCCACCCCTGTCACAAACTGTCACAAATCTCGGGACCCCCTCCACCCCTGTCACAAACTGTCACAAATCTCGGGACCCCCCTCCACCCCTGTCACAAACTGTCACAAATCTCGGGACCCCCCCCTCCACCCCTGTCACAAACTGTCACAAATCTCGGGACCCCCTCCACCCATGTCACAAACTGTCACAAATCTCGGGACCCCCCCCTCCACCCCTGTCACAAACTGTCACAAATCTCGGGACCCCCCCTCCACCCCTGTCACAAACTGTCACAAATCTCGGGACCCCCCTCCACCCCTGTCACAAACTGTCACAAAACTCGGGAACCCCCCCCTCCACCCCTGTCACAAACTGTCACAAATCTCGGGACCCCCCCTCCACCCCTGTCACAAACTGTCACAAATCTCGGGACCCCCCCTCCACCCCTGTCACAAACTGTCACAAATCTTGGGACCCCCCCTCCACCCCTGTCACAAACTGTCACGAATCTCGGGACCCCCCCTCCACCCCTGTCACAAACTGTCACAAATCTCGGGACCCCCCTCCACCCCTGTCACAAACTGTCACAAATCTCGGGACCCCCCTCCACCCCTGTCACAAACTGTCACAAATCTCGGGACACCCCCCCCTCAACCCCTGTCACAAACTGTCACAAATCTCGGCCCCCCCCCTAAAGTACGTCACACTTTCGATTTATATTTAATTTAATACTTAAAATACACTTAACTATTAAACTGTATTAAAATATAAAATGTCCACTTTAAAGTAGGGATAACCGGATTCAAAATTTTGAAATCCGGCCATAGCCGGATTCGGCCGCATTTATGAAGTGAAATCTGGCTTGAGCCGGAGTCAGATTTGTTAAAATGGCTGGATTTTGGATATGCCGGAGCCAGTATGAATATATATAAATTAGGGCTCTACCAGCCTGTCTTATTTATGAAGTAAAATCCTGCCGGAGCCGTAGCCGGATTTGTCAAAATAGTCGGATTCCGGTTTTTACGGTACCGAAATCCGGTACCCCCGTACTTAAAAGAACTATCAGATTATTAAAATGACTGTAATAGTAGAATAGTTAATTGTCAACAGTTGTCATAGTTATTCAATGAAACAGTAACTCAATCTAGATCAAATTTGAAACAAAAATATCAAAAATTAGACTTGATAATTTTATAATATACATTTATCTGCTACCTTTTCATTTACAATTGGTGAGGTCAAGTTTTAGATAATCTTCCGATTATGCACTCTATTAACACAGGATAAGAATTAGATTTGCGAAACATGACCTCACCCAGAGATTAAATAATAAAAAGGAAACAAAACAATTTGACTAAAAAAAAGACTTTATTGATAAATTATGTAACCAATTCTTGTGCTATATTGACTCTATTTTCATGGTCCTATGACGTATGTTTAATTTTAAAATATTCACTTGACATCATCTTACAACGGTGGAGTGAAGTTTTCATCCATAGTTACGACTGAAATCAATATTTCACCATCATCGTTTCCTGGTAGGATAATGGCAGACAGATCAACTCGTCCTCATCTAGCCACTCAACAGCCTTTGTTTGTGCATTTTCTCTTCTGGCAATAACTGCCATGGGTTCGCTTTCCCTTCTAGAAGTGATTCTCAAAGGACGGATGCGTTTTATCTGAGTTGATTCTTGAACAGTTTGGGTGGGCACATTCTCCTGAGTACGAGCTCTGTGTTGTCCTGCATGTTTCTTCAACATTGTTTGAGAGGCAAAATATAAGTGACATACTTTGCAAATTCGATCAAGTAAGCTGGTCTGCAAAGATGGACAATAAAGATCATATGGTTGTACTTTGAAAACTCCTGTTGATCTCGGCATAATCTCATCAAATTTGTGAGTTTGTGCCACAAACAAGGAAGGAAATTTATTAAAATCTACATCTGCTCTTTATGAAGCTTTAAGTCCTTCAGTTGTTTGGTTGATTGGGATTCTCGAAGGTAAAACGTTGACATATGAGCTTCGTACTTTATCGCAACATTATATATCCTGATATTTCATAAGGTGAGTTAAATATTGGTTGGTGCGAACATGATAACAAACCATTCGTGATTCTTATATTAGTCCTGCTGCATCCAATTCAGATTTATGAACAACACATTCAGGAGATACGCATTTCATGGTATTTTGACATAAATCTAATTCAAATGTTTCACAAAATTTTTGAAAATTGTTTTTAAAGCTATTTAAAATTCTACTAAAAATATTAAAAAATTATTTAATTATTAAAAAATATATAAAAAATAAATGTGTGACATCACACATGGCCTGACCCCTCCCCCCTGTCACAAACTGTCACACTTTTTTACCCCCCCCCCTTTGGAGCGTTACGTACTTTATGGACGGCCCCTAAGACGTTGGTACAAAAATGAAAATTTAATTTTGTAGGAATTCGATTTATCCTTTAAATATTTTGGAAAATTTAACATAAATCAAATCGTTACTTAACAGTGGTAAACAATATCATTAATTTCTTAGATTATATCTACATATTTAGGTTCACTACTTCAACATATAGTTAAAATGAATGCTGTCGTTGAAAGGCAAAAATATAAAAGACTTTTGTATGATTAAATATGTTTTTTAAATTTTATATTTTCAATCTCAATTTAAATCTTATTTATTAAACCATATACGATAAGGTAGTATTTTATCTAATCCATAAAGAAAAATCTCAAACATAACATATTATGTCACAGCCCTCAGTCAAATTTGTGTAGATCCGCTTTTGATAAGAAATCTGGCGAGACCGCCTTTAAGAATTTTTTAATTTTCATATATTTTCATGCCTTAACATCCTTATATTTGTTTTCTTTTGGACTATTATCAATCCAATACTTAACCTTGAATTGCTAAAATATTAAAATGGATTTAAAAGATAGAAAAATTACCACAAAAAAAAATCCTTTTGCAAACTCTATTTCCTAGAGGTTTTGGGCAGCGCATAGCTGAGCTGCAGGAAAATTGACAGTTGGAAAATCTTAAAATTAAAATAATAAAATGTTTGACCGTGCCGTGTAAATCTTGCTCGTTGTTGATCAAAGCCTTGGTGTGTCACCTAATTTTCTCTACAACATACCTTAACATAAATACCAGTATTATAGACCGTGCTACTACAGAAATGTTTGAATTGTGTTGGCCGACCAACTTAACCTTGGCTCGGGCGGCAGACTATCTTTTCATTACATTGACACTTTTTATTACATTTAACTTAAAATGTTGTTTTGTTTACCAACACATAAGTATAAAATTAGATTTTTTAAAAGATATTTAAACCTACACAATATTATTTCAGTGATATTTGTGACAGTAAAAATGTCAACAAAAGAAAATGATAACAATTCCCGTGCAGATTTGAAAGTGTTTCTGTAAGTAATAAAAAACATGCAATAATTCTTTTTTTTTCTTTTATGATTATAAAACTTAACATTAAATTAAAAAACCTAAAACAAAGTAACGTGCTAATGCAAAACTTTTGTTTTAACAAGACACAAAATAGTTTGTTTTTTTTTCAGAAATAACAAAGAACTACTACAAGTAAACCTGAATCAACAGCCCAATTCGATATCTTGCACATCTGGAGGCTACCGTATAGTTATAACAAAGATAAATGCCAGTGGTTGGTTTGATTTATATTAATTTTTGCTTAAATCTTGTTTTCAAATCCTTTATATTAACTCGTGGTGTCTGCGGCCGCCCGACCTTGCTTGCTTGCTTGTCGCCAAAACTTTTGATCGATTTTTACCCACTTGCTCGTAAGCTAGCGAGCTGAAATTTTGCAGGCAGTTTCGTTCCGATAATAAAAACAATATATCAAAATTTCAGATCGATCACATGTACCGTAAATAAATTATTGATTTTTTAGATTATTTTATTTATTCCTATGTATCATGCTATTTTTTGAGATAGAGTGTCGCGGTGCGTATTATATTGAACAACCTTTCTGTCGCGCAATAAGGTGCGTATTTTATTGACAACTCTTTTTATAAACATATTCCTGATCGGTGCGCATTAAATTAAACATGTTTTCACGACACAACTGCAATTTTGTATTTCTGGATGGTCTGGCGCTGCGTATTATAATGAACATTCTTTTAGTTACGTCTCGTACATAAAGGATTTATACTGAAAAACTTGGTTTTTTACGTTTTTTTAAAATTACTTTTGAGCTTCTGCAAAATTTATTAAGTAAAAGAAATCCATTGGAAGAACGTGTGGTCATTATTTTAATTTCCATTAAATAAACAATTACTTATTACAATTCAACAATCAACTATTAATATTGTTAGAAATAAACAAGAGAAAGATCACACAAATATGCGCTATAAAATGTTTCTAAATATCGAAATGTGTCATGTGTGGAATGATTCATACATTTGAAGACCTCAAGGAAAGAACGGCTATGTGACATTTTAAAATTTTTTTAGTTATCCCATGTATCTCATAGAGTACCAAAACAAGAAATTTCTGAATGAAGTTTTATGAAAAAATTATGTATCTGACCCTATTAAAAATTCAAATCGATTGAGTTAATTTATTAGAAATCTGTATAATTTTGAACTTTAAAACTTGAATATCTCAAAATAACAAAAATGTGACATAGCCGTTTCTTCCCCTTAGCTCCTCATTTGGTAAAAGTTAAGAAGACAACGATGCGCCCATAAATGGTATTGTAGGCCGACTAAGAAATTATTTTATTTGATATATATAGGGCCACCGATTTGTTGGATGAGAGTTTTCAGGAAAACACTTGCTTGTTTATTGTTTGGTTATTTTGGTACAAAATTAAAGTCGAAACACAAACGACTCCTTTATACATCTTTGCCATTCGCTGCTTAATTTTAAGCTTTGTTCTAAGTGTCTGACGTGGAACGTGCAGAACTTGAAGCAGTTCCCCAGTGAACACAAGCTTATATGGCATCGTCTTTACATGTTACATATGCTTTCTAATTCGGCTTCCTATCCCATTAATACTACAGTCTATTTGAATTCATTAGGAGTACCAATAAATGGTTTATGTATAGCTATAAGGGATACCAATGAAATATTTATGTAGTGCTATAAGGGTTACCAATCTATGGCGGATTAATGGGTGGGGGCTGAAAGGGGCCCCCGATGATTTAGGGGCCCCCAAATTTAGTATATTTTATAATAAAGGCGGACAAATGTTTGCATGAATTCCTGAAAATTATAAGAAAATATCATACATTAAATAAATTAATAAAATCTTATCTATTAATCTAATGGCTATTCGGACCCGATAGTCTTAGTAATCGAAATACCTGCTTTTATAGGCTCAATAGGTGAAAATATTAAAGAATAGTGTTTATCTATTTTAAATGTACATCTTTCGTCGAGCTCGTGTGGTCTTGTGGAAGTGTGTCAGCTTGCGGTGCAAGTGGTCACGCGATCGTGGTAATAGTGTGTGTGTTGTTGTTTGTTTTAATTGTCTTTTGACACTCAATTTAAGAATACCAGCAAACAGTTATTTCTTCGTATTCAGTTTTTTCATCAATAATATTTTTGTCTGTGAAGGTCAATCCCGTAGTACAGACAAAGTATGAGAAAAGAACCAATGAACTATTTAGTTACCAGTTACAGTCTTATATTAGCTGCTAGCAATCATTTTATTTAAAGGAACGCTGGCTGGGTAGGGCCCCAGTTCGAATTGAAGCCAGGGGTCCCATGCAGTCTTAATCCGCCCCATGTACCAATGAATGTTTATGCAGTAAACATCTGTGTTTTGGTTATATCAGGAGCAATGTAACCAAATATACTCTCACGTGAAAAGAAATTCTGACAAAAACATTTTCTGATTTCACAATGATTTTCCTTGTTGCGTATCAAAAACATTTAATACCATTCATCTCCACAGTCAACACCGTAGGATAAAATGAGAATCTCGTTTTTAAAATACTTTTATTTCCACTTCAGTAGCGCACTGTGTATATTAAACACATGGAGCTAAATTTTTATCAGGGATCACTTAAACGTATAATTTCAATTACAGTTACACTCGTTTGTTTTTTCTAGTTGATTCCATTTAACCCAGTGGTTCCCAAAGTGGTCCGCACGGACCCCCAGGGGTCCGCGGAACCCTTTAGGGGGTCCGTGGACTATTAAAATTGATTTGGGGGATCCCTGAACAACGTCAGGGGGTCCGCGCAAGGTTTAACATCAAATAATAAAACTGATAAATTTTTATTTTTATTGAAATTAAAATAAATAATAATAAATAAAATAGCATGTGAATGCCAGTTATACTAATTAAATACCATCTTAGATACTATCCTTCATGGATACAATGTTGTTTTACGTAGAAAAAGTTGTAGAACTACTGTAATTCCACAACTATAACCAATCAAAATACTTAGTTTGTTGAAAGGTCAAGCTTGATGCAGAAGAAATGCCGAATTCCTATAACTGTAAGTAGAAAAATACAAGTTTTTAACTTGAATCTACGAGGGTTGCAAGGTTGTGTATTTTTCGATGTGTCGGGAAGTTATATTTATCTAAATTGTATCCTATCATCAAACAATGTTTTCAATAGGGCTTTACTGTACCATTCCATTGAAAACGTTAATAATTCTTAACAGTGGTCTGTTACAACATATTAGAGAATGAGTGACCCCAAGGCTGGATTTAGACTTGATGCGGCCCTAAGCTATTTAAGGCCCTTTTGAAGTCGAGATATTCTATATCTATATGAAAATAAAATTTCGGGGGCCACCAAGAAGTCAGGGGCCCTAAGTTATAGCTTGTTTAGAAAAAAGGTAAATCCAGCACTGAGTGAGCCGAAGAAACAATTCCGACAATATGGTGTTATTGAATACTTGAAGTATGGCTAAATGTTTGGAAAAAGATACGAAAGGTGAAACGTTATTAACTGAATTTTTTTAAAATGTTTGAAGTTAAAGCAATGCTCTTGACTTTCTGGCATACTTAAAACATTCTGTACCAAATGTATTTTCAGT
Source organism: Ampullaceana balthica (assembly GCA_944989445.1). Lineage (NCBI taxonomy): Eukaryota > Metazoa > Mollusca > Gastropoda > Lymnaeidae > Ampullaceana > Ampullaceana balthica. The sequence continues at coordinate 5,501 of CALYLW010000580.1, read as the reverse complement.
AAATTGAGTCATTCATCAACGTCAAATATTCCAAAAAATCGTAGTGAAAGTTTGATCGGATCACTACATTATGACATTAGAGCAGTTAATAAAATCAAAAGGAATGTCTTGATGAGAGATTATTTGCTCACTATGGTTTGGAAAATGAAGAAGAGTATAATGGGTTATTTATTCACACAGAAGTACGCTGGTTATCACCACGTACATATTTAAATCGATTTAATGCTCTCTTAGATTCAGTGTCCAAATTCCTGGAAAACAAACACAATGATCAGCAACACAATTAACTCTCAAAATGACATATCCTTTATGAATGAATTATTTACCCAACTTTAACGAAACTAATTTGACACTACAAATACTACAAGGTAACCAATTAAATTTAATCAAAAATAAAAGCGTTATGTCTGAGTTTGTTGCAAACCTTTTTCTGTGCAAACAAAACTTAGGAACGGGAGAATGTTCTCAGTTTTCAAATCTTTTAAATTGCAAAATAGAGATAAATATTTGATTGCTTACTGTCAAAACTTAACGGCTCTTCATGCAGACCTCAGACCTGAACCAAAAATTTGTATGCATTCGTCACTATTGGATATTTCCGAATGGCAGTTGAACTCTTTAGCGCAAGGACAATCTAGGGTCCAAAACACAGATGAATACATACTAATACAGGAGCAGCTTATTGAAATATCGATAAATGAGGAACTAGAACCAATGTTTGGCCAAGGATAGCACAAATTCTGGTTACAAAGTCAGATCCCAATTTTATATCATGCATTATAGGTTATTGTGCAGAATTTTTTGACTGTTTTCATGTCTTCCTATTTGGTGGAACAAAGATTCAGTGGCGTTATCAACCTCATCATAAAATACAAGAGCAACAAAAATATAAAAAAATAAACGACTAGAAATTTGTGCTCGTGAGGATTTGTGGTTCCTATACACAAACATTCAGTCGGTCATAAATCCTAAATTTTAAAAGGCTATGTTCCGTGCGGTCATCGATAGCGATTGGTCCCTCAAACACACGTGACTCCTACAGCCAATCATATTGAACACGTTTACGTGGACGTTCAAAACTATTTATTTTTGGTGCAGTATTTCTTCGAAGAGTTTATTTTGAGTTATGCGCGTTGGGATTTATAGTTAAAATCTCTGTTTTTACGAGTTATTTATTTTAACTATGATGAATAGTATTTTTGACGTGATGCACATCTATGCCGGTCGAGACGGCTATTGGAGGGAAGTTACAACATGCCACCGAACGGTTGCGGAACGTCCTTGGAAGGGCTTTGTTGCTCCTACACTCATAAAATCTCGTCACGTTAATCCAAGTTATTAATTATTGTTTTCAATTTAATCTTAAACAAAAGTTATAATTTCAATAAAAACCGTACTTTTCTTCAAAATGTTGCTTTTGTAATTTTTGTACTATGCATTTATAAAGTTCATTTTCACTTGGGGGTCCGTGGGGTAAGTTTTGAGTATAAAAGGGGTCCGTGGGTCAAAAAAGTTTGGGAACCACTGATTTAGCAGGATCTTCTTTATAACTATGCTGTCTTCTTCTTCAGCCTAAATATAATAAAATACCAATGTTTGTACTTTTGTATGACACACGTATAATAGTTTCCTATATCTTATTTAGGATTGCATTTCCACATTCAATGTAGTTGGTTAGGAATACTTTAATTTTTTAATTTTGTGTACAATTAAATACTTTCAGTGGGTCGTATTATGAATTATTAATTAAACATTGCAATATTTTTACATCGAAATTATAATGAATCTAATATATGTTTTTCCTTTTTCAGCAAATAGGAAATTTGAAAGCAATAAAGAGAAAATAATACGAAAAATGAGCGACTATATTGTTGAGGAACTTTGCAACAACATCAGCGCTATTGTAATACTCCTATACCAAGAAGGTATATTGAGTCTGGCGGATAAATATGACATTGAAGATCAAACGACAAGACGGCAAAAGACTGAGCTCATGCTTGAAAAAATAATTGATAAATTACCGAGATCCTGGCCCAGATTTATCAAGGCTATAGAAGATGAGCACAAACATGTTGCCGAAAGAGTTCAAATGGATTTATTGATTTTAGAATTATTAGATTTTAGACGTATTTTGCTCATGCAAAAAGAGAGGAGGAGAGAATGGAATAGAAATGTTTATATTAAACTGGATGCTAATGTTTAAGAAGTGTTTCCTTACATGCAGGAAGCTACGGTGTCATTCTTTTCAAATATCTCTATCAGAATGGTACTCGAACACTTGAAACTTTTTGCATGCATACAATAACTCCTGCTTAAACATCATGTGTGAATATCCTCATCGAGAAGCTCTTGTGAATACTACATTAACAACTTTAATACAGCAAAACATTGCGAAAAGAAATAAAATATATATATGTGCTTTAATTAAAACAGAAAAAAACTCCAACACGTTAGCCAAAAACGATTATTGCATATTTTCCCTGAGACGTCTTTGTTTTGTTTTAACACATTAAACTAATTAATTATACAAACAAACCAATTAATCATACAACCAAAATAATTAATTATACAAACAAAGTAATTAATTATGCAAACAAACTAATTAATTATGCAAACTAATTAATTATACAAACAAACTAATTAATTATACAAACAAACTAATTAATTATACAAACAAACTAATTAATCATACAAACAAACTAATTAATTATACAAACAAAACTAATTTGCTAATCTACGGTCAGTGTCTTTTCATAAGTAATATTGAACCCTGATAAGTGATTATTTTTCCATTACCCTTTAGAAATGTAAGGACAAACCAGAAAGTGTAAACAAAATATTATAAACTTTGTGTAATAGATGACGTAATCATTCCTGGTAAATCTAAACATATTTTTTTCTAAATAATATCAACAGGTATTAGTTAGTTATAAAATCTCTTTAAAGTTTAAAATTATGAAACTACCTTTTGAAAAGCGACACATTTTTCAATTTTTTCACATTAACTATTAAAAATGTTTCACTCTTTTGTCCCTTACTCAATGTTCTCTATTACAAAAACAAATTTCGTACAAAATAATTGTGTTATTTATTTTATAAATATTTTAAGGTTCCATTGATAGCGTTTGTTGTTGCGTTTTGTTTTATTTATTTTTCGGTATGTTCTTGATTATTTATAGCAAACATACTTAATGAAAAACTACATCACTCAACGCTTTTCACGGTGGATGGTTAAAAAATGGAAGAAAAAAATGTGACTAATTGAATATTAAGTGTACATTAAAAATTAAATATTTAGACAATGTTTTTAAAAAATGTATGATACGTATAGCCTACGTGGAAGAGCGTGATCTTTTGTCATAGACAACATTTTGTCTTAAACGAACCTTAACAACTAAACCTATACTGATTTTTAATATGTTTTGTATCGCATATCTTGTTATATCAATAATGTTTAAAAGCTTTTTTTAAAAACAATAATTTTATTAAAAATCACTTCAAATATAAACTTTATAAATATAAATTATAAAGGTGCATATAACTTACAAATTTATGTAAGAAATATGTAATTCTTATTCTGTGTATGACAAAGTAGGAAAAAAAATTTTTTAAATGCTTTAGACCTATTACCAATATTATTATATGAATTCAAAAGTGTTCATATTGGATTATTTCTTAAAATCAAATAATTTAGTATGTTTCGTGAATTTTCGCTAAAGTCAAATTTATAAATCCCATAATCACCAAGGCTTGGTAAGTTAGACTGCGAGTCTAAAAACCTGTATTTATTACCTTTATAAATAAACCTTCCTCTTTCACCCAAAAATAGTGTTTGTTTATCTTTTGTTAATATTTTATTATTATTTTTAGCGTCTATTAAAAATTAAAATTTCTTTAAAAAATTGTTTTAATTAAAAAAACTACTGCATGTTGTTAAATTTATGAACTATTCTCTCACAAGAAACAAACATTTGATCAATAGAAGACATAAACATCAATTAAAATCTCTTTATCAAATTTTAAATACTACTATGTAATTACAATATTTTTTAAATTAAATACATTTACCCAAGGCCGTAACCAGGCATTTATAAGGGGGGTTAGCAAACTTGTCGCGAAGGGATTTCATGTTAAGATAAGAAAAACCTCTCATAACGTGCTCCTCTCATAACGAGATTTCTCATAACGAGCAACATTTTTATAGAAAAAGTTGCTCCCTTAACGAGCGAAGATTCGCATCACGAGTATTCACGAGTGACGCAGAAAGGGAAACTCCTTTTTTCCTGGAAATTCATTAGTGAGCCGGTATTGCAAAATAAATCCTACCCCATACAGAGTCTCCCCCTGGAGACTCTGTTTTAAAACAAATCATCAGAGAAAATGTTTTCCTGCCGAGTAAAATTAATTCGCCCCTACCCTGTAAAATATTCCCTCCCCCAAAATAAATCCGCCCCCATCATACTTTCGATATAAAACAAAGAGATCATTAAAAAACAAAAGAATAAAGAATACTTACTCGTGTATTGCTGTAATATTCACACATGTTTACTGTAATACTATTTATTGTAGTGGCGTAGATATAGAGAGATAAGAGGGGGGTGCGGTCCATACCTTTTGACACCTCTCAGGGACGTGACATAATATTCACACATGTATACTGTAATACTAGTTATTGTAGTGGCGTAGAAATAGAGAGATAAGAGGGGGGTGCGGACCATACCATTTGACACTTCTCAGGGGCGTGATATAATTTGAAAAATTACTTAATTACTTCATTTTTCCCGCTGCACAAATTGACGCACAGGCAGTTTTGGGGTTATAAAGGCAGTTGTTTTGTTTCATAAAGCAAGGATTATGTCTTTATAGGCATGGGTTTGTGTTGTTACTATAAATAGTAAGGTTGTACAACGTCGGGTGTTCAGAGGATCAGAAAGTTTCTTAATATCTAGAGTCGGGGGGAAAGGGTGGGAGTGACCCAATTAAGTACCCGCACGGAGGGAACAAAAATTGGGCTACGACACTGACCTGTTTAACTTATGACCTGATTATAAAGTCTTTTTTTTTAAAACTCTGTGGGCTATGCATTGTTATTGTGAGACTCAGAGGCGAGGCGTCAATGGAGGTGGGGGGGGGGTATTGGTAGTGCTGACTGCACTGGCTGACACTATCACAAGGGGGTAAAACCAAAATCTAAAATTAAGTATTTTTCCGTTATTTGGCACTGGCTGACTCGGGGGGGGGGACTATGGGTTTAGTCATGAGGGGGTGACACATTGAGCTTATATATATATACATACATACATACATACATACATACATACATACATACATACATACATACATACATACATACATACATACATACATACATACATACATACATACATACATACATACATACATACATACATACATACATACATACATACATACATACATACATACATACATACATACATACATACATACATACATACATACATACATGTTCGTTCGTCCGT
>CALYLW010000579.1:235000-378993 GCA_944989445.1 Ampullaceana balthica | reverse complement strand
TGTTGGAGGATTTGTGTGTATCAATGTCAGGAAGGAACCTTGACCAGTTTGGGTTACCAACGCCTCAAAGAAATGAAAACAATCTTCAGAATAGTGAAATTCTACGAGAACAAAATTATAACACAAATGAATTGATGGCCTATGTCTCAGAAAATCAACCACGTTTAGTTGAGGATCAAAGAGCTGCCTACATTCACATCTTAGAACTGGTTACCTCAAAAAAAGGTGGAATCATATTCCTTGATGCTCCAGGAGGTACAGGTAAAACATTTGTGATCAATTTGCTCTTGGCTACAATCAGACGAGACAAAGGTATTGCTCTAGCCGTTGCTTCTTCTGGCATAGCATCAACATTGCTTGCCGGGGGTAGAACAGCTCATTCTGCCTTCAAGTTACCTTTGAACATGAACCATTCTGAGAATGTAACCTGCAACATATCAAAAGGATCAGGAAAGGCCAAGGTACTAGAACAGTGTTCTCTCATTGTCTGGGATGAGTGTACAATGTCACACAAGCGAGCTCTTGAAGCCTTGAACAACACTCTTCAGGATTTAAAAGGAAACACAAAACTAATGGGAGGAACAGTTGTGGTATTAGCTGGAGATTTTAGACAAACTTTGCCTGTCATTCCAAGGTCAACACCAAGCGATGAGTTGAATGCCTTCCTCAAAGCTTCAACTCTGTGGAAACAGGTCAAGAAAATGACTCTGACCACCAACATGAGAGTCCATTTACATGGAGATAATGCAGCAGGCTACTTCTCACATCAATTGCTTCAACTTGGCGATGGAAAGTGGCAGGTAGACCCAGCATCAGGAACAGTTTCTTTCCCATCAAATTTTTGCACTGTAGCAAAGTCACTTGAAGAGTTGAAACTTGCCGTTTTTCCAAACATCCAAGACCAGTTTAAAAATCCTGAGTGGTTGTGCGAAAGGGCCATTCTTGCTCCAAAGAATTCAAGTGTCAACAGCATCAATTCTCAAATTCAAAATTTTCTACCAGGCATTTCAAAAAACTACAAATCTATTGATACGGTTACAGATCCGGCCCAAGCTGTTTACTATCCAACAGAATTTTTGAATTCATTAGATCCTCCTGGCATGCCATCACATAACTTGGAACTTAAAATCGGAGCTCCTATCATACTTCTGAGAAATTTGGATCCCCCTAAACTATGCAATGGAACACGATTGAGCATCAAGCATCTCTTACCTCATGTAATAGAAGCCACAATTTTGACAGGCTGCGCCAAAGGAGAAGATGTCTTCATCCCAAGAATTCCACTCATACCAACAGATATGCCTTTTGATTTCAAGCGCCTCCAGTTTCCAATCAGGCTTGCATTTGCCATGTCTATCAACAAGGCACAGGGACAGTCTTTAAAAGTGGCAGGCATTGTACTTGAGGAAGCATGCTTTGCCCACGGACAGCTATATGTGGCATGTTCTAGAGTTGGGTCACCAACAAATCTTTTCATTTTTGCACCAGACGGAAAAACCAAAAATATAGTCTATCGACAAGCCTTAATATAAGCAATATATAAATTACATGTACTTATTTTTAATTACATTTCAATTTATTTTTTAAATTGTTTTTCAATGAATGAATTGAAATATTTTTTTTAAAAATCTGTTGACTATTATTTTAATCGTGCGACGCCGGGTAACCCGGCTAGTAAATAATAATTAATATATTTTTTACGTACAAACTTCTCCCGCTTAATATTATAATTTATTTTATTACATTATGTGGATCGGCAGACGTCAACTAAAAATGGCTGACAGCACCAGCGCAGTTAAATTTAAACATATAACTAGAAAGTTGAGCGAAAATTGTGTTTTTAAGCTCACTGCGGATGGCAAAGTCGAAGATGGTGAAAACGTTTACTGTGTCCACTGCCATAAACAATTCTCTTTTAAAGGATCAAATACATCGCTGACGTACCACCTTCAGCAAAAACATCCGATCAAGTATCAACACATTGTCATAAACTTTAGTTCAAAATATTTTTAATGTTCAATGTCCGTGAGAAATGTTCAGTTTAATGACGTCATAAAGTTCTCATTTATTCTTTATTAGAAATTATCGATTAATTAATCGATAATTTTTCAAAAGTTAACGATTAAATTTTAATTAATCGAAAATATTAGCGCTATTTTGACTTTCTGGTGCTATAAGACTTGTCAGCAGTATATGACTTGATGGCGCTCTACCACTTGACTTAAGGGTGCTATTTGACTTTTTAAATTATTGTTATAATAACCGGGTAGCCCATTATTTTCTTATTAATAGGATTACGATTATTATTATTTAAATTATTATTTCCACGACACCTTCAGTCCACCCTGCCCCCCCTCACCTTAGCCCAAGGGACAGCACCCGTGAATATTTCCGTTTCACGCTGCAACGTAAACCAGAGCGTCACTGCTATATTTAGAGGTAGAGGCAATGGGACATGAAAGGAAATCTATTTGAATTCAATAAACAAAACTAACCAACTAGTTAGGGCGCTTTGCCATCATGCAGCCACGAAGCCTCGCGACTCGTTACAGTTTCCATTTGTCCCCAACACAACGGTCTTGTGACGCACACGTTGACCTTGGCTGGCCTTGATTTGTCCCTGATCCGGGTTGGTCCGGGTCAGCCAAGCGGAACGGATACTGTTCTGAATTTCAAATCCTGTTTATGATCAGCCGTGTTGAGAACGGAGTGCTGACTTTGGGGGTGGGGGTGGGGGCTGGGTGGGGGTGGGGTTCTACCCTGGGACTGGGGCGTTGTTGAAAGTGGGTTAGGAATGTTATTGTGCACGTATGAAAGGTTTTGCCACCCTCCCCTCGCCCCCACCCACCAAATAATTGACGTGTAGGAAAAAGGTTTCGCGTGAGACCGTACTGTGTAGAATAAAAATATGTCCGACCTGAGGCTTTTGAGGACAGAAGAAAGGTTGGGGGGGGGGACTGTCTTCCTAACAGGAATCCATTGATCAATGCCATACTTCAGGTTGAAGTCCCGTGATGAATAAAACAGCAGCTGACCAATCGAACACCGAACATTGTGTTGACAACTTGTGTACGGAAGGCTGTTTGTTGTACCACCATCTGTTAGTAGCACTCACCTACACTCCCAACATGTCAGCAGTTTCTATTCGTCGGCAAGAGGTGATAGTTGCAACTAGATTTGACTTTTAATAAAAAATAATCAAGGTTTGGAATATGATGAAGCATGCTATTTATGCCTTTAATTTGATTTTAGATTAGAGTTTTACGGTTAATACATTCGAGATAGTCAGGTTTATTCTCATTGATGGCAACTTTAGTTTTTTGAACAAAATATTTTAAAAATCAAATGTCTGAGTCTGGGAATCAAAAAGAAAATAGGTTTCAAAGGGTGCAGACAGCGAGACAAAAACACGCAGCGATGTTCTTTCGTTACGTGCACAGGAAAGACTTCGTTGCTGTGCCCCTAAGACCTAAGAAGACATTGACTATTTTTGATCCGACTAAGATGAGCCAAAATAGAAAAAAAGAATCAGCTCATAAAATGGTAAAATAAATCTCGAATGTTTTTATCGGAAATCAGGCATATCCAAAATCTGATATGAAATTCTACAACTCTACACTCTTTTAAGAACACAACTGTCAAAGATCATCTCACAACATTCTTCATAGTGAACGACAGTTCACGTCATACACGGGCTTGCATCTTAGTTTATTCTTCTATGCATTAAGGACCCACGATCACTGTTGGCATTATTCTGTCTGCGTATAATGAGGTTGTTCGCGACGTTTCTGTGAAGAGGACACTTCAGCGGTCGCAAGGGTTACCCAGGAGCTGGAGTTTGGGACAGAAGGCACATAGTCACGAATGTGTCCAGTGTAGTCGGCTCACCTGATCTTTTGGAAGATTGTCCCGGTGACTGATTGTCTTCAGTAGTTAGGGTGCATCCATAAATGACGTCACGCAATTTTGGCCGATTTTTACGCCCCCCCCCCACACACACCCCTCGTCACACTTCGTCACAAAAACTTAGACCCCCTCTCCAATAAGACGTCACGAAGCTTTGACCCCCTACCCTAAAAGCCATATTTTCTACTTGAAATTTAGCATGTTGCACATTACTTTTTTCATTTAAGTATATATTTGGTGTTAGTCTGCACCCTAATATCGTAACACGATTGAAGCCATTGAAAATTTCATTAAATAAATTTGAAAGCAATCAAATATTGAAGTGGAACTTTTATTTAAAGTAGCGCGTTTTTGATGTGACGTCACATTTCCTACACCCCCCTCTCCCTCGTCACACATCGTCATAAATGCGTGATCCCTCCCCCCCCCCAAAGGTGCGTTACGTCATTTATAGACGACCCTCTCTTACTGTGTTAATGTTGTTATAAACGAGGACTGCCTATAATTTTTTCGTCTTTTTCATGGAGGGAGTGAGATTCTGCTTTATGCTACATCATTGGACAAGGCCACAGCATTGACCAGTGTGATGTAAATGTAAGATAAGACATGGCAGTAGTCTGCCATTTACACGGGCAAGGAGAAAAATGAAAGACGGTTATTTAATTATTTTTTTCTAAAAACGGTTGTTATAGTTGTACAATGGACTGGAAGACTGGCTCTTGCAACCTACAATTAGTATTTAGTACACCATGACATAAACGGTTGTTATAGTTGTACAATGGACTGGAAGACTGGCTCTTGCAACCTACAATTAGTATTTAGTACACCATGACATAAACGGTTGTTATAGTTGTACAATGGACTGGAAGACTGGCTCTTGCAACCTACAATTAGTACTTAGTACACCATGACATAAACGGTTGTTATAGTTGTACAATGGACTGGAAGACTGGCTTATGCAACCTACAATTAGTACTTAGTACACCATGACATAAACGGTTGTTATAGTTGTACAATGGACTGGAAGACTGGCTCTTGCAACCTACAATTAGTACTTAGTACACCATGACATAAACGGTTGTTATAGTTGTACAATGGACTGGAAGACTGGCTCTTGCAACCTACAATTAGTACTTAGTACACATGACATAAACGGTTGTTATAGTTGTACAATGGACTGGAAGACTGGCTCTTGCAACCTACAATTAGTACTTAGTACACATGACATAAACGGTTGTTATAGTTGACAATGGACTGAAGACTGGCTTTGAACCTACAATTAGTATAGTACACATGACTAAACGGTTTTAAGTGTACAATGACTGAAGCTCTTGCAACCTACAATTAGTACTTAGTACACATGACATAAACGGTTGTTATAGTTGTACAATGGACTGGAAGACTGGCTCTTGCAACCTACAATTAGTACTTAGTACACCATGACATAAACGGTTGTTATAGTTGTACAATGGACTGGAAGACTGGCTCTTGTAACCTACAATTAGTACTTAGTACACCATGACATAAACGGTTGTTATAGTTGTACAATGGACTGGAAGACTGGCTCTTGTAACCTACAATTAGTACTTAGTACACCATGACATAAACGGTTGTTATAGTTGTACAATGGACTGGAAGACTGGCTCTTGTAACCTACAATTAGTACTTAGTACACCATGACATAAACGGTTGTTATAGTTGTACAATGGACTGGAAGACTGGCTCTTGCAACCTACAATTAGTACTTAGTACACCATGACATAAACGGTTGTTATAGTTGTACAATGGACTGGAAGACTGGCTCTTGCAACCTACAATTAGTACTTAGTACACATGACATAAACGGTTGTTATAGTTGTACAATGGACTGGAAGACTGGCTCTTGCAACCTACAATTAGTACTTAGTACACATGACATAAACGGTTGTTATAGTTGTACAATGGACTGGAAGACTGGCTCTTGCAACCTACAATTAGTACTTAGTACACATGACATAAACGGTTGTTATAGTTGTACAATGGACTGGAAGACTGGCTCTTGCAACCTACAATTAGTACTTAGTACACCATGACATAAACGGTTGTTATAGTTGTACAATGGACTGGAAGACTGGCTCTTGCAACCTACAATTAGTACTTAGTACACCATGACATAAACGGTTGTTATAGTTGTACAATGGACTGGAAGACTGGCTCTTGCAACCTACAATTAGTACTTAGTACACATGACATAAACGGTTGTTATAGTTGTACAATGGACTGGAAGACTGGCTCTTGCAACCTACAATTAGTACTTAGTACACCATGACATAAACGGTTGTTATAGTTGTACAATGGACTGGAAGACTGGCTCTTGCAACCTACAATTAGTACTTAGTACACCATGACATAAACGGTTGTTATAGTTGTACAATGGACTGGAAGACTGGCTCTTGCAACCTACAATTAGTACTTAGTACACCATGACATAAACGGTTGTTATAGTTGTACAATGGACTGGAAGACTGGCTCTTGCAACCTACAATTAGTACTTAGTACACCATGACATAAACGGTTGTTATAGTTGTACAATGGACTGGAAGACTGGCTCTTGCAACCTACAATTAGTACTTAGTACACATGACATAAACGGTTGTTATAGTTGTACAATGGACTGGAAGACTGGCTCTTGCAACCTACAATTAGTACTTAGTACACATGACATAAACGGTTGTTATAGTTGTACAATGGACTGGAAGACTGGCTCTTGCAACCTACAATTAGTACTTAGTACACATGACATAAACGGTTGTTATAGTTGTACAATGGACTGGAAGACTGGCTCTTGCAACCTACAATTAGTACTTAGTACACATGACATAAACGGTTGTTATAGTTGTACAATGGACTGGAAGACTGGCTCTTGCAACCTACAATTAGTACTTAGTACACCATGACATAAACGGTTGTTATAGTTGTACAATGGACTGGAAGACTGGCTCTTGCAACCTACAATTAGTACTTAGTACACATGACATAAACGGTTGTTATAGTTGTACAATGGACTGGAAGACTGGCTCTTGCAACCTACAATTAGTACTTAGTACACCATGACATAAACGGTTGTTATAGTTGTACAATGGACTGGAAGACTGGCTCTTGCAACCTACAATTAGTACTTAGTACACATGACATAAACGGTTGTTATAGTTGTACAATGGACTGGAAGACTGGCTCTTGCAACCTACAATTAGTACTTAGTACACCATGACATAAACGGTTGTTATAGTTGTACAATGGACTGGAAGACTGGCTCTTGCAACCTACAATTAGTACTTAGTACACCATGACATAAACGGTTGTTATAGTTGTACAATGGACTGGAAGACTGGCTCTTGCAACCTACAATTAGTACTTAGTACACCATGACATAAACGGTTGTTATAGTTGTACAATGGACTGGAAGACTGGCTCTTGCAACCTACAATTAGTACTTAGTACACCATGACATAAACGGTTGTTATAGTTGTACAATGGACTGGAAGACTGGCTCTTGCAACCTACAATTAGTACTTAGTACACCATGACATAAACGGTTGTTATAGTTGTACAATGGACTGGAAGACTGGCTCTTGCAACCTACAATTAGTACTTAGTACACCATGACATAAACGGTTGTTATAGTTGTACAATGGACTGGAAGACTGGCTCTTGCAACCTACAATTAGTACTTAGTACACCATGACATAAACGGTTGTTATAGTTGTACAATGGACTGGAAGACTGGCTCTTGCAACCTACAATTAGTACTTAGTACACCATGACATAAACGGTTGTTATAGTTGTACAATGGACTGGAAGACTGGCTCTTGCAACCTACAATTAGTACTTAGTACACATGACATAAACGGTTGTTATAGTTGTACAATGGACTGGAAGACTGGCTCTTGCAACCTACAATTAGTACTTAGTACACCATGACATAAACGGTTGTTATAGTTGTACAATGGACTGGAAGACTGGCTCTTGCAACCTACAATTAGTACTTAGTACACATGACATAAACGGTTGTTATAGTTGTACAATGGACTGGAAGACTGGCTCTTGTAACCTACAATTAGTACTTAGTACACATGACATAAACGGTTGTTATAGTTGTACAATGGACTGGAAGACTGGCTCTTGTAACCTACAATTAGTACTTAGTACACCATGACATAAACGGTTGTTATAGTTGTACAATGGACTGGAAGACTGGCTCTTGCAACCTACAATTAGTACTTAGTACACATGACATAAACGGTTGTTATAGTTGTACAATGGACTGGAAGACTGGCTCTTGCAACCTACAATTAGTACTTAGTACACATGACATAAACGGTTGTTATAGTTGTACAATGGACTGGAAGACTGGCTCTTGTAACCTACAATTAGTACTTAGTACACCATGACATAAACGGTTGTTATAGTTGTACAATGGACTGGAAGACTGGCTCTTGTAACCTACAATTAGTACTTAGTACACCATGACATAAACGGTTGTTATAGTTGTACAATGGACTGGAAGACTGGCTCTTGCAACCTACAATTAGTACTTAGTACACCATGACATAAACGGTTGTTATAGTTGTACAATGGACTGGAAGACTGGCTCTTGTAACCTACAATTAGTACTTAGTACACCATGACATAAACGGTTGTTATAGTTGTACAATGGACTGGAAGACTGGCTCTTGTAACCTACAATTAGTACTTAGTACACCATGACATAAACGGTTGTTATAGTTGTACAATGGACTGGAAGACTGGCTCTTGCAACCTACAATTAGTACTTAGTACACCATGACATAAACGGTTGTTATAGTTGTACAATGGACTGGAAGACTGGCTCTTGCAACCTACAATTAGTACTTAGTACACCATGACATAAACGGTTGTTATAGTTGTACAATGGACTGGAAGACTGGCTCTTGCAACCTACAATTAGTACTTAGTACACCATGACATAAACGGTTGTTATAGTTGTACAATGGACTGGAAGACTGGCTCTTGCAACCTACAATTAGTACTTAGTACACCATGACATAAACGGTTGTTATAGTTGTACAATGGACTGGAAGACTGGCTCTTGCAACCTACAATTAGTACTTAGTACACCATGACATAAACGGTTGTTATAGTTGTACAATGGACTGGAAGACTGGCTCTTGCAACCTACAATTAGTACTTAGTACACCATGACATAAACGGTTGTTATAGTTGTACAATGGACTGGAAGACTGGCTCTTGCAACCTACAATTAGTACTTAGTACACCATGACATAAACGGTTGTTATAGTTGTACAATGGACTGGAAGACTGGCTCTTGCAACCTACAATTAGTACTTAGTACACCATGACATAAACGGTTGTTATAGTTGTACAATGGACTGGAAGACTGGCTCTTGCAACCTACAATTAGTACTTAGTACACATGACATAAACGGTTGTTATAGTTGTACAATGGACTGGAAGACTGGCTCTTGCAACCTACAATTAGTACTTAGTACACATGACATAAACGGTTGTTATAGTTGTACAATGGACTGGAAGACTGGCTCTTGCAACCTACAATTAGTACTTAGTACACATGACATAAACGGTTGTTATAGTTGTACAATGGACTGGAAGACTGGCTCTTGCAACCTACAATTAGTACTTAGTACACCATGACATAAACGGTTGTTATAGTTGTACAATGGACTGGAAGACTGGCTCTTGCAACCTACAATTAGTACTTAGTACACATGACATAAACGGTTGTTATAGTTGTACAATGGACTGGAAGACTGGCTCTTGCAACCTACAATTAGTACTTAGTACACCATGACATAAACGGTTGTTATAGTTGTACAATGGACTGGAAGACTGGCTCTTGTAACCTACAATTAGTACTTAGTACACATGACATAAACGGTTGTTATAGTTGTACAATGGACTGGAAGACTGGCTCTTGCAACCTACAATTAGTACTTAGTACACCATGACATAAACGGTTGTTATAGTTGTACAATGGACTGGAAGACTGGCTCTTGCAACCTACAATTAGTACTTAGTACACCATGACATAAACGGTTGTTATAGTTGTACAATGGACTGGAAGACTGGCTCTTGTAACCTACAATTAGTACTTAGTACACCATGACATAAACGGTTGTTATAGTTGTACAATGGACTGGAAGACTGGCTCTTGTAACCTACAATTAGTACTTAGTACACCATGACATAAACGGTTGTTATAGTTGTACAATGGACTGGAAGACTGGCTCTTGTAACCTACAATTAGTACTTAGTACACCATGACATAAACGGTTGTTATAGTTGTACAATGGACTGGAAGACTGGCTCTTGTAACCTACAATTAGTACTTAGTACACCATGACATAAACGGTTGTTATAGTTGTACAATGGACTGGAAGACTGGCTCTTGTAACCTACAATTAGTACTTAGTACACCATGACATAAACGGTTGTTATAGTTGTACAATGGACTGGAAGACTGGCTCTTGCAACCTACAATTAGTACTTAGTACACCATGACATAAACGGTTGTTATAGTTGTACAATGGACTGGAAGACTGGCTCTTGCAACCTACAATTAGTACTTAGTACACCATGACATAAACGGTTGTTATAGTTGTACAATGGACTGGAAGACTGGCTCTTGCAACCTACAATTAGTACTTAGTACACATGACATAAACGGTTGTTATAGTTGTACAATGGACTGGAAGACTGGCTCTTGCAACCTACAATTAGTACTTAGTACACATGACATAAACGGTTGTTATAGTTGTACAATGGACTGGAAGACTGGCTCTTGCAACCTACAATTAGTACTTAGTACACCATGACATAAACGGTTGTTATAGTTGTACAATGGACTGGAAGACTGGCTCTTGCAACCTACAATTAGTACTTAGTACACCATGACATAAACGGTTGTTATAGTTGTACAATGGACTGGAAGACTGGCTCTTGCAACCTACAATTAGTACTTAGTACACCATGACATAAACGGTTGTTATAGTTGTACAATGGACTGGAAGACTGGCTCTTGCAACCTACAATTAGTACTTAGTACACCATGACATAAACGGTTGTTATAGTTGTACAATGGACTGGAAGACTGGCTCTTGCAACCTACAATTAGTACTTAGTACACATGACATAAACGGTTGTTATAGTTGTACAATGGACTGGAAGACTGGCTCTTGCAACCTACAATTAGTACTTAGTACACATGACATAAACGGTTGTTATAGTTGTACAATGGACTGGAAGACTGGCTCTTGCAACCTACAATTAGTACTTAGTACACATGACATAAACGGTTGTTATAGTTGTACAATGGACTGGAAGACTGGCTCTTGCAACCTACAATTAGTACTTAGTACACATGACATAAACGGTTGTTATAGTTGTACAATGGACTGGAAGACTGGCTCTTGCAACCTACAATTAGTACTTAGTACACATGACATAAACGGTTGTTATAGTTGTACAATGGACTGGAAGACTGGCTCTTGCAACCTACAATTAGTACTTAGTACACATGACATAAACGGTTGTTATAGTTGTACAATGGACTGGAAGACTGGCTCTTGTAACCTACAATTAGTACTTAGTACACCATGACATAAACGGTTGTTATAGTTGTACAATGGACTGGAAGACTGGCTCTTGTAACCTACAATTAGTACTTAGTACACCATGACATAAACGGTTGTTATAGTTGTACAATGGACTGGAAGACTGGCTCTTGTAACCTACAATTAGTACTTAGTACACCATGACATAAACGGTTGTTATAGTTGTACAATGGACTGGAAGACTGGCTCTTGCAACCTACAATTAGTACTTAGTACACCATGACATAAACGGTTGTTATAGTTGTACAATGGACTGGAAGACTGGCTCTTGCAACCTACAATTAGTACTTAGTACACCATGACATAAACGGTTGTTATAGTTGTACAATGGACTGGAAGACTGGCTCTTGCAACCTACAATTAGTACTTAGTACACATGACATAAACGGTTGTTATAGTTGTACAATGGACTGGAAGACTGGCTCTTGCAACCTACAATTAGTACTTAGTACACCATGACATAAACGGTTGTTATAGTTGTACAATGGACTGGAAGACTGGCTCTTGCAACCTACAATTAGTACTTAGTACACCATGACATAAACGGTTGTTATAGTTGTACAATGGACTGGAAGACTGGCTCTTGCAACCTACAATTAGTACTTAGTACACCATGACATAAACGGTTGTTATAGTTGTACAATGGACTGGAAGACTGGCTCTTGCAACCTACAATTAGTACTTAGTACACCATGACATAAACGGTTGTTATAGTTGTACAATGGACTGGAAGACTGGCTCTTGCAACCTACAATTAGTACTTAGTACACATGACATAAACGGTTGTTATAGTTGTACAATGGACTGGAAGACTGGCTCTTGCAACCTACAATTAGTACTTAGTACACATGACATAAACGGTTGTTATAGTTGTACAATGGACTGGAAGACTGGCTCTTGCAACCTACAATTAGTACTTAGTACACATGACATAAACGGTTGTTATAGTTGTACAATGGACTGGAAGACTGGCTCTTGCAACCTACAATTAGTACTTAGTACACATGACATAAACGGTTGTTATAGTTGTACAATGGACTGGAAGACTGGCTCTTGCAACCTACAATTAGTACTTAGTACACCATGACATAAACGGTTGTTATAGTTGTACAATGGACTGGAAGACTGGCTCTTGCAACCTACAATTAGTACTTAGTACACATGACATAAACGGTTGTTATAGTTGTACAATGGACTGGAAGACTGGCTCTTGCAACCTACAATTAGTACTTAGTACACCATGACATAAACGGTTGTTATAGTTGTACAATGGACTGGAAGACTGGCTCTTGCAACCTACAATTAGTACTTAGTACACCATGACATAAACGGTTGTTATAGTTGTACAATGGACTGGAAGACTGGCTCTTGTAACCTACAATTAGTACTTAGTACACCATGACATAAACGGTTGTTATAGTTGTACAATGGACTGGAAGACTGGCTCTTGCAACCTACAATTAGTACTTAGTACACCATGACATAAACGGTTGTTATAGTTGTACAATGGACTGGAAGACTGGCTCTTGTAACCTACAATTAGTACTTAGTACACCATGACATAAACGGTTGTTATAGTTGTACAATGGACTGGAAGACTGGCTCTTGCAACCTACAATTAGTACTTAGTACACCATGACATAAACGGTTGTTATAGTTGTACAATGGACTGGAAGACTGGCTCTTGCAACCTACAATTAGTACTTAGTACACATGACATAAACGGTTGTTATAGTTGTACAATGGACTGGAAGACTGGCTCTTGCAACCTACAATTAGTACTTAGTACACCATGACATAAACGGTTGTTATAGTTGTACAATGGACTGGAAGACTGGCTCTTGCAACCTACAATTAGTACTTAGTACACCATGACATAAACGGTTGTTATAGTTGTACAATGGACTGGAAGACTGGCTCTTGCAACCTACAATTAGTACTTAGTACACCATGACATAAACGGTTGTTATAGTTGTACAATGGACTGGAAGACTGGCTCTTGCAACCTACAATTAGTACTTAGTACACCATGACATAAACGGTTGTTATAGTTGTACAATGGACTGGAAGACTGGCTCTTGCAACCTACAATTAGTACTTAGTACACATGACATAAACGGTTGTTATAGTTGTACAATGGACTGGAAGACTGGCTCTTGCAACCTACAATTAGTACTTAGTACACATGACATAAACGGTTGTTATAGTTGTACAATGGACTGGAAGACTGGCTCTTGCAACCTACAATTAGTACTTAGTACACATGACATAAACGGTTGTTATAGTTGTACAATGGACTGGAAGACTGGCTCTTGCAACCTACAATTAGTACTTAGTACACCATGACATAAACGGTTGTTATAGTTGTACAATGGACTGGAAGACTGGCTCTTGCAACCTACAATTAGTACTTAGTACACCATGACATAAACGGTTGTTATAGTTGTACAATGGACTGGAAGACTGGCTCTTGCAACCTACAATTAGTACTTAGTACACCATGACATAAACGGTTGTTATAGTTGTACAATGGACTGGAAGACTGGCTCTTGCAACCTACAATTAGTACTTAGTACACATGACATAAACGGTTGTTATAGTTGTACAATGGACTGGAAGACTGGCTCTTGCAACCTACAATTAGTACTTAGTACACCATGACATAAACGGTTGTTATAGTTGTACAATGGACTGGAAGACTGGCTCTTGCAACCTACAATTAGTACTTAGTACACCATGACATAAACGGTTGTTATAGTTGTACAATGGACTGGAAGACTGGCTCTTGTAACCTACAATTAGTACTTAGTACACCATGACATAAACGGTTGTTATAGTTGTACAATGGACTGGAAGACTGGCTCTTGCAACCTACAATTAGTACTTAGTACACATGACATAAACGGTTGTTATAGTTGTACAATGGACTGGAAGACTGGCTCTTGCAACCTACAATTAGTACTTAGTACACCATGACATAAACGGTTGTTATAGTTGTACAATGGACTGGAAGACTGGCTCTTGCAACCTACAATTAGTACTTAGTACACCATGACATAAACGGTTGTTATAGTTGTACAATGGACTGGAAGACTGGCTCTTGCAACCTACAATTAGTACTTAGTACACCATGACATAAACGGTTGTTATAGTTGTACAATGGACTGGAAGACTGGCTCTTGCAACCTACAATTAGTACTTAGTACACCATGACATAAACGGTTGTTATAGTTGTACAATGGACTGGAAGACTGGCTCTTGCAACCTACAATTAGTACTTAGTACACCATGACATAAACGGTTGTTATAGTTGTACAATGGACTGGAAGACTGGCTCTTGCAACCTACAATTAGTACTTAGTACACCATGACATAAACGGTTGTTATAGTTGTACAATGGACTGGAAGACTGGCTCTTGCAACCTACAATTAGTACTTAGTACACCATGACATAAACGGTTGTTATAGTTGTACAATGGACTGGAAGACTGGCTCTTGCAACCTACAATTAGTACTTAGTACACCATGACATAAACGGTTGTTATAGTTGTACAATGGACTGGAAGACTGGCTCTTGCAACCTACAATTAGTACTTAGTACACCATGACATAAACGGTTGTTATAGTTGTACAATGGACTGGAAGACTGGCTCTTGCAACCTACAATTAGTACTTAGTACACCATGACATAAACGGTTGTTATAGTTGTACAATGGACTGGAAGACTGGCTCTTGTAACCTACAATTAGTACTTAGTACACATGACATAAACGGTTGTTATAGTTGTACAATGGACTGGAAGACTGGCTCTTGCAACCTACAATTAGTACTTAGTACACATGACATAAACGGTTGTTATAGTTGTACAATGGACTGGAAGACTGGCTCTTGCAACCTACAATTAGTACTTAGTACACCATGACATAAACGGTTGTTATAGTTGTACAATGGACTGGAAGACTGGCTCTTGTAACCTACAATTAGTACTTAGTACACATGACATAAACGGTTGTTATAGTTGTACAATGGACTGGAAGACTGGCTCTTGTAACCTACAATTAGTACTTAGTACACATGACATAAACGGTTGTTATAGTTGTACAATGGACTGGAAGACTGGCTCTTGCAACCTACAATTAGTACTTAGTACACCATGACATAAACGGTTGTTATAGTTGTACAATGGACTGGAAGACTGGCTCTTGCAACCTACAATTAGTACTTAGTACACCATGACATAAACGGTTGTTATAGTTGTACAATGGACTGGAAGACTGGCTCTTGTAACCTACAATTAGTACTTAGTACACCATGACATAAACGGTTGTTATAGTTGTACAATGGACTGGAAGACTGGCTCTTGTAACCTACAATTAGTACTTAGTACACCATGACATAAACGGTTGTTATAGTTGTACAATGGACTGGAAGACTGGCTCTTGTAACCTACAATTAGTACTTAGTACACCATGACATAAACGGTTGTTATAGTTGTACAATGGACTGGAAGACTGGCTCTTGTAACCTACAATTAGTACTTAGTACACCATGACATAAACGGTTGTTATAGTTGTACAATGGACTGGAAGACTGGCTCTTGTAACCTACAATTAGTACTTAGTACACCATGACATAAACGGTTGTTATAGTTGTACAATGGACTGGAAGACTGGCTCTTGCAACCTACAATTAGTACTTAGTACACCATGACATAAACGGTTGTTATAGTTGTACAATGGACTGGAAGACTGGCTCTTGCAACCTACAATTAGTACTTAGTACACCATGACATAAACGGTTGTTATAGTTGTACAATGGACTGGAAGACTGGCTCTTGCAACCTACAATTAGTACTTAGTACACCATGACATAAACGGTTGTTATAGTTGTACAATGGACTGGAAGACTGGCTCTTGCAACCTACAATTAGTACTTAGTACACCATGACATAAACGGTTGTTATAGTTGTACAATGGACTGGAAGACTGGCTCTTGCAACCTACAATTAGTACTTAGTACACCATGACATAAACGGTTGTTATAGTTGTACAATGGACTGGAAGACTGGCTCTTGCAACCTACAATTAGTACTTAGTACACCATGACATAAACGGTTGTTATAGTTGTACAATGGACTGGAAGACTGGCTCTTGCAACCTACAATTAGTACTTAGTACACCATGACATAAACGGTTGTTATAGTTGTACAATGGACTGGAAGACTGGCTCTTGCAACCTACAATTAGTACTTAGTACACCATGACATAAACGGTTGTTATAGTTGTACAATGGACTGGAAGACTGGCTCTTGCAACCTACAATTAGTACTTAGTACACATGACATAAACGGTTGTTATAGTTGTACAATGGACTGGAAGACTGGCTCTTGCAACCTACAATTAGTACTTAGTACACATGACATAAACGGTTGTTATAGTTGTACAATGGACTGGAAGACTGGCTCTTGCAACCTACAATTAGTACTTAGTACACCATGACATAAACGGTTGTTATAGTTGTACAATGGACTGGAAGACTGGCTCTTGCAACCTACAATTAGTACTTAGTACACATGACATAAACGGTTGTTATAGTTGTACAATGGACTGGAAGACTGGCTCTTGCAACCTACAATTAGTACTTAGTACACCATGACATAAACGGTTGTTATAGTTGTACAATGGACTGGAAGACTGGCTCTTGCAACCTACAATTAGTACTTAGTACACATGACATAAACGGTTGTTATAGTTGTACAATGGACTGGAAGACTGGCTCTTGCAACCTACAATTAGTACTTAGTACACCATGACATAAACGGTTGTTATAGTTGTACAATGGACTGGAAGACTGGCTCTTGCAACCTACAATTAGTACTTAGTACACCATGACATAAACGGTTGTTATAGTTGTACAATGGACTGGAAGACTGGCTCTTGCAACCTACAATTAGTACTTAGTACACCATGACATAAACGGTTGTTATAGTTGTACAATGGACTGGAAGACTGGCTCTTGTAACCTACAATTAGTACTTAGTACACATGACATAAACGGTTGTTATAGTTGTACAATGGACTGGAAGACTGGCTCTTGTAACCTACAATTAGTACTTAGTACACCATGACATAAACGGTTGTTATAGTTGTACAATGGACTGGAAGACTGGCTCTTGTAACCTACAATTAGTACTTAGTACACCATGACATAAACGGTTGTTATAGTTGTACAATGGACTGGAAGACTGGCTCTTGTAACCTACAATTAGTACTTAGTACACCATGACATAAACGGTTGTTATAGTTGTACAATGGACTGGAAGACTGGCTCTTGTAACCTACAATTAGTACTTAGTACACCATGACATAAACGGTTGTTATAGTTGTACAATGGACTGGAAGACTGGCTCTTGCAACCTACAATTAGTACTTAGTACACCATGACATAAACGGTTGTTATAGTTGTACAATGGACTGGAAGACTGGCTCTTGCAACCTACAATTAGTACTTAGTACACATGACATAAACGGTTGTTATAGTTGTACAATGGACTGGAAGACTGGCTCTTGCAACCTACAATTAGTACTTAGTACACCATGACATAAACGGTTGTTATAGTTGTACAATGGACTGGAAGACTGGCTCTTGCAACCTACAATTAGTACTTAGTACACCATGACATAAACGGTTGTTATAGTTGTACAATGGACTGGAAGACTGGCTCTTGCAACCTACAATTAGTACTTAGTACACCATGACATAAACGGTTGTTATAGTTGTACAATGGACTGGAAGACTGGCTCTTGTAACCTACAATTAGTACTTAGTACACCATGACATAAACGGTTGTTATAGTTGTACAATGGACTGGAAGACTGGCTCTTGTAACCTACAATTAGTACTTAGTACACCATGACATAAACGGTTGTTATAGTTGTACAATGGACTGGAAGACTGGCTCTTGCAACCTACAATTAGTACTTAGTACACCATGACATAAACGGTTGTTATAGTTGTACAATGGACTGGAAGACTGGCTCTTGCAACCTACAATTAGTACTTAGTACACCATGACATAAACGGTTGTTATAGTTGTACAATGGACTGGAAGACTGGCTCTTGCAACCTACAATTAGTACTTAGTACACATGACATAAACGGTTGTTATAGTTGTACAATGGACTGGAAGACTGGCTCTTGCAACCTACAATTAGTACTTAGTACACCATGACATAAACGGTTGTTATAGTTGTACAATGGACTGGAAGACTGGCTCTTGCAACCTACAATTAGTACTTAGTACACCATGACATAAACGGTTGTTATAGTTGTACAATGGACTGGAAGACTGGCTCTTGCAACCTACAATTAGTACTTAGTACACATGACATAAACGGTTGTTATAGTTGTACAATGGACTGGAAGACTGGCTCTTGCAACCTACAATTAGTACTTAGTACACATGACATAAACGGTTGTTATAGTTGTACAATGGACTGGAAGACTGGCTCTTGCAACCTACAATTAGTACTTAGTACACCATGACATAAACGGTTGTTATAGTTGTACAATGGACTGGAAGACTGGCTCTTGCAACCTACAATTAGTACTTAGTACACATGACATAAACGGTTGTTATAGTTGTACAATGGACTGGAAGACTGGCTCTTGCAACCTACAATTAGTACTTAGTACACCATGACATAAACGGTTGTTATAGTTGTACAATGGACTGGAAGACTGGCTCTTGTAACCTACAATTAGTACTTAGTACACATGGCATAAACGGTTGTTATAGTTGTACAATGGACTGGAAGACTGGCTCTTGTAACCTAAAATTAGTACTTAGTACACATGACATAAACGGTTGTTATAGTTTTACAATGGACTGGAAGACTGGCTCTTGTAACCTACAATTAGTACTTAGTACACCATGACATAAACGGTTGTTATAGTTGTACAATGGACTGGAAGACTGGCTCTTGTAACCTACAATTAGTACTTAGTACACATGACATAAACGGTTGTTATAGTTGTACAATGGACTGGAAGACTGGCTCTTGTAACCTACAATTAGTACTTAGTACACCATGACATAAACGGTTGTTATAGTTATACAATGGACTGGAAGACTGGCTCTTGTAACCTACAATTAGTACTTAGTACACATGACATAAACGGTTGTTATAGTTGTACAATGGACTGGAAGACTGGCTCTTGCAACCTACAATTAGTACTTAGTACACCATGACATAAACGGTTGTTATAGTTGTACAATGGACTGGAAGACTGGCTCTTGCAACCTACAATTAGTACTTAGTACACCATGACATAAACGGTTGTTATAGTTGTACAATGGACTGGAAGACTGGCTCTTGCAACCTACAATTAGTACTTAGTACACCATGACATAAACGGTTGTTATAGTTGTACAATGGACTGGAAGACTGGCTCTTGCAACCTACAATTAGTACTTAGTACACCATGACATAAACGGTTGTTATAGTTGTACAATGGACTGGAAGACTGGCTCTTGCAACCTACAATTAGTACTTAGTACACCATGACATAAACGGTTGTTATAGTTGTACAATGGACTGGAAGACTGGCTCTTGCAACCTACAATTAGTACTTAGTACACATGACATAAACGGTTGTTATAGTTGTACACTGGACTGGAAGACTGGCTCTTGCAACCTACAATTAGTACTTAGTACACATGACATAAACGGTTGTTATAGTTGTACAATGGACTGGAAGACTCGCTCTTGCAACCTACAATTAGTACTTAGTACACCATGACATAAACGGTTGTTATAGT
The DNA here is from genome assembly GCA_944989445.1 of Ampullaceana balthica. Lineage (NCBI taxonomy): Eukaryota > Metazoa > Mollusca > Gastropoda > Lymnaeidae > Ampullaceana > Ampullaceana balthica. The sequence continues at coordinate 358,596 of CALYLW010000579.1, read as the reverse complement.
TGTACAATGGACTGGAAGACTGGCTCTTGCAACCTACAATTAGTACTTAGTACACCATGGCATAAACGGTTGTTATAGTTGTACAATGGACTGGAAGACTGGCTCTTGGAACCTACAATTAGTACTTAGTACACCATGACATAAACGTTTGCTATAGTTGTACAATGGACTGGAAGACTGGCTCTTGCAACATACAATTAGTACTTAGTACACCATGACATAAACGTTTGCTATAGTTGTACAATGGACTGGAAGACTGGCTCTTGGAACATACAATTAGTACTTAGTACACCATGACATAAACGTTTGCTATTGTTGTACAATGGACTGGAAGACTGGCTCTTGGAACATACAATTAGTACTTAGTACACCATGACATAAACGTTTGCTATAGTTGTACAATGGACTGGAAGACTGGGTCTTGGAACATACAATTAGTACTTAGTACACCATGACATAAACGTTTGCTATAGCTGTACAATGGACTGGAAGACTGGCTCTTGCAACATACAATTAGTACTTAGTACACCATGACATAAACGACTGATGTATGACTCATTAGGCTGGGCACATATAAGCGATCACTGACACTTACGAAATACAGTAATCAAACCATTTTTTAAAATGTGTGTAAATGTAATATTAATTTATTTTGTGAATGAGTGTGAATAATTTTTTTTTAATTTATTTTTGAGAGGTGCAAAATTTTTAATGTAGACCAGATTGAGTTATATCCCTTATTTCTAGGGCTAAAATTGTATCAGGACCAATAAAATTATGTATTCTTTAAACATTCTGAAAACTTTTGTTTTATTTGTTAACGCAGATTTTTTCCCCTTTTGTTTCATCCGTGTTTTTTCGTGGTGTTCATAAAATAGCTAACGATTTAAACCATCAAAACGTCTGTAAGTGAGATATTTCAAATCTTAAATGTAAGAACCGTTTCTTTCTGTGCCTTTTAAAGTTGGTTAGTTTGACCAGTGGCAGCTATGAAGACCCTCGGTGGGGGTAGGGGGGCAATGTGCCCTCTAAGATTTGTTCGTCCGTGTGCAAATTTTAAAAAAAAACAAAAAAACTCGTGAGCCAATTTGCACAGCATCCATTTTTTTGTAATTTATTTTTACAAAATTTGTCGCGCGGTGATTCTAAACGGCTGCGCGGCGTCGGTCAGAAATCTGCGAAGCCGCACAGCTTATATGGAACATTGGTGGAAAGGAATGCCATAAGTTTATAATATTCATTTCATTGGCATCATAAGTGTTGTAAGGTAAAATTGTTGTTTACCTTGAAGTGTTAATTGTACATGTCCATATTCAAGAGTGCTAACAAATTAAAAGACTCCATGGAAAAATGTTGGTCGAAATCAGTGATTAAAATGTTAATTGTGCATAAACCGAGTTTTCCAATTGGTCAACTTTCAAATGCGTCAACGTGTAATTTTATTGCAAAATTTGAATTGTAAATATTAATATTTGCTCATTGATAATTTAATTTAGTAATCTGAATCTGATGCTAGAAGCCTTCACACAGAGTTCAAATTACGTCACTCAATCAAATTTCAAAGTTATTAAATCCTTTATATTAACTCGTGGTGTCTGCGGCCGACCGACCGACCTTGCTTGCTTGCTTGCTTGCTTGCTTGTCGCCAAAACTTTTGATCGATTTTTAACCCACTTGCTCGCAAGATAGCGAGCTGAAATTTTGCAGGCAGTTTCGTACCGATGATAAAAACAATGTATCAAAATTTCAGATCGATCGCATGTACCGTAATTAAATTATTGATTTTTTAGATTATTTTTTTTAATCCTATGTATCATGCTATTTTTTGAGATAGAGCGTCGCGGTGCGTATTATATTGAACAACCTTTCTGTCGCGCAATAAGGTGCGTATTTTATTGACAGCTCTTTTTATAAACATATTCCTGATCGGTGCGTATTATATTAAACATGTTTTACGACACAACTTCAATTTTGTATTTCTGGATGGTCTGGCGCTGCGTATTATAATGAACATTCTTTTAGTTACTTCTCGTACATAAAGGATTTATAGTCAAAAACTTGGTTTTTTACGGGTTTTTCTTATTTTCATCGTCAATTTTTTTTTAAATTCGTCTTCACGAATGTGTCGAAATTGCTAAGTGTACCACGACCGCATAGTATAGACCAGGGGTTCCTAACCAGTGGTGCATGCACCCCCAAGGGGTGCATGAGCAGGTTCCAGGGGGTGCATGAATGATTCATAGAAAAAAAAAGAAAAAGAAGAAGAAAAAAAAGAAGGAAAAAAAGAAAGAAAAACGAATAATCTGAAAATGTAAACCATAAGAAAAGGCATGCCGCGTCAAAGGGCGCCCATATACAACCTTTTTGAAAGGTACATCTTTCTGCAAATTTCATTCATTACTTGGCATAGCTGGCTGACATCTTCTCCATCTTGAATGAGTTGAACACATCTCTTCATGGACCTGCTGTGACTGTAATGGATGGTAATGAGAGATTGCAAGCCTTCCTTAACAAACTGCCACTATTCCAACGACGACTAGAGAAGTCCAACTTGGCAAACTTTCCACTCTTGGATGAAGTTGTAATATCTGCTGCAGAAGGAAGCACCGAGGGATCACTGCCTGACAACATCAAAGCGGGAAATTTCAGAGCACCTTTCAACATTTCAAAGGTCCTTTGATGGGTATTTCTGTCAAGAAATTTCTATGAAAGACCTTTGGATTCGCAATCCCCTTCTCTGTGACCTGGAAAACATTGATGACAGTGACCTTGCTAAAGATGACCTGATTGATTTGAGAACCAGAGAAGTACTGAGGAGTGCCTTCAGTTGCGATACCTTGATTGAAATTTAGTGCGCCCAGCTAGAGTCCTACCCACAACTAGCCAGTACTAAGGGCAGTACTGACTCTCCTTGACGATTAAAACCAAGGCAAGGAATACGTTGAATGCAGAGGATGACATGAGAGTTTCTTTGTCCAAAACAGTCCCCAGATTTAAATCGCTGATTGATCATAAGAAGCAGCAGATCTCTCACTAAATTCTCTGTTGCCTATTGTCAAAACTGTTGTGTTCCTAAAATAAACATAGTTTATTATGCATTTTCTGAAAGTTTCATGAGGGGGTGCATGAACTTTTTGGGGCATCTGAAGGGGTGCATGGACCCCAAAAGGTTAGGAACCACTGGTATAGACATAATACAAATTGAATAAAACTGATAAAGTCAATTAAAGGCTGCTCATCACCTGATATTACCCCCCCCCAAATCCTCCCACCCCATAACTTCAAACCCCAAGCCTCGACCCACTTCTAAAGTCTTTCACAAAACAACCCTTCCCTTTCCCACGACAAAGCAACCCTTCCCTTTCCCACGACAAAGCAACCCTTCCCTTTCCCACGACAAAGCAACCCTTCCCTTTCCCACGACAAAACAAGTGACGTCAGTTTCACGAGTGACGGGTATTTTGCCGGTAGAATTAAGGTCATGACGTCAGTCCAACCTTGAACCTTGCACTTTCTCAGGGCAGAAACACTCGTGTACATAACCACGTTTCTGTACATCTTTTCTGATATCACAATCACTAAAGGTCGTCTGCTCTGTTCTTGTCCGGGGAGTTGGGGTAAGGGAGTCCATTGACGTTAATGGCCTCCTGGCGACAAAACTCAAGTCATGACGGGAAATCAGATCCCTCAACTAGGAGTGACCTTGGCATACACTACAAGGTCATCCCAGTACGTCACTGATCACAGGGCTGCTCAACCCTTGTAGTCATTGCTCCTTGCATGAGTTATGACAAAACGCCATCAGCTCCAGTCATAAAAGGTGATAGGACATGTGATGGGGGATAGGACATATTGACATCACGTGATGGGAGATAGGACATATCGACATCACGTGATGGGAGATAGGACATATCGAAATCACGTGATGGTATATAGGACATATCGACATCATGTGATTGGATATAGGACATAACGACATCACATGACGGGAAATAGGACATAACGACATCACGTGATGGGATATAGGACATAACGACATCACGTGATGGGAAATAGGACATAACGACATCACGTGATGGGAGATAGGACATATCGACATCACGTGATGGGAGATAGGACATAACGACATAACGTGATGGGAAATAGGACATAACGACATCACGTGATGGGAAATAGGACATAACGACATCATGTGATGGGAAATAGGACATAACGACATCACATGACGGGAAATAGGACATAACGACATCACATGACGGGAAATAGGACATAACGACATCACATGACGGGAAATAGGACATAACGACATCACATGACGGGAAATAGGACATAACGACATCACGTGATGGGAAATAGGACATAACGACATCACGTGATGGGAAATAGGACATAACGACATCACGTGACGGGAAATAGGACATAACGACATCACGTGACGGGAAATAGGACATAACGACATCACGTGACGGGAAATAGGACATAACGACATCAACTTGGATCCTTAACAACAAACAATAAAATAAATAACACACACGATAGTGCAGCCCGCTTCCGTAATGTTCTGTGTTCTGGCCCGTCGTATAAAGATTTGCTGACATTCTGGCCCGTCGTATAAAGATTTGCTGACATTCTGGCCCGTCGTATAAAGATTTGCTGGCCTCTGGTATAAATCTATCCAAAAAAGGCTTCCAGTTTAAAAGACTCAAGTTTCCGGTCAAAGAATTCTTCGCCCATGACGTCAACAAAACCCATGAGTTCTGAGCACCAGCACCACTGGACATTAATTTGTTATGTTTAGATTCGTGTGGACACTGGCCAGACAGCTGCATCTGGGCACGAGTTAGATTAGATCCATTTTAGTGAGAGGACTTCGGTCATTTTGGAAACAGCAGTTAAATAAGCGAGACAAGGGCTGAGCTGTCTTCTTGTGTAAATGTCAACTAATGACGCCAAACATAATTAATCTTCGAGTGCCTGGAAACGAATACTAACAGCGTTTTAATTCTGTGCGTTTTCGATACGGTTAAAAGCTTTATAAATAATGAAACATCACTTTTATTTATCAGGATAAATTTTAAAGCATCATTTACTTCTTGTATTACAGGCAACGGGAACTATGAAAATTAGCTCATTTCTGTGCAATGTTTTAGTGTTGCGTCTGGAGCATATAGGGGACAGTAAGCCTAAGTCATACAGGGGACAGTAAGCCTAAGTCATACAGGGGACAGTAAGCCTAAGTCATACAGGGGACAGTAAGCCTAAGTCATACAGGGGACAGTATGCCTAAGTCATACAGGGGACAGTATGCCTAAGTCATTCAGGGGATGGTGTCGGAGGTACATGAGTCATTCTATTGATGATATTAGAGATTAGATCTTCCCTTTGGTGACACGAGATAACAATCTCAAAGCAAGCACTCTAGAGAGGCTAACTTTAAATTCTTCAAAGGTTTTGAAGAGCTCTTTTATTTTCAAGGTGACGGACGGCACAAAAAAGGCAGTTTATAAAGGTGCACTTTTATAAAGTTTATATATAATAGGTCCTCTACCCTTTTATCAATGTAATATTAAGAACTTTTTTAAAATTCTTAAAGTCAAGTCCAATAGATCTTAAAGTCAAGTCCAATAGATCTTAAAGTCAAGTCCAATAGATCTTAAAGTCAAGTCCAATAGATCTTAAAGTCAAGTCCAATAGATCTTAAAGTCAAGTCCAATAGATCTTAAAGTCAAGTCCAATAGATCTTAAAGTCAAGTCCAATAGATCTTAAAGTCAAGTACAATAGATCTTAAAGTCAAGTCCAATAGATCTTAAAGTCAAGTCCAATAGATCTTAAAGTCAAGTCCAATAGATCTTAAAGTCAAGTCCAATAGATCTTAAAGTCAAGTCCAATAGATCATAAAGTCAAGTCCAATAGATCTTAAAGTCAAGTCCAATAGATCATAAAGTCAAGTCCAATAGATCTTAAAGTCAAGTCCAATAGATCATAAAGTCAAGTCCAATAGATCTTAAAGTCAAGTCCAATAGATCATAAAGTCAAGTCCAATAGATCTTAAAGTCAAGTCCAATAGATCATAAAGTCAAGTCCAATAGATCATAAAGTCAAGTCCAATAGATCTTAAAGTCAAGTCCAATAGATCTTAAAGTCAAGTCCAATAGATCTTAAAGTCAAGTCCAATAGATCTCTAATTTTACTCAAATTTTGAACTCTATGAATTGATCAAACACTCGAGGTTTGTTTCGTTAACATTTTAATGTTAACTCACTTAATAAATAAATGTAATGTAGGGTCGGGGACTTCCATAATGCAGAAGTGGGGTAGTCGCCCACTACAGGATTGTTGAAATAACACGCCTTGTGCCGATAACAAATAACAATTTGACCGACATGTCTAAGCTCAATAAAAAATGATACACATATGGGCTATATGATATACGCTATATGATTAGCTATAGATATGGCTATATGATATTCGCTATATGATATAGCTATAGATATGGCTATATGATATACGCTATATGATATACGCTATATGAAATACGCTATATGATATATGCTATATGATATAGCTATATGATATACGCTATATGATATACACTATATTATATGATATAGCTATATGATATACGCTATATGATATAGCTATATGATGTTCGTTCGTCCGTCGATACGACGAGGACCACTCTAGTCATCCGAGGGTTTTCTGTGCGTGCGCAGATGGCTGATTAGGCCGATCCTTGCACGAAAGGTTCGGGAACAGAAGGGACAGGGGGCGAGTGCGACATCTCCTGGAGGGTTGACAGCATGGGCCTTTCGGGCTTGCCTCTTCTTTTCTGCGGCGGTAATCCGGTTTGCCTCACATGACCTGGCACCTTCGTGGATGGAAGAGCGCCAGGTGGATCGGTCCATTGCAGCTCGTTCCCACGTGTCTGGATTTATGGCAAACGCTTTCATTGAGGCTTTCAGTGTGTCTTTGAAGCGTTTCTTTTGCCCACCGTGGGACCGCTGGCCATACTGGAGCTCACCATAGAAGATTCTCTTTGGCAGTCTCTCGTCTGGCATTCGGACAACGTGCCCTGCCCAGCGAAGCTGGGACTGCATCAGGAGGGTGAAGATGCTGGGGAGACCTGCCCTGGTCAGTACCACTGTGTCTGGAATTTTGTTCTGCCACTTTATGCCGAGAATCTTCCTGAGGCTTGTTATATGAAACTGGTTCAGCTTTCTTGCATGGCGCTGATAAACAGTCCAAGTTTCACAAGCATAAAGCAGTGTGGGGAGCACCACTGCCCTGTACACTTTCAGCTTGGTCTGGATGGTAATGCCTCTTCTGTTCCAGACATTAGGGTACAACCTGCCAAAAGTGGAGCTGGCTCTGGCAATTCTGACGTTCACTTCGTCATCGATGGTGACATTTTGAGACAGTGTGCTGCCTAGGTATGTGAACCGGTGCACTGTATTGAGTCTCTGGCCGTTGACAGTGATGTTGGGCTCTACGTAGGGTCTTCCAGGCGCAGGCTGATGGAGGACCTATTAATAGGACTTTAAGATCTATTGGACTTGACTTTAAGATCTATTGGACTTGACTTTAAGATCTATTGGACTTGACTTTAAGAATTTTAAAAAAGTTCTTAATATTACATTGATAAAAGGGTAGAGGACCTATTATATATAAACTTTATAAAAGTGCACCTTTATAAACTGCCTTTTTTGTGCCGTCCGTCACCTTGAAAATAAAAGAGCTCTTCAAAACCTTTGAAGAATTTAAAGTTAGCCTCTCTAGAGTGCTTGCTTTGAGATTGTTATCTCGTGTCACCAAAGGGAAGATCTAATCTCTAATATCATCAATAGAATGACTCATGTACCTCCGACACCATCCCCTGAATGACTTAGGCATACTGTCCCCTGTATGACTTAGGCATACTGTCCCCTGTATGACTTAGGCTTACTGTCCCCTGTATGACTTAGGCTTAGCTATATGATATACGCTATATGATATACATTATATGATATAGCTATATGATATACACTATGTGATATAGCTATATGATATACGCTATATGATATACACTATATGATATACGCTATATGATATACGCTATATGATATAGCTATATGATATACGCTATATGATATACGCTATATGATATAGCTATATGATATAAGCTATATGATATACGCTATATGATATACGCTATATGATATATGCTATATGATATAGCTATATGATATACGCTATATGATATACACTATATGATATATGCTATATGATATACACTATATGATATAGCTATATGATATACACTATATGATATACACTATATGATATACACTATATGATATACGCTATATGATATAGCTATATGATATACGCTATATGATATTCGCCATATGAAATAGCTATATGATATACGCTATATGATATACGCAATATGATATACGCTATGTGATATACGCTATGTGATATACGCTATGTGATATACGCTATATGATATACGCTGTATGATATACGCAATATGATATACGCTATATGATATACGCTATATGACATAGCTTTATTATATGCGCTATATGATATACGCTATATGATATACGCTATATGATATACGCTATATGATATAGCTATAGATATGGCTATATGATATACGCTATATGATATACGCTATATGATATAGCTATAGATATGGCTATATGATATACGCTATATGATATAGCTATAGATATGGCTATATGATATACGCTATATGATATAGCTATAGATATATATACGCTATATGATATAGCTCCAGTAAAGATAAAGCCTGGGCGTGTTACTATGGAGAACCAGCTGCTGCCCAAACAGCAGATCCCCCCTCTCCACGCCAATGGTGGATCCAATGGAACGACTAATGTCGATACGGCTTGGCACCATTCGCGTCGCAGGAGCTGCCGGAATGCAATTTGTTTCAGTAGCAGACCGCCTTAGGAGCTCCACTTCCTGATTTTCTGTCGGGGTTTACTCCCCTAGCCTTTCCCATGAGGGTTTAGCCGCAAGGCAGCGGAGGTTTAGAATAAGAGTTTCCCTCTCCTAGATGAGCTACCGACCATGGTTAACGAGCCTCATCTACCCGAAGCTACTGGTTTTGAGGCGCCAGTTGACCGCCTTCATCCCTTCTCCTGTTAGTAACAACATGGTCCGCCGGGCTTTTGTGTGAGCCACGCGAGAAGGCCAGGAGCTGGATTTTGGTTGACAGAGGCATTAAGAGACGCAAGCCTTTTAGGGCATTTCTAGAGGAGTGGATGCTTATCTTCCACCCCCGCCCTGGCAATGACAACCTTGGACCAGAAGCGAAAGACCAGTTCTATGATGATCTCAATCAAACACTAGCGAGCATACCCACCAATGAAGCAATCTACATCCTTGGTGACTTCAATGCAAGAGTTGGAAGTGATCACATGGCCTGGCCAACTTGCCTCGGTTATTTTGGAAGAGGCAGGCTAAATGAAAATGGGCAGAGATTACTAGAGATGTGCTGCTTACATGGACTATGTGTCACAAATACTTTCTTCAACTGCAAAGCAATCCACCAAGTGTCATGGAGGCATCCCCGCTCTAAACACTGGCACCAACTAGATCTCATCATCACAAGACGCACACAACTGGCCAGTGTCCTCCTCACACGCAGTTACCACAGTGCAGACTGCGACACAGATCACTCCTTAGTGGCTAGCAAGGTAAGGTTACTGCCAAAGAAATTGTACCGCAACCAAAACAAGGGAAAACCACGCATAGGCATCTGCTCCACCAAGAATCCAGAGAGAACAGCAGAATACACCCAGAGACTAAAAGAAGCTCTTGTACAAATGCCACCAGTAGACACTATTGAGTCCAAGTGGTCACATCTGCGGGACACCATATATGGCTCAGCTATTGCGGCATTCGGCAAGAGAGAACGCAAAAGTGCAGACTGGTTTGAGGCCCACTGGGAGGAAATGAAGCATGTCACCGATGTAAAAAGAAAGGCTCTTTTAGCCTATAAAGACAGGCCTTGCCCAGAAACTCTACATTCCCTTAAGAGCGCCAAGAAAAATGCCCAGCAGGCAGCTCGCCACTACGCTAACACGTACTGGATCAATCTAAGTTCCAGCATACAGTCAGCTGCTGATAGAGGCGATACAAAGGCTATGTACGAGAATATAAAACAAGCAACAGGCCCTCTGACCTCCAAGACAGCACCCTTAATGTCAAAAGCAGGGGAAATTATCACTGATCGGGACAAGCAACTCAAACGGTGGATCGAGCACTACCTGGAATTGTACGCAACTATAAACCATGTCTCAACTGCTGCCCTGGACGATATCCCAGACCTGCCGGTCATGGAAGAGCTCGATAGCCTACCCACAATGGTCGAGCTAAGTAGAGCCATAGATTGCCTAGCCTGCGGGAAAGCCCCTGGTAATGATGGAATTCCACCAGAAGTTCTCAAATGTGGAAAAGAAATACTTTTACAACCTTTGCATGACCTCCTCACTCTGTGCTGGGAACAGGGGCAGATACCACAGGAGTTAAAAGATGCCAACATCGTTACACTGTATAAAAATAAAGGAGACAAGAGTGACTGCAACAACTATCGTGGAATCTCTCTCCTCAGTATAGTTGGAAAGGCCTTCGCCCGAGTTGCATTGACACGCCTGCAGACCCTAGCATCGCGTGTACTCCCAGAATCGCAGTGCGGCTTTCGAGCCGGAAGATCAACCATAGACATGATCTTCTCTCTGCGCCAGCTGCAGGAGAAATGCAGGGAGCAACATATGCCTCTATACATCGCGTTCGTCGACCTAACTAAAGCTTTTGATCTTGTCAGCAGAAGCGGCCTTTTCCAGATCTTAGTAAAAATAGGCTGCCCTACACATCTGCTTAACATCATCAAGCAATTCCACGAAAACATGCAGGGCACAGTGTGCTATAACGGTGCCACCTCCGAGGCTTTCCCAGTAAGTAGTGGAGTAAAGCAAGGCTGCGTGTTGGCACCTACTCTATTCGCAATATTCGTTTTCCATCTTACTCCAGTATGCCTTCAAGAACAACAGCGAGGGGATATACATACACACCAGAGCTGACGGGAGATTATTCAATATTGCCCGACTTAAAGCCAAGACCAAAATAAGGAAGATTTTGCTGCGTGAGCTCTTATTTGCAGACGATGCCGCCTTAATATCCCACACAGCAGACGGCCTGCAGAACCTTGTATCCAGCTTCTCCGCTGCCTGCAAAGAGTTTGGCCTGACCATAAGTATAAAGAAAACCAACATTATGGCACAGGATGCTGCCTCTCTCCCGACTATCACCATTGACGACTGCAACTTGGATGCTGTTGACAGTTTTACTTATCTGGGATCAAACATCTCGAGCACCCTCTCACTGGAAGATGAGATAAGTAGTAGGATAGGGAAGGCAGCAACTGTTATGGCTAGACTGTACAAAAGAGTCTGGTCCAATGCCAAACTCACAGCAAGGACTAAGCTGCAGGTATACCAGGCCTGCGTACTGAGCACACTCCTCTATGGATGCGAGTCTTGGACCACCTATACCAGGCATGAAAGAAGGCTCAATAGCTTCCACCTCAGATGCCTGCGCCGCATCCTAGACATCAAATGGCAAGAGAAAGTCCCCAACACAGAGGTCCTGGCTCAAGCAAGCATGAGTAGTATTGCAGCAACACTAAGCCAAAGACGCCTCCGTTGGCTTGGACACGTCAAGAGGATGCAAAGTGGTCGCATACCCAAGGATGTGCTCTACAGCGAGCTGGCGACAGGGAAAAGGTCGGTTGGTCGGCCATGTCTCAGATACGTGGACATATGCAAGAGAGACATAAAAGTAGCCAACATTGATATACAAAACTGGGAAAACCTGGCAGAGGATAGGTCCATGTGGCGGGCTATAGTGAAAGAAGGATCACTAAGAGCAGAGGAGCAAACTAGGGCAGAAGCAGTCGGGAAAAGAGCGAGGAGAAAGGCCAGGAAACACTGCCCCACTGCTTTCGTGTGTGTGTCATGCAGAAGAGACTGCCACTCAAGGATTGGTCTCATCAGCCACACCAAGAGCTGCACATAATAAAGATAAATCTATCGTCTTTCGTAGACGGACAGATGCCATACATATATGATATAGCTATATGAAATAGCTATATGATATAGCTATAGATATGATATACGCTATATGATATACGGTATATGATATAGCTATATGATATACGCTATATGATATGTCTATATGATATACGCTATATGATATAGCTATAGATATGGCTATATGAAATACGCCATATGATATAGCTATAGATATGGCTATATGATATGCGCTATATGATATAGCTATAGATATGGCTATATGATATACTATATATCATATAGCTATAGATATGGCTATATGATATACGCTATATGATATAGCTATAGATGTGGCTATATGATATACGCTATATGATATAGCTATAGATATGGCTATATGATATACGCTATATTATATAGCTATAGATATGGCTATATGATATACGCTATATGATATAGCTATAGATATGGCTATATGATATACGCTATATGATATATTTATAGATATTGCTATATGATATACGCTATATGATTAGCTATAGATATGGCTATATGATATTCGCTATATGATATAGCTATAGATATGGCTATATGATATACGCTATATGATATACGCTATATGAAATACGCTATATGATATATGCTATATGATATAGCTATATGATATACGCTATATGATATACACTATATGATATAGCTATATGATAAACACTATATGATATAGCTATATGATATACGCTATATGATATACACTATATGATATACGCTATATGATATACGCTATATGATATAGCTATATGATATACGCTATATGATATACGCTATATGATATAGCTATATGATATACGCTATATGATATACGCTATATGATATACGCTATGTGATATACGCTATATGATATACGCTATGTGATATACGCTATGTGATATACGCTATGTGAGATACGCTATATGATATACGCTGTATGATATACGCTATATGATATACGCTATATGATATACGCTATATGATATACGCTATATTATATAGCTATATGATATACGCTATATGATATATGCTATATGATATACACTATATGATATAGCTATAGATATGGCTATATGATATACGCTATATGATATAGCTATAGATATGGCTATATGATATACGCTATATGATATAGCTATAGATATATATACGCTATATGATATAGCTATATGACATAGCTATATGATATAGCTATAAATATGATATACGCTATATGATATACGGTATATGATATAACTATATGATATACGCTATATGATATAGCTATAGATATGTCTATATGATATACGCTATATCATATAGCTATAGATATGGCTATATGATATACGCTATATGATATAGCTATATGATATAGCTATAGATATTATATACGCTATATGATATAGCTATATGATATAGCTAAAGATATTATATACGCTATATGATATACGCTATATGATATACGCTATATGATATAGCTATAGATATTATATACGCTATATGATATAGCTATAGATATGATATACGCTATATGATATATCTATAGATATGATATATGCTATATGATATAACTATAGATATGATATATGCTATATGATATACGCTATATGATATATCTATAGATATGATATACGCTATATGATATAGCTATAAATATGATATACGCTATATGATATACGCTATATGATATCTGCTATATGATATACGCTATATGATATAGCTATAGATATGATATACGCTATATGATATATCTATAAATATGATATACGCTATATGATATACGCTATATGATATACGCTATAACATATATCTATAGATATGATATACGATATATGATATACACTATATGATATATCTATAGATATGATATACGCTATATGATATACGCTATATGATATCTGCTATATGATATACGCTATATGATATAGCTATAGATATGATATACGCTATATGATATATCTATAAATATGATATACGCTATATGATATACGCTATAACATATATCTATAGATATGATATACGATATATGATATACACTGTATGATATATCTATAGATATGATATACGCTATATGATATACGCTATATGATATACGCTATATGATATACCCTATATGATATAGCTATAGATATGATATACGCTATATTTTATATCTATAGATATGATATACGCTATATGATATATCTATAGATATGATATATGCTATATGATATACGCTATATGATATAGCTATAGATATGATATACGCTATATGATATATCTATAGATATGATATATGCTATATGATATACGCTATATGATATAGCTATAGATATGATATACGCTATATGATATACGCTATATGACATATCTATAGATATGATATACGCTATATGATATACGCTATATGATATACGCTATACGATATAGCTCAGTTTAAGATCGGGACCAGGCATGGCCAATTTAGAATTCTTTTTGCCCGAGATGTTAGGTTAAGGGAAGATAAAAGAATACCAATTAGCCATGAAAAAATATTAAGACAAAGAGAGATTTTTACGATTCCCCCTTTTTAAAATAAGTTCACTTAATATGGTTGGAGAGTTAACCGAGGTCGAGGTAAATTGATTGCAGCTTATACATTACAAAAACTAATAGCATTTTATATCTAAATGGGTTGTTTGCATTTAAATTAATCTTTCTTATTTTTATTTAAATCATATATTAATAGTTTAAGATGTATGGGCCGGTTGAAAAGGAAATTAGGAAACCCTAGAAATAGAAAGAATTCAACGTCAACCAGGAAACAACACATTTGTTTTTCCGTTTTATGTCATCTGTTACGGCCTATTTGCATTACAACCTCGTTAAATAAACTGCTGTCACGCCTATTGATTATTTGCTGTGGCAACTCTGTATTATCGTATAGAAAAAAAAATTAACCAATTCAAATTTTGCCAGTTGAAAGCCAGAAAAAAAAATTCATCGTGGTGCTATAGCCTTACTTGTAACAGACATCACGTAACTTCAAACACAATGTGCGATAACTCCATCGGGTGGACATGCAGATCTCCATTTTAGAGTTTTCCTATTTACACATGTGGAGTGTAGATAGTCGCTCTTAGCTAACAACTTCAAACTGCAAACGTTGTTCTATCTATTCAACGTAGTTGTAACGTTCTCACAAACCGACGCATCTCCAATTGTTATGATTGGTCAACGACGATCTGTACATTAAACTTTTCATCTGGGTTTAGAGACTTCTGAAAATTTACTGCCGAGTCAAACGGAGAGAATGACGTCATTAAACGAATTTTTTTTTCTTCTTCTGAACTCTCTTGCTCACTGGAATTTTATAAACAGCAACAAGAATATCAGATAATGACCTTTATCTAACCTTTAATTTTGCTTTGTGTGTAACTTTCCCACTCCGGTCATAAGTAATAAAGTCTCCGAGAACGGAGCTGCCTGTACAGCCATCTTGTTTTCAATCCCACAGAGTGGGCAGCACTCTTAGCCTTACATGTTTGCTCGATAGATATCATCAAAGAAGTCCAGATTTTTATGGTCGAGGTCGGACGTACTCTTCAAGCAAGATTTTTTTTTAAAATTTTTTTTTATTTCTCTTCCAACATGTGTACAGGTATAGCACGGTCAATGTTTCCGCTTGTCGCCCAGATATTTTTAGGACCAAATTAAATTGATGGCGATGCACTTTCTGATACGAATCTTCTTTGTTCTACTTTACACAACTTTAATAGATGTTACGTGTTTTGTCTTCTGGGGGATCATATAAGAAAGGTAGCAATAGAGTCAGAGTACTGACGTTATTTGATTAAAGATATATATATATTAGGGCTGAGGAATTTAACGATTACTTAATCGATTAATCGTTAAAATTTTTAAACCAATAAAATTAATATGATCGATTAAAATTCGATTAACATTTAAGAAAATACTTCTGTTTTTATTCTCCAATTTATTAATTATAAATGTTTTTTGTTGAATATATACTTTTCCCTCGTATTATTATATTTTATTTAGACATTCATACATAAACAAAAATGTTTTTCTTCTTTATATCTTGCATAGCAGAACGAATTTGCTGTGTTACGTCACAAACTTGTGACGAACCGCGCCGGGTGACACCATCGCATTGTGTGACACCAAAATGTACCATTCTGTATATCCCCGTTATTAGGCACTGACGGACTCGGAGGATATCTACGGGGGGTAAGTCGTGAGTGTGTGACACTTTGAGTGACAACAACCCTAGTGACGCCTCTGCCGTATTGTCACAAGTGACAGCATCCAGTTATCATAGTAACAGTGAAAGCGAACTTCTGTTATAGAGGTCACTCATTTAACAGCATGCTTTTTGTTTTTGTTTTGTTTTTTGTAACAGATCATCTATAGAGATGTACTATAATGAAATATTATACTATGTACAACTAAATCGACCATCGAGCCATCAGAATAAATTATCATAATATCACTTGAATTGAACAATTACTCCCCAACCCCCACCCCCACCCCCCAAAAGGCTCCAGCGGGGGGTCACAAAATAAACCCGATGTTTAAAGTCAAATCTGAGGCCCCAGGGGCGGAGATTCGGGGAAACGTCTGAAACGAAAATAAATGCATCCTGCAAAAACTGTTTATGAGTTTTCTCTGCAGCCCAGGGTAGAAGAACCCTGACTGGATGAATCCACGCTCTCAAATGTTTGAATTCTTTCTACTTCTTCTACAGGCTTCTAATTCGTCATGATGTCATGGTTGTCAACAGCATAACCTAACGGTGTCGGTGAGCCTGGTGTCAGGGCTTGCCCTCAAGACTGGAAGGTTTTCATCACTGGGATCTTCAGGTTTTTACTCAACATATCAAGATTGTCCTAGCCAAGGCATGATTGTCCTAGCCATTTCAAGATTGTTCTACCCATATCAAGATTGTCCTATCGATGTCAAGATTGTTCCAGCCATGTCACGATTGTCCTACCCTTGTCACAATTGTCCCAGCCATGTCAAGATTATCCTAGCCATTTCAAGATTGTCCTAGTCATGTCAAAATTGTCATACCCATGTCAAGATTGTCCTACCCATGCCAAGATTGTCCTAGCCATGTCAAGGCTTTATCTGCTGTATGTCCTAATGTCCACTTGCAGTCTATTAGCCTTGACGTCTGCCGCTGTTTCATCACCAACCAAACAATTGTTTCCTTCGTTTCCTCTTGAACTTATTTCCCTGAAGTACCCGAAAGCCATCCTTTTCAACTTCCGATCTACGATCAAGGAAAGTTCACCAGTTTAAGTCCAAGTGATTGCCTCCCGTAGGGCTGCTGACACAATTTTTGTTTCCATTGTTTTAAAACGAGCTTTGCTGTGACAGATGACTGTGCCTCGTGTTGTGAGTTGTCATGGTAACATAACTTTTTTAGTCGTCTCTTTCTAGGAACTTTTATACAATTTTCAGTAAACGTCAACGATTTTTAAATAAATTATTTTATGTGTGTGTGTGTGGTGGGGGGGTGGTGAGGGGGATGGCTACAGATTGTGAGACTGCGTTTGCCAAAGGCGCAATTTTAATTTTAAAAAATTTATTATTTTTAAAAAAAAACCTTTCGTGTGTTACCAACGGATTCTGCGGTTGCGGTCTCTATAAAAAGAAAATGAATTCATTTTGTAATTCACCTCAACTAGGGCTGTACCGGATTCAAATTTTTGGCCGGATTTATGAAGTGAAATCCGGCCGGAGCCGAATTTGTAAAAATGGCCGGATTCCGGATTTGTCGGAGCCGAAATGCGGTACACCCCTAATCTCAACCTATACCACAACCTTTAAAATAACAACAGTGGCGACTGACTTTCAAATAGGGTTTGTCATTTCTAAAACCGGAAAATGTCATATCTCAATGAGTAATGCTCTATTTTTTAGATTACATTTTAGCGGAACAATGTCTTGAAGCATAAGTACAGTCGAATCACCATGTTCTCAATATTGCTAGCATAGTAAAATTACGAAAATGTTTTTTTTCTTTTTTCAAGTCAAATTAGCTGTCTTAAATTAACGAAGAATTAACAAATAGCTGGGAATATACATTCCTCTCAATATACCTAGATTTACATATTGACTCGTATCTTTAATTACATTTTTATGAAATGTGTCCTTAAAAAAATATATATATAAATGTATATGCCCCGATATTTCTATTAATAGATATCCGCCGTATTTTATGACAAGTCCTATTGTCGAGAGTTTGCCACATTCCCAACAAGCCGCTAGAGTTTAGGACTTAGGAATCAGCTTTTAGAGACAGGAGACTATGTTTATCCGACACTGCATCCCCCCCCACCCTCTTCTCCGATTACCTCCACTCATCCTCACAACCCCCACCCTGTCACAAGCTCCCTCCTCCCCCACCCACCCCCCTTCTTTCTGGAGCCCATCACGAGTACTGACTCCTCCCAGCTCGTTTCCACCCCCACCCCTCCTCCTTGTTCGTTTTTTGTTTTGTTTTTTGTTTTGAAAGAATCAGGCCACCAGCTGACCCAATTCGCTTCCGTATTCAGGTCAACGAGGGCGTAAATAGAACAACGCCTGGCCTTGACCCTAATAAATTAATATGAGGACAAGCTGGTTGTTGCTGAGGATTGGGGAGGAGGGAGGGAGGGTGGTCGGAGTGGGAGAGGTCTGAGAGAGATGGGTCCTGTGAGGACGGGAGCGGAGGGCAGAGACTATTGGCGAACCGTTGGCAACTTGGCTTGCCTTGAAGGTCACGTGCTTTTTAAAAAATATTATTTAATTTTTTTATTATATGAAGTAGGGGTAGGGGAATATGGTAGGGTGGCGTTAGGGGGTGTTTAATACCATCTTGTTATGACACTACTGGCCACACACAAATGACCGGGGGCGGGGTGGAATCAGTACAATGGAAACATCTGACCCCCCCAACATAAAACAATTGCTTCACCACACTGACCTACTGGTGTTGTTTGAACTGAAAACTTGAATCTGGTCTTTGAGGATTATTCACTCCAGAACTCTCACCTCCCATCACACACACGTGATAATGTTACAAATAATCACTGTCACATAATGCTATGACTTTAATAATAAAAAATATATTCCTGAAATTAATGATAAATTTAAAAAAAAACAGTATAAATGTCATTCCGTTTAGAACGTCTGTAATTGTCTCTGATGCACAAAGGATGAAGTCACCGTAATAGGGTAAGTTAGGATTTCTTGTTTAAATTAATTTTTGTGGTAGATGATGGTTTTTGGAAGATTGTGGTGTGGGTCGGTCCGTGTAACTATAAAAGAACTTTAAAAAAAATTACATTCGCATGGTTCCTCACTAGCACTCTTATTACGATTTTAAATATTTATGTCTTCCTAAGACATTATATTCTCTCATTAAAATGATAAATTATTAGCTTTATATAATATGTAGTTGTTACATTCATTTTAAAAAAATCAATAATTATAATTTATAGTTATCTCCCTTCAAATGTCATTTGTTGCCACCTTGGTAAAATCATTCTTTATAAATTATTTTTTGTAACTAATATTTTTTAGGGCTGTTAACAATTAATTTAAATTTAATCGTTAACTTTTGAAAAATTAACGATTAATTAATCGTTAATTTCGATTAAAATTATGACGTCATAAGTAACACTTATTAAACCTTCTTGTTGAAAATCTAAATAACACTGGGAAGTCTTCTTTATATATCCTCTTGTAACCAACTACGCATAAAGACAAGTGTGTTTACATTATTTGTTTTGACTTAAGTGATGAGCGGGTCTAATTTACAATAAATAATATAACCAGCCGAGCTCAACAATCATTCACATAGCTTTAGATTGTCTCAGTTGAAGTTTCTGATACTGTAGTGGATGTTTGGTATGCAGGTGATATGTAAGCGAAATGTTAGAACCAAGGTAGCAATGTTCCCTTTAAGCAGCGCTGCTTCGCTGATATTTGACCGACGCCACGCAGGAGTTAAGAATCACCGCGCAGCAAATTTGGTAAAATATTACACAAAATGGACGCTGTGCAACTTTGCCCATGAGTTGATGATTTTTTTTTAAACTTTGCACACGGACCAACGAAGCTTAGACTTAGAGGGAGCATTGCATGGTAGGCAAACGATTTCTCGCAGTGGAAACAATAACCTTTATCAACATTTTGAACATTCACGTCAGTCAATAGTTTAAAACCAAAATGTTCGAGTAATCGTCCGGAAATAAGTTTATATTTATCGGCCGAAATATTTTATTTTTTTACTTCCAGTACATTTATAAGTGGTGGGTCGATTAATCGTTAAAAAAATTGTAATCGATAAAAACTTTAACGATTAATCGAGAAATTAATCGTTAATTTCCGCAGCCCTAATATTTTTATATTATTTTCTTTTATGACTCTACTAAATATAATTGCATTCATTATCTTATCTTATCTTATCTTATCTGTTTACAGACGCTCCTTCTATACAGAAGATTATTGCGTCCTACGCTTATCTGTGTTTTGTGTTTAGTCCTGCATTTTTATTAGAGATTTAAATGTTGATAAAGTGTTGGTTTTCCTGGATTCTTCAGGCAACCCATTCGACGCCCGAATTCCGGACGGGAAAAAGGAAAACTTGTACATGTGTGTTCTTGCATACGGAATAAGAAAGGTGTTTTTATCCTTATGTCTATCTGAGGGTTGTATTAAGTTATCTTTGTGTTGTATTTCTAAATTAGAATTAATTGCTTTATGTATGATTACTACTTTGCTCTTGGTTCTTCTATCCTCTAGTGTTTCAAGGTTTAATGATTCATTCATTCGCCACCTAATAGATGCGTGCGCACCAAACTCGATACCCTAAAATCTAAAACATGAAGAGTCACCTTAAAATACTCTAGGGAATAAGACCTTTAAAAATATAATTGTACATATTGCATTTGTGGATGGATTTATACTAAATTTAATAAACTTACATTTCATCGTCCAAATTCAGATATTTAAGGAACCGGGTTGCATAATATCAACTGCTTCTAAAGACGGAGACTCTAATACAGGGGTCGGGAAACCATGGCTCGCGGGCCAGATGTGGCTCTATTGATGGCTGTATCTGGCTCTCAGACAAATGTTCGATTATTTAAAAAAAACAACGTTTATTTAGACTCCTTCGATCTACGTATTAATTGCATATTTTTTTTTAAAAACAGCATATAAATGTAATTGAAAAGATTTCAGAGACATATTTATTGTACTTATTTTAATGTTGAAATTGCACAAAATGCACACATATATTTGAATTTTTAGTTTTAAACATAATGTATGGCTCTCACGCAATTACTTTTCAAAATTCGTGGTGTTTATGGCTCTCTCATCAAAAACTTTCCCGACCCCTGCTCTAATACATGTCCCTTATATAAGCTGTTTAACATTCATTTATGGATAAGTTAATTAACGTTGTTCACCATACGCAATTTGGACGTAGAAGACAGGTTGCTAGCTGTAAATCTTTGTAAAAAATTACAATTTTTAAACATTGGTTAATTAAAAGTATAGTCTTCTTATTTCCTTCATTCGATGCAGGTCTGAAATGTTACAGAAAATTCTATGCTATTTTTTGTGGTGTTGTTATCACTGTTATCATTAACCCATTTTAATCGCACGACTTTTCAAGCTGTTCCCCAATATTTCAAAGCGCAACTATACAATAATGCCGTATAACGGGCCCCCATCTGTATGACAATAGATTTCTGGTGTACGTCATATCTAATGGTTTCCCCGTTGACCCTATAGCGGCGCTAATTCGACAAACCCGAGCCACCTGTTACCCAATGAATTATGGATTTCGATTGTACGCATTTTGAAACTATCATTTCGGGCTAATGACTACAGGATTAAAAGCCGTTACCAATAGCAGGGGTCGCAATACCAATGATGTTTGTGACTAATAAATGACCTTAATGGAACATCCCATCGAGTCACGTGGTTCACATTGTGTCCGGCCATTTTACTATCGATGCTGTACTTTTCCCAGACGCGCTTTCTGTTCAACACCGTTTACAAGTACGCGTGCACTCCATAACACCATTCAGTAGAGTTTCTGGCGTTAGATGACCTCCTCAGCATCGTGCCATAAAAACACTTTGAGAGGTACAACTTTGGTGTACTGTGTACATCCAGCGAGCTGTCACTATTTTACGTGTAGATCATGAGAAGAGATGAACGGTGGAAGGACACGTGGCTTTAAGAAATCTAAGACAACTTCACACAACATTAAAATTTACGGCAGTTTAGTAGTCTCGCCATGGCACACTTTGCTCTCCGATAGTTTTAGACGCAGTAGTTTTCGGCGCAGTTGTTTTAGACGTAGTAGTTTTAAATGTTTGGTGCCGTCCATAAAGTACGTCACGCTATTTTTGACCATTTGTAAGTCCCCCCTGTCACAAACTGTCATAAATCTCGGACCCCACACCCCTAAAGTACGTCACAATTTCGAACAAAAATGTTGGTTTTTTATGAATAAAATAATTAAAATTTAATATAAAACACCGTGACGTCACACATGGCCGGACCCCCCTCCCCCTGTCACAAACTGTCACACTTTATTACACCCCCTCACCCCTCTGGAGCGTGACGTACTTTATGAACGGCCCCTATTTAGCTGTGTCGCCTGGTTCTCGCCAGTTTTGTAAGGTTCCTAGAAGTGGGTACATCCTGAGACATCATCTCCACTCTTTCATCACATCTTCGTTGCAATTGTGTTTCCCATCTAAACTTTTCATTTGCAGTCAGGCTAGCTAGATATCTTGTAGATGTAATAGATAATTTCCCTGATCTATTATGAATAGTCTGTCACTTGAAGCAATGAACTCAGCTGTTCGGTTGTCTATAGCCGGTTTTAAAAGGACATTATTATAGAATACAAGATGACTTCACATAGGCGTAGATAAGATATATTCCGCAGGGAGACAAACCAAAAAAATTACCCCCCCCCCAAACCAAAACAAAATTTTGAAAAAAAGAAAATGAATTGATATCTTACCCTTGATGACCTATTTTGTTGTGACTCATTTCACGCCCTGTACCTTGGCGCCCTGGTCCATATGTTCTCCCCCCCCCCACCCATTCACTACGCCTTGATGAAACAACTCAAACTCTAGCGGTTCCATTTGTGGATACATGTACATGTAGTGTTTTTTCCCCCTCATAAGGAGGTACATGACGTCACATATCTTGGGCGTGGAAGCCCCGCCCAGGTGTTATTTTTATCTACACAAGTAGACACGGGCGGAAAGAAGAAAGAAAGGCGGCGAGATTGGAAAAGAAGAAGGATGGAGTAGGGAGGGTGGACGAATAAGGTCAGGTTGATTAGTTGTCTACGCCTATCCGTATTTTACTAAAAAATTTGGTGCCGAGCTTCGCCATCACCGTGGCGCGTGCGCGACTCTCCCCTGTTACAAAAGTACTGTGCGAACCACACCACCATCGACAACAGCAGCTAAGGTACTACCGCCACCAGCAGCTACAACAACGGTTAAAGTACCACCGTCCGTCGGTGTCGACCCAAGGCTAATGACCTCAGTGTTGAAAGCGCCCTGTAACAAGTTTAGCAGAACGCGACTTGACGGTCCGTGGAGTGAGCTCTGCTGCCGCAGTCAGTGAGGAAACTGGTTTCAGAATGGGGTCACGTGACTAACACTTAGCTCTTTAGTGGCGTGACCTAAATAAGTCAGGCCACGGCCTGGAATGCCCCCTCCCTCCCTCCCTCCCTCTTCCTCCCCTGACCCTGTAGGCATCTCTCCTCTCCGCACGTCCCTTGTTTTTTTCTCTCCCAATCTTCGGTTGGTTTTAGGTCAACATTCTAACAGTGTGAAGGTATTGAAAGGTCTCCACAGGGGGATCAAGGACAAAAGATTTGATAGCGGTAACTTTTCAAAAGGTCGACCTGTTTATCACTACACCAGAGGAATTTAATGAACTTTTTTTTAAAATGATTTTTTAATTTTTTAAATTCAAATCTTTCATTTTCCAAATTTGTGCAATGTTTTGTTAAAAATGCCTTTAAAGTATCGCACTATCATAGTATGGCTAGTAATTAATTTATTGAGATCTATCTCTAGAGTCTAGACAATCCTTTTTAAAAATGTCCAGCTCCTATGGACTTTCGGAAGATTTAAAACTGTGCACGGTATAGGACATAAGGATCTGGATCCTCTAAAACAAATCACTTACCAAAATGTTATACATAAAATAATATTCAGGGCCGCCTTGTAATATATTGTTATCTCATGAATCTTCTCTAAGCAACAATAATACCAGATGCCATTCTTTACTTCTAGAATAGCATGTTTACATAATGATAGAACAAAAAATTGTACACTTCAGACCATATAACTTCTTCATCCATCCATCCATCTCAGTGGCTCTACAGCCCATGTAGGGTTTGGGCCTGCCTCACGACCTCCTTCCACACAGTCCTTATCAACGCCTTTCTTCTCCAATATTGGATGCCCAGTTGTTGTAGATCTTTCTCTACGTCATCCATCCATCTAAGCCTAAGTCTTCCCTTGAGCCGTTTTCCTCTGGGGTTTTGGTGGTGTACCCTCTTTACTCCACTATTATTTGACATTCTTTCTAGGTGTCCTGACAAGCGAAGTCTGCCCTTTTTTAAATTTCAGCAACTATTGTGGTATCCTGATATAGACTGTTTAGTTCGTGGTTGGTTCTTTTCTCCATCCGAACTCATCCTTTGTTGGTCCACATATTGTCCTGAGAACTTTCCTCTCCCATGTATTTAACATGTTTTCTGCAGTTTTTGTTAAGGTCCATATTAACAGCTACATATAACTTCTACCATTGCTTAATATATTACATTTCGTTCAGTACTACCACTACAGTACAAAACCAAGTTATGACAACGTTGTCTATCAACTTGGGGTCCTCAGAGGAATCAGTTTTGCAATGTGTTGTTTTTCCTTCTCCACTTATTTGCTTCTTTGTTTTTAGGAAAGTACTCTAACATTTCGTTTCTTGGTTCCTAGTACTAATACCAACAAATGTTTCAAAAATTTCTCTTTAAAATGTTCTTGTTTATTTTTGTTTACGAAGGAAATGGTAAATATTGAAACAATTGTCGCCCCCTGTATTAAAAACAAAATAATTATTTAAAACTTTTTAGGAAGATTAATTTTAATTCAATACATACGCTAAATACACAAATATTACAAATATATATAAATACACACACACACAGACACACACAAACACAGACACACACACACACACACACACACACACACACACACACACACACAAGGAATGTTCTAGTTAAAACTGTTCTTTTAGCTAGCAACGTTCCAGAAAAAATCTCTCCTGGGATCCTTGGAGCATCAGGTTTGTTAAATGCTAATATTAAGGGCTAAACTCCTATTGTTGACCCCCAAGCATGCAGATGGTGCCATTTTGAACTAACCCATTGGAGCTCTTGAAGGTGAAAGGTCTTGTGACGTCATACCCACTTTTTACGTCACAGCCCATGGGTCAAGGTCAGTGTTAAAATACGTTTTTTTTCTTCCTCAACACATCATCAGTTTCTTTTACTTAACAATAGCATTAATTAGGTCATCAGAGGATTTAGCCGACCTTGGATGGGACAGCATCAGTGAAAGCCAAGGTCACGTTCTTTGTCTTCATTTCTGGACCAAAAGTCTCTTTTGTCACCTTGACGTCACGCCACGGCTTCTTGTCCAGTAATTCAGTAATTGGTCAAATGTGGTGTCCACGTTTCATTGGTCATATGGTCAGTGTTTGCTTATTTCTCTTGGAGAAAAATGTCTAATTTATTAATTTTTTAAAAAGTGTCAGAATAATTTATTTTTTTTAAATAGGTGTCATTGCGTTGAAATCTCGATAATTGAACAGGTGAATTTTACTAGCAATACTAAATGAAACCCAGCTTCACCATCACCGCGTACATCTGTTTTAAAGAAGCTGTTGTTACATTGCTTCAGGTTTATTATGGTTGATTCCATTTGTTATTGTTCATTCTCCCGATACGAAACCACGAATTTAGCCAACGATTTAAGCAGACAACTGATGGCTTCATTGAGTTCATACAAAGTAGCACTCAGTTCAACCACATAAGGATGTGTAGAGTTGGGGTGGGAGAGGGGGAGATATTTCCTCATGGGGCGCAAACCTATTTTGATTCGGCCTTAAGGGATTGTGATTGACTTGCAATAATCTGTAAACAACGTGAAATTCCCCCGGCCCTCCCACCACACGCCCGGAGTTCTTTTGCAGACGCTAGCAGTTTGAACGTACTCCAGGGCCAGGAGAGACAGAAATAGCCCAATGACCTACTTTATAATGAAGTGCAACCCTTGTAGTACATCCGGCACACCTATGCCTATAGTTTAGTTTACTCTGCGGCTAGGGAAAGGTTTAGTTTAGAAGCGAGGGTAAGTTAATAATAATAAATAATTTTATTTAAAAAAATAAAATTAAAAAAACAGACTAAAATTTAGGGTGACCCGTCAAAACGGCCCCGGACAAAAAGGCCCCGACATAACGGCCCCTTTTGACAGATTGACCGGGACCGTTTTGTCGGGGCCAATTTTTTCGGGGACGTTTTGTCAGTGAGCCAAAAACTAGTGGTCTACTATTGGTCCACAGCTGCTTTAAAGAGGCCGCCCTTAGGTGGGGATGGCGGTCATCGTTCTATCGAGTGTCTATGTCTATGTATTTATTCACTCATTCTGTAATGACGCCAGAGGTGAAATAAAGCATACAGCCGTAGGCAAAAAATTGACCGAAGAAAAGAAATAAAAATGTTTCTGGTTTAGCCTCCTCTCATCCATCACCAGCAGACGTCAGTCGCGATTCCGTTATGTTGAATCTGATCTCTATCGCGTCCTTCGGATTCTTTTTTAAGCACCATCAAGTCTTTTCAGCTGCCCTCGCTGCGGCCTCGGTCGTTTAAACTCCTCCCATTCAAATAATTGTTCTACTCAGACAACTGTAGCCTGGGAGGTCTCCCAGACCCAGGTGACCCTTTTGTGTGTGTTTAGTTAGGGCGTCCACCCAAAAACATCGCATCTCTCCACATAAGTTACATAGGGTCACACGAGTCACGTGTAACTAAATAAGTAGCAACTGCGTCACTTACTTTTAATTAAAAAGTCGCAACTTATTGAGCGGTTAAACTTTTGCCATTCATATAACCACCACTTGGTATCAAATTTAATCTGCTCTATCATTTAAGACCAAATAAAAATAATAATAATAATAATCTATCAGTCACTGAATGTGTCTTGTGTATCAATGTTTTATTGTAACTTGAGGTTTATATATCGTCACTTTCATTCATTTTATAATTATGATAGTGTTATTATCTTTCATTGTAAATCTTTCCATGGTATGCTCTAAATTAAATGCATAACCTTATGTGTAGCAGCGTGACTTAAATGTAAATCAACCATTGCTACTACTTCTATCCTCAGTAAAGATACATCATCCAACAATGGTCTCATTGTGTAAATCTATCTGTTGTATTCCTCCAGTTCATAGACAATTGTTGTACAGGTTTTTCTTTGTTTTGATATAAAAGGTTGAATTCTTATTTCATGAGTTCCAAGTCATCACAATAAGAATACAACCACGACAAAACAGATATTAAATGATTGACTGCACGTGGCTCATCTATACCATCCATTTTGTCATACCGTCCAGAGGCGTCACTAGGGTTGGTGTCACCCGGGGCGGTAGCTCACGGTGTCGCCCCTTCACGACTGAAGGGGCCGTCCATAAATGACGTCACGCGAGGTTGCCGATTTTTACCCCACCCTCCCCCAGCGTCATACTGTGTCACAAAAACTTAGACCCCATTCCTTTTTTACGATATGACGTCACAAAGCTTTGACACCCCCCCCCATTTGCATGTTGCAAATTATTATTTTTTTCATTTAAATATGTATTTAGAGTAAGTCTGCACTCTAATATCATAACACGCGTGCAGCCATTGAAAACGTAATTAAATAAATGGTAAAAAATCAAATATTTAAGTGGAAGTTTTATTTAAAGTTTCTCGTTTTTGATGTAAGGTCACATTTCTCATACACCCCCCTCCTCGTACCACATCGTCACAGATGCGTGACCCCCCCCTATGGCGGATTAAAAGGGGGGTGCTGAACTGGCTAAAGCCCCCAATAATTTAAGGGCCCCCAAAATTATTATGAATTATAGTGTATAATAAAGATGCAGGTTATTATGTTTGTACGAATCCCTGAAAATGCCTTGGACAGTCATACGGCAATGCTGCAAATGAGTAGGAAGTATAACGGAAACCAGGCTATTCTTCGTGAGAAGTGCATTGTAGCTCATTATGTGGCGTGCACAGCTCATTCCTTTAATTTGGTTGGGAAAAGAGCAGCAGGTTGTCCTGCTGCGGTCAGATTTTTTTTGTCTTCTGCAAAATCTTTATACCCGACTTGTTGCATCTACTCATCGTTGACAGGTACTTCAAAAACATATGAAATTGATACATGTTAACAAAGCCTTGTCTGACACAAGATGGTCAGCCTGACATTATGCTGTAAGGTCTGTTAAAAGCTCATACCATGAGAATATTGCAGCACTGGAAGAATTAGCAACAAATGAAAATCAGCCACGTGACTGTCGACTTGAAGAAGTAGGATTTCTAAAGGATATTTAAAACCTGGAAGTCGCTATTTTACTTGAAATTTGGGAAACAATTTTAGAAAGGAAGTCTCTCATTGAGTTTGTATTAAAAAAATAGCATTATTAATTTTATTCCTATGAAGACAAAGGAAAGGAAAAGTCCGTGGTAAAAACATTGTAAACAATCTTCAATGCTATCAAACAAAAAAGAAAGCGCCAGTTTGATAAAGGGACATCAACAAAACAGTATTTTCCTCGAGACAAAAATTCAAGATTGAGGTATTTCTGGTAATCATTGACAAACTTTCTTAAGCCCTACGACATCGGTTAGGCGCATATAAAGACATCCATGAGAAATTTGGCTTTCTTACAAACCTAAATGAGCTCAGCAATTTCGTCACCCGATGGGCAGCAGCCAAGTTAATGGAAGAACATTCAAGTGATATCGAAGACTGCTTACCTTCAGAATTAGTCCAATTTTCAGAACACTTAAAAAGTTATTGCCCAGACCCAGGCTCAGGGTAAGGAAAAGGAAGTAGCCCAAATGCGAAACTCAAAAAACGTGCACGGAGCTAAAAAAATGTTGCTGCTTTTCAATGAGCTATATTTCACACAGTCCTTTACAAATATACACATCGCACTTCGCATTTATCTTTCAATGATGACATCAAACTGCAGCTGAGAGCAATCCTTTTCAAAGTTGAAAAGAATAAATAATGAGTTAGAATTTGCATGGGACAAAAAAGACTGAATATGCTCTCTCTAATGAGCATTGAAAAGGAACTTGTAAGCTTACTCAGCTTTATTGACTTGATTGAAAACTTCGCCATTTGAAAAATTCGCAAAAGAAACTTGTAGGTTGAAATAATAATCATATATATTTTTCAATTATTTTTGTTATTTCAAATAGAGAAAACAATTCGTTACCTCATTAAAAAAATATTTTGAAAAATTTAAAAATATGGAATAACGTGTAATATTATTCTTTATGGGGGCGCGTTTGTAACCACGAAACAGCGTAAGTCGGGATGGGACCGTCGTAACCGGAGGACTACCTGTATATAAACATGCATATCTATGCTTTCACACCTTTAATAAATATATATATAAAACAAAATATTAACTCAAAAACATTGAAATCATAATTTTCCTCAAGAAAAACATCAACAAAGAAAACCCTTCTTTTGATTTATTTTATTTTTTTCTTATCCCCCCCCACCCCACTGTAGTGGAGGGAGTCGTGAGGTGGGATTCGTCCATGTTGTCGGTGTGTCCAAGCCCAAATGGCTTTATATCTTTTAAAACATAAGACACTGCCTCTTTCATTCCAGCCTTTTAAAAAGATCTTTCAGCTGCGACTGTTTCTTTTCTTTTTTTCCTAATTTGTTTTAATGTTGTTTGTGTGTTGGGGCTGTTTTATTATTGCAAGTTAGCTGATCTTTTTTTTAATAAGAATTTTCGCGTTTAACGTATTTCATTGTATTTCTTAATTTCTTTCTAGATAACAAAATTTGTCATCTTTTTTTTTCCTGACATAAAATCGTACACAGTAAAATTTTAGGCTCGGGTGTCACCCCCTGATGGGTGTCACCCGGGCGGCCCGCCCCCACCCCCCTAGTGACGCCACTGATACCGTCTTAACTAGCAAGCCGTACACGCCTTTAAAAGTTAATTTTTTGGAATGCGATCTTGTGAGTTGAAGTCTAGATAGAATTCTAGAACAGGATCTCAAATTATCCACGTGTTATATGTATACATTTTTTAAGCAAGAGGTTCTCATGTCTTCACACATTGTACACTATGTCGTAACCGATTGTTTTGCCACACGAGAGCCTCTCACTGCCAGTTGACCAATCAATCGCCCGACTCTGTGTTCTATTTATAGGTCGACACAGCATCCCCTGAAACCTTGTGATCTCGACTTAATCATGGCCTTAATCTGCTGGTGTGTCTAGAAATGGATTAGTTAAGGCACCTGTCCAAATTTTGGGAGCATTGAGCTGAGTGGTAAATGTATAATATAAAACAGGGTATTAGTAGGCCTGACAGGACGTAACACAACAGCGAACGTTTCGGCAAAGAGCCCTCCTCAACGGACAAATAGTACACAAATGAAACGAATAAAACGAAATAATTAAAAAGACACTTAGCTGCGGTGAAATCCAAGTAGTCCAGTAGAGAAGAACTGAGTGGTAGTTAACACATATACCCAAAGATGATTGTGGAAGTAATATTAGGGAGGGGTAGGACATTTAAAAAAAAACAACAACAAACAAATCGATAGAATATTCTTTCTTTTTTTTTACATTAAATTTTTCTTGAGTTTAAAATAAACTGGCTGATTTTGCCTGGGGGTTGGGGTGGGGGAAGGATTAAAGAAGACCTTGCTGTCATAGAATTTTGGTTATTTTTCTGACCTAAAAAACAAGCCGCTAAATAAATGATTGACGGTTTGAGGAGGATCGCCTCGGGCCTCGCTGAAAACAGACGCCTTCTAATCGGGTCAAGGTTTTGCTGTTCAGATTCAGACTACTTGATGACAGAGATGTGTGAGTGGTCTCCTGTTGATGGGACTAACAGTAGCCTGCATGGTGATTGTGGCTGACCATTTGGCGGAATTACAGCACTCGGCTTCAGGCTCGATATCTGTCCCCTCGCCACCCCCGAGTGACCTAAGACTGTATGTAGTGATGTAGTTGTTAGGGGATAGAAGCTGTTGTCTTTGTGAACACCTTTGTCTGTTCATACAACTTTCCCCATCTCAATCTTTGTTCAACCTTATCCACCTTTGTTCAACCTTATCCATCTTTGATCAACCTTATCCAGCTTTGTTCAACCTTATCCATCTTTGTTCAACCTTATCCATCTTTGTTCAACCTTATCCATCTTTGTTCAACCTTATCTATCTTTGTTCAACCTTATCCATCTGTGTTCAAACTTATCTATCTTTGTTCAACCTTATCCATCTGTGTTCAACCGTATCCATCTTCTTCAACCTTATCCATCTTTATTCAACATTATCCATCTTTGTCAAACCTTATCCATCTTTGTTCAACATTATCCATCTTTGTTCAACATTATCCATCTTTGTTCAACCTTATCCATCTTTGTTCAACCTTATCCATATTTGTTCAACCTTATCCACCTTTGTTCAACCTCATCCATCTCTGTTCAAACTATCTATCTTTGTTCAACCTTATCCATCTTTGTCCAACCTTATCCATCTTTGTCCAACCTTATCCATCTTTGTTCAACCTTATCCATCTTGGTTCAACCTTATCCATCTTTGTTCAACTTTTTCCATCTTTAAATTTAACAAAAAACCATCCAGCAAAAATTTTTGGGTAGAGCATCTCATACAGATGACTTGACTCCACATCTCATACTGATGACTTGACTCCACATCTCATACTGATGACTTGACTCCACATCCCATACTGATGACTTGACTCCACATCCCATACTGATGACTTGACTCCACATCCCATACTGATGACTTGACTCCACATCTCATACTGATGACTTGACTCCACATCCTATACTGATGATTTGACTCCACATCTCATACAGATGACTTGACTCCACATCTCATACTGATGACTTGACTCCACATCTCATACTGATGACTTGACTCCAAATCTCATACTGATGACTTGACTCCACATCCCATACTGATGACTTGACTCCACATCCCATACTGATGACTTGACTCCACATCCCATACTGATGACTTGACTCCACATCTCATACTGATGACTTGACTCCACATCCCATACTGATGACTTGACTCCACATCCCATACTGATGACTTGACTCCACATCTCATACTGATGACTTGACTCCACATCTCATACTGATGACTTGACTCCACATCCCATACTGATTACTTGACTCCACATCTCACACAGATGACTTGGCTCCACATCCCACACATATGACTTGACTCCACATCTCATACTGATGACTTGACTCCACATCTCATACTGATGACTTGACTCCACATCTCATACTGATGACTTGACTCCACATCTCATACTGATGACTTGACTCCACATCCCATAATGATGACTTGACTCCACATCCCATACTGATGACTTGACTCCACATCCCATACTGATGACTTGACTCCACATCTCATACTGATGACTTGACTCCACATCCCATACTGATGACTTGACTCCACATCTCATACAGATGACTTGACTCCACATCTCATACTGATGACTTGACTCCACATCTCATACTGATGACTTGACTCCACATCTCATACTGATGACTTGACTCCACATCTCATACTGATGACTTGACTCCAAATCTCATACTGATGACTTGACTCCACATCCCATACTGATGACTTGACTCCACATCCCATACTGATGACTTGACTCCACATCCCATACTGATGACTTGACTCCACATCTCATACTGATGACTTGACTCCACATCCCATACTGATGACTTGACTCCACATCTCATACTGATGACTTGACTCCACATCTCATACTGATGACTTGACTCCACATCCCATACTGATTACTTGACTCCACATCTCACACAGATGACTTGGCTCCACATCCCACACATATGACTTGACTCCACATCTCATACTGATGACTTGACTCCACATCTCATACTGATGACTTGACTCCACATCTCATACTGATGACTTGACTCCACATCTCATACTGATGACTTGACTCCACATCTCATACTGATGACTTGACTCCACATCTAATACTGATGACTTGACTCCACATCTCATACTGATGACTTGACTCCACATCAAATACTGATGACTTGACTCCACATCTCATACTGATGACTTGACTCCACATCCCATACTGATGACTTGACTCCACATCTCATACTGATGACTTGACTCCACATCTCATACTGATGACTTGACTCCACATCCCATACTGATGACTTGACTCCACATCCCATACTGATGACTTGACTCCACATCCCATACTGATGACTTGACTCCACATCTCATACTGATGACTTGACTCCACATCTCATACTGATGACTTGACTCCACATCCCATACTGATGACTTGACTCCACATCCCATACTGATGACTTGACTCCACATCTCATACTGATGACTTGACTCCACATCCCATACTGATGACTTGACTCCACATCTCATACTGATGACTTGACTCCACATCTCATACTGATGACTTGACTCCACATCCCATACTGATGACTTGACTCCACATCCCATACTGATGACTTGACTCCACATCTCATACTGATGACTTGACTCCACATCTCATACTGATGACTTGACTCCACATCTCATACTGATGACTTGACTCCACATCCCATACTGATAAAAACAACAACTTTGATGCCTTGCATTCTCTCCCCTTGGTTCTAGACCTACACCTATCCCTGCTCGCCATTGGCAGACACATCAAAGTTATTGTGGTGATGTCTTAAAATGGAGCTACACGGTGTTTGTGATACAACTGCACCCAGCACGGCCGTTATTTCCCCCCATTTAGTTTTCTGGGTACGTGACGCAGTATTTCACCATCTTTCACCGCCTACCCATCCTCAATCCAAACCCCTGACCCTATCTTTCGCCACCTCCTACCGGATCTGATACCCAATATTTTTTTTAAAAAGGAACGAACGTGCTACCCCATGATGGTGACGACGGGGTGGATGGGGAGATGAAAACAAAAACAACAAGAAAACACCACCCTTCATGAGGAGAGGGGGTGAGGGGGCGTTGGTAGGGGTCTTCACAAAAATCTGGGTCCCCTTGACCCAATTTTCATTGTGTTCCCTGTGACCGAGTTTGTATCTAGGTCAAGTTGTTCGGAGCTCGGCCCTGGAGTGCAAAGCCTCGCCCTCCTCCTCCACCCTCCCTGGGAGCACATTAACGATGATGAACGGGGGGAGATCGATGAAAACATATCTGGCGTGTTGATGAACGCTCTTTCATCGGAGCACATTTGGCTTTGTGTGTCAGCTTTCTCATGTCCTTTTTAAAAAAAAACATATTGTAATTATTTCAAATTCATTCAAAAACTAAAATACTCAAAATAGAAATAATTTTAAATAGATATTTAATTTACGATTAAGAACATCCCCCACCCCCACCCCCTCCCAAAGAGCCAGTTCAATGCTAATATTCCCGTGCTTGCAAGGGCCCCGCAAACTACATTTAAAAATGTTTTGGACTAGTTATAGCGTGACAAAACATGATCATCTGATTAAGGAAAGTGTTATTTTTAAAAAAAGAAAGAAAAAAAAAGAATTCCAATTAATTGAATTCCCAAATAACCCTGGTCACGTGATGTGACGTCATAAGCGCATGGGGTCATAAGTCTCTTACAGAATTGAAGTTATTCAATTTAACGCACACATGATTGCGTTTTTGTTTTTTAAATTTATTTATTTATATTGCATTGTTTTTTTCAACAAATAATGACGCAATAACGCGTTCCCCCTGCAGGCATACCCAATATAAACGACTTTGGAATTCTCGAACGCTTCCAAAAGCAGCTTGACTTTGACATTCTTTGATAGGATGTCTGTCCATCATTTCCATACACTGGCAGTTTGATCTCATCTAGATATAAAGGGGAGATGACCCCATAGGACTACTGACCCACGGGTTGCAGATAGGTTACTTGAAGTCAACGAAACATTTTGAGGAATAGGATTCTGGAAGTACGAACTGTGTTATGGTATCGAGATTTTCGAACGAAATGTTCGCATCTAAAAGAATGTTAAAGTACAGGTAAACGTTTGTAAGTTTAAAAGAAAAGATTGAATAAACATCAACTAATCTCTCTGTTTCAAGGAAGTTCGTTATAAGGATTACCAAACTTAACGGGATATTTGCAACATATTCGGCAGTTGAGAAGTATCAACTAAATAAAATATATTAAAAAATGACAAAAAATTGTTGAAACTTAATAATAAATAGCAAGCAAATTGTAGCGTAAAGTTCATTTCAAACCTCATGCTAATCGTTTTCTTTAGAGCTTTAGGAATCTGTATTTAATAAGCTCGAGATTTGTAGTACTCGCCACATGATGACTTTGGTTACGTTAAACTGTTGTTTAATTAAGAAATAAAATGGTCAGCCCGACTTGACCCGTAGTGACCAATGGAAAAAGCCGTTGGCGTGTCCATTTTGGCCAGGTTTCTTAATAAACTCAGAGGTCCGAGAAAAATTGGTCCAGGACATTCAGAATGGCAGATACACGTAACCTATAATCTCTTTTCCATGCAGGCCGTAGGTGCAGCGTTCATCAAAGGGCATAGTGATAGTGGTTTCAATGAAATATTATCCATCATTTAGGCTATGACATAATTTACACCCGCCCCTGTATCTCCCTCCAAGCCCTCCAATGTATTCCGCCCCTGGGAAAGTTGGTCATACCTTCTGCTCCTATCATCAATCTGTCCTTGATCTCCTTGCATGCGCCAGTTTACTAGAGGCCCCAGGTAGGTCTATTTGTGTTTAACGCCCACATTTTTTTTTCAAATGTAAACCCCGGATAACTGTGGTAGGGGGACCAGGGTACGCCGTGAACCAGCCGACACAATTCAGGTACGTGCTTATGTGTATATACCGGAACCCGCTGGCGCGCCAAAACTGGTCGGGGACCGTCTCTGGGACGAATCGACGGTTGGACTTAAACACTCCCTGTCCTACCTCGTGCACCGGTTGGGAAAAAAAAACAACCTCACCCATTAGCCACGCAGCCCACCAAAACAACCCCACCCATTAGCGACGCATCCCACCAAAACAACCCCACCCATTAGCCACGCAACCCACCAAAACAACCCCACCCATTAGCGACACAACCCACCAAAACAACCCCACCCATTAGCCACGCAACCCACCAAAACAACCCCACCCATTAGCCACGCAACCCACCAAAACAACCCCACCCATTAGCCACGCAACCCACCAAAACAACAACACCCATTAGCCACGCAACCCACCAAAACAACCCCACCCATTAGCCACGCAACCCACCAAAACAACACCACCCATTAGCCACTCAACCAACCAAAACAACACCACCCATTAGCCACGCAACCCACCAAAACAACACCACCCATTAGCCACGCAACCCACCAAAACAACCCCACACATTAGCCACGCAACCGACCAAATACCATGATTGAAATGGTCATGACTTTGTTATTTAAGTAAGAAATTATTTTATTTTTATTTTTTAAATAATGTTTTATTTAAAATATTTATTGTGTGAGCACGTGGGAGGCATTTTAAGTTATACCCTGGTGGCAACTAAACTCAATACCTGTTATCAGATAAACACAAATATCCCACTGTTTCTCTTCACATAATGGCCATTTTATTTAAAAAAGCTATTAATATATAACAACATTTTATTATGATTTTTTTACAGGTACACTAAACACCGGCTTCCCTTTCCACTATAAAGAAATGAAACACTGGACAGGACAAGAACGACCAATGGTCTTATATAGACATGACAAGAACGACCAATGGTCTTATACAGACAGGACAAGATCGACCAATGGTCTTATACAGACAGGACAAGAACGACCAATGGTCTTATACAGACAGGACAAGAACGACCGATGGTCTTATACAGACAGGACAAGAACGACCGATGGTCTTATACAGACAGGACAAGAACGACCGATGGTCTTATACAGACAGGACAAGAACGACCGATGGTCTTATACAGACAGGACAAGAACGACCGTTGGTCTTATGCAGACAGGACAAGAAGGACCGATGGTCTTATACAGACAGGACAAGAACGACCGATGGTCTTATACAGACAGGACAAGAACGACCGATGGTCTTATACAGACAGGACAAGAACGACCGATGGTCTTATACAGACAGGACAAGAACGACCGATGGTCTTATACAGACAGGACAAGAACGACCGATGGTCTTATACAGACAGGACAAGAACGACCGATGGTCTTATACAGACAGGACAAGAACGACCGATGGTCTTATACAGACAGGACAAGAACGACCGATGGTCTTATACAGACAGGACAAGAACGACCGATGGTATTATACAGACAGGACAAGAACGACCAATGGTCTTATACAGACAGGACAAGAACGACCAATGGTCTTTAAACAGTAACAGTTGGGAGACCCTAACACTAAGATGGAAACTTTGGAATTTTGCTTTGATGAGATAGAAAGTTTTTCTCAGATTTGGTTGTATAGACATGTCTAAGATGTGTTTTATTATTATAAGGATAAATCAGCTGTCTCTGAATTTACCTGGCATCTGCTCTGGATCCATGTACTGAAACTAATAAGTTTCTACAAACCATTTTAACATTATTTTAACCTATTAAAGTAGTATTAGCCAACCATTCTTTGTTTTCCCCTCTCGATTGAGGAGTTGCCTCTAGTTATTGGGGGAGGGAGAGGTGGCTTCAAATTTGACCCGCCCCCCAGAGAAAAATAATAAAAAAATAAAACGCGTGATTACTCGCACATTAAGTTTTATATTTTTATATAATTTTTCGAAAATACAAATCTTTGCGAAAAAAAATCTGTTATAATAACAGTAACAATAATAATAATAATAATAATAACAATAAATGCCACTAGTTGAAGTCGAAGTGGGCCACAGATAAATGTGAAGTATGTAGTCACCCATGTAGTCACACAAGTGGGCCCACAAAAACCACTAGGGGCCCTATATAAGGTCCCATTGACGTCACAGATCATTGGACGTGTTCAAGCTTGAATTCCTCACCAGAGCTGAGCGCACCGCCTGGGGGCGCTTGGTACAGGTTTAAATATATCTAGTCTTGACCTACTTACACTTACAGTAGCAGCGTAAGCCAGAAAGTTGTTGATGAGCGTCCGTGCCGTCAACAAAGGTAGGTGGCGGCTGTTCGTGGCATGGGCGGAACTGTAACTTGGGATGGGATGGGTTACCTGCTTAAATGGTTCCATGACAAAACGACAAGGCTTTGTCGCTTTGTCATTTTGTCACTTGTCGCATTGTCACTAGTCGTTTTCAACTTGTTGTTTAGTCACCTTCTCATTGTGTCCTTTTGTCACCTTGTTGTTTTGTCACCTTCTCAGTGTGTTCTTTTGTCACCTTGTTGTTTTGTCACCTTCTCATTGTGTCCTTTTGTCACCTTGTTGTTTTGGCACCTTCTCATTGTGTCCTTTTCACTTGTTGTTTTGTCACCTTCTCATTTTGTCCTTTTGTCACCTTGTTGTTTTGTCACCTTCTCATTTTGTCCTTTTGTCACCTTGTTGTTTTGCCCATTTGTCGTTTTGTCACTAGTCGTTTTGTCTGGTTACCTGCTCAAATATAGGGCTCAACCCGCCTCACTCCTCAAGTTCTACATTACAATGAATGAATCAAGATCTATGTTTAAACAAAGGAAATGGTGGAGGTAGATAAAAGTCTATTTTAAAGTACTTTGCATCATTTGGGAAAAAACGAAAATCTCTTCTGTCGATTTTCACCAGTTGTAATTTCAAGTATATAAACAAAAGGGAGATAATGTCTTTCATCCTAATCAGTCTATGTTGGTTGCGATCGAGGTGTTTAGAAATACACCCAGGGCAATTCAGGGCATGACACTTTATAAACAAGTTTTACTGGTTTTAACTAGAAGGTCATGTCCTGGACGTTTCACACTACATATCTCAGGTTATGTCAACCTCTACATATCTCAGGTGATGTCAACCTCTACATATCTCAGGTGATGTCAACCTCTACATATCTCAGGTGAATCAACCTCTACACATCTCAGGTGATGTCAACCTTTACATATCTCAGGTGATGTCAACCTCTACATATCTCAGGTGATGTCAACCTCTACATATCTCAGGTGATGTCAACCTCTACATATCTCAGGTGATGTCAACCTCTAAATATCTCAGGTGATGTCAACCTCTA
This sequence comes from Ampullaceana balthica, assembly GCA_944989445.1. Classification (NCBI taxonomy): domain Eukaryota; kingdom Metazoa; phylum Mollusca; class Gastropoda; family Lymnaeidae; genus Ampullaceana; species Ampullaceana balthica. The sequence continues at coordinate 318,925 of CALYLW010000579.1, read as the reverse complement.
CATATCTCAGGTGATGTCAACCTCTACACATCTCAGGTGATGTCAACCTCTACATATCTCAGGTGATGTCAACCTCTACACATCTCAGGTAATGTCAACCTCTACACATCTCAGGTGATGTCAACCTCTACACATCTCAGGTGATGTCAACCTCTGTACATCTCAGGTGATGTCAACCTCTACACATCTCAGGTAATGTCAACCTCTGTACATCTCAGGTGATGTCAACCTCTACACATCTCAGGTGATGTCAACCTCTACATATCTCAGGTGATGTCAACCTCTACATATCTCAGGTGATGTCAACCTCTACATATCTCAGATGATGTCAACCTCTACATATCTCAGGTGATGTCAACCTCTACATATCTCAGGTGATGTCAACCTCTACATATCTCAGGTGATGTCAACCTCTACATATCTCAGGTGATGTCAACCTCTACATATCTCAGGTGATGTCAACCTCTACATATCTCAGGTGATGTCAACCTCTACATATCTCAGGTGATGTCAACCTCTAAATATCTCAGGTGATGTCAACCTCTACATATCTCAGGTGATGTCAACCTCTACACATCTCAGGTGATGTCAACCTCTACATATCTCAGGTGATGTCAACCTCTACACATCTCAGGTAATGTCAACCTCTACACATCTCAGGTGATGTCAACCTCTACACATCTCAGGTGATGTCAACCTCTGTACATCTCAGGTGATGTCAACCTCTACACATCTCAGGTGATGTCAACCTCTACACATCTCATGTGATGTCAATCTTTGCACATCTCAGGTGATGTCAACCTCTACATATCTCAGGTAATGTCAACCTCTACATATCTCAGGTGATGTCAACCTCTACATATCTCAGGTGATGTCAACCTCTACACATCTCAGGTGATGTCAACCTCTACATATCTCAGGTGATGTCAACCTCTACACATCTCAGGTGATGTAAACCTCTACACATCTCAGGTGATGTCAACCTCTAAATATCTCAGGTGATGTCAACCTCTGTACATCTCAGGTGATGTCAACCTCTACACATCTCATGTGATGTCAATCTTTGCTTATCTCAGGTGATGTCAACCTCTGCACATCTCAGATGATGTCAACCTCTACACATCTCAGGTGATGTCAACCACTACACATCTTAGTTAATGTCAACCTCTACACATCTCAGGTGATGTCAACCTCTACACATCTCAGGTGATGTCAACCTCTACACATCCCATGTGATGTCAATCTTTGCACATCTCAGGTGATGTCAACCTCTGCACATCTCAGATGATGTCAACCTCTACACATCTCAGGTGATGTCAACCTCTACACATCTTAGTTAATGTCAAACTCTACATATCTCAGGTGATGTCAACCTCTACATATCTCAGGTGATGTCAACCTCTACACATCTCAGGTGATGTAAACCTCTACACATCTCAGGTGATGTCAACCTCTAAATATCTCAGGTGATGTCAACCTCTGTACATCTCAGGTGATGTCAACCTCTACACATCTCATGTGATGTCAATCTTTGCTTATCTCAGGTGATGTCAACCTCTGCACATCTCAGATGATGTCAACCTCTACACATCTCAGGTGATGTCAACCACTACACATCTTAGTTAATGTCAACCTCTACACATCTCAGGTGATGTCAACCTCTACACATCTCAGGTGATGTCAACCTCTACACATCCCATGTGATGTCAATCTTTGCACATCTCAGGTGATGTCAACCTCTGCACATCTCAGATGATGTCAACCTCTACACATCTCAGGTGATGTCAACCTCTACACATCTTAGTTAATGTCAAACTCTACATATCTCAGGTGATGTCAACCTCTACATATCTCAGGTGATGTCAACCTCTACATATCTCAGGTGATGTCAACCTCTACATATCTCAGGTGATGTCAACCTCTACATATCTCAGGTGAATCAACCTCTACACATCTCAGGTGATGTCAACCTCTACATATCTCAGGTGATGTCAACCTCTACACATCTTAGTTAATGTCAACCTCTACATATCTCAGGCGATGTCAACCTCTACATATCTCAGGTGATGTCAACCTCTACATATCTCAGGTGATGTCAACCTCTACATATCTCAGGTGATGTCAACCTCTACATATCTCAGGTGATGTCAACCTCTACATATCTCAGGTGAATCAACCTCTACACATCTCAGGTGATGTCAACCTCTACATATCTCAGGTGATGTCAACCTCTACACATCTCAGGGGATGTCAACCTCTACACATCTCAGGTGATGTCAACCTCTACACATCTCAGTTGATGTCAACCTCTGTACATCTCAGGTGATGTCAACCTCTACACATCTCAGGTGATGTCAACCTCTGCACATCTCAGATGATGTCGACCTCTACACATCTCAGGTGATGTCAACCTCTACACATCTCAGGTGATGTCAATCTCTACAAATCTCAGGTGATGTCAACCTCCGTACATCTCAGGTGATGTCAACCTCTACACATCTTAGTTAATGTCAACCTCTACACATCTCAGGTGAGGTCAACCTCTGCACATCTCAGGTGATGTCAACCTCTACACATCTCAGGTGAGGTCAACCTCTACACATCTCAGGTGATGTCAACCTCTGCACATCTCAGATGATGTCGACCTCTACACATCTCAGGTGATGTCAACCTCTACACATCTCAGGTGATGTCAATCTCTACAAATCTCAGGTGATGTCAACCTCCGTACATCTCAGGTGATGTCAACCTCTACACATCTTAGTTAATGTCAACCTCTACACATCTCAGGTGATGTCAACCTCTGCACATCTCAGATGATGTCGACCTCTACACATCTCAGGTGATGTCAACCTCTACACATCTCAGGTGATGTCAATCTCTACAAATCTCAGGTGATGTCAACCTCCGTACATCTCAGGTGATGTCAACCTCTACACATCTTAGTTAATGTCAACCTCTACATATCTCACGTGATGCAACCTCTACACTTATCAGGTGATGTCAACCTTTACACATCTCAGATGATGTCAAACTCTGCTAAAACCTCAGAGATCCTCGCATTTCTGTCGTGGTATCTGCAAGATTGAAGGTTGTAGAGGTATTCAAAATGTGAACCTGAGTATGGGTCACAAGTTAAATAGTTTAAGAATGATCTTAATCTTTTTAAATCCCTTATATTAACTTCACCGCCGTCTCTTGGTAGGTCTGTCCGGCGGAAAAACAAAATTAAAAAATTACCCACTTTCCGTGATCTTATCGAGCTGAAATTTCGCACATACACTTGTGTCACCTAACAATGCATTGTTTTAAAATTTCATATCGATCGAATGTACCGTAATTAAATTAATGCATTTTTAGTTTATCTCTATGTATCTCTCTGAAGCCCTCTGCTATAGTTGACCTCCACGGGCCACTGGAGTTCACGCCAGCCATCGATGACCACATCCCTGTGTTTTACAGCAAGGATAGTTCAGTCACGTTCAGTCTGTAAATGTTTGTCGCGCGGTGCGTATTATATTGAACATAATCAATACTTTTAATTATGTCTCATATATAAGGGATTTACAGTCAAAAACTTTGTTTTTACGGGTTGTTAAAATTTTTAATTCTTGAAATTCCCTTGTGAAACGGCCAAAAACGCAAAGATGTTCATCTCCGCCTAACTTTGATCACATCGCCGACATCGCCAAGTTATTAGACCAAAAAACACAATGACTTTAATCTCCGCCCCAGGTCGATGTCTGCGCTTGGCTTCACAAAGACTTCTTAGAAAACTGAAGTTAATTGACAGGGCTAAAAATAGCAAATCCCAGACAGTGAGACAAAAGAACATCCACGAGCAGGCAGACAAAGACGCACATACTTCCAGACAGTGAACGCATCCATTTTGAGAAGCCTGTACCTCGAGGAATCTCAAACGCGTGGTTATAAAAGAAAAGGTCTAAATTATTTATAAACATGTCCGCATAATTTTTTATGCACTCTCAAACAAAACAATTTGTTAAACCTATATGGCGCGATGGTCTAAGTGGTAGCGCACTGGACTATTGATCCGAGGCAGATCCCGAGTCGCGGGTTCGAGCCCAGGTACTGACAAGGCCCCTGGGGCATTGTGCTGGCCACACATTCCCCTGCTCGTTAGTGGTGGCTAAAAACTTGTGAATGCTACATCACTTGTCCCATAGTCCGTCATGGATTGGAAAGGGGCCATTCATATTTTTTTTTAAAAGTTAATTTTGAAAAAATTCCTCGACTCACCTTTTCATTTGTGAATATGGGGAAGTAACTACTGAATTGATTTGACTTATCAATACTCTTAAGACAGCCACATTCATTCATAAAATAATTATCAACCGCATCACCCCCCCCCTTCCCCAGCCCCTAACATTTTTTTGTTCCACATTTTTATTTGAGTTGATTTCTGAAGCAGTGGTTCTCAGACTGTAATGACCATGTAAATAAATTACCATGAACACTAAACGTTATTCTCAGCTGGACACAGTTTTATGGTGACCGTTGACCACTAGACATCTTTAGCGAACGCTGTTGATATGAAAAGACATCGCGGACACATGGAAGCGGCGTGACAATTTCAAAGTTTCTTGACTGAGAAAAATAATTTTAAATTTAAAAAAATGATTGTAGACATCTATTCCCTGAAAGTTTTTTCAAATGTTACTCCAAAGTAAGTCCTATACTTGAGTCGCTACTAGTGTTTCAGCACTACTTTTCAAGAAGAACTACTAAAAAAAGAATAATTTGTGGTGCGGTTTTACCTGAATAGCAGACAAGTCTCACCTGTGCACAGAGATGCACGCCTTGTATTCTGAGGATCATTGTGCTGCAAATTAAAAGAACACAAAATATCAGGCCTTGGTAGATCAAATAATTGTGTTTTAAAAAACTTGGCTTCGTCACGTGTGGAAGTAGGTCATCTGTGTTGTTGGAGGAAATTGTACTCTGATCATGCCCCACCCACCCCACCCCCCAAACACGACCTCGACATCTCTGCTCTACTTTACCATAAGTAGATTCTATGTCCTCCATAGACCCCCCCCCCAACCCTCTCCCAGCTTAACCAGGCGCGAGCAGAAAGCGTGGTCTGGTTTTAGAAGAGGATAGAAAGAAAGAAAGGGGGAAGAAAAAAAAACGTCGAAGTTCCGGAGTTGGTGAGTCGATAATGCACGTGCGATCTGGGTCAGGGATACGAGGACTATTGGGGCGGGGTGGAGGGAGGGAAGGAGGGAGGTGGTCAGGGATAGGAGGCATGGAGGAAGAGGCAGGGTTCGAGGGAGAGTGTCAGGGATAGGAGGACTATTGGCGATGGATGGAGGAGTAGGGAGGAACGTAGGTTGTACGGATTAGGATTGACTCACGCGGAGGGTTAGGATTAGGGTTGTTAATTTAGTTTTTTTTTCTTGTTTTTTTTTGGCTAACCGATTATCGGTTATGTAAATCCGATTTTAAACCGATTATCGTTTTACCGCTGACTTCATAGAAATTAGGGGTGTAACGGTTTTGCGATAAAATATATATTATATAAATATAATAGCCCCGGCTCCGGAAAATCCGGAATCCGGCCATTTTTACAAATCCGACTCCGGATTCGGCTCCGGCCGGATTTCAAAAAATTGAATCCTATACACCCCTAATAGAAATATATTCTTATATAAGGCGAATATGACGTGGAATAAGGAAATGACGAGACAGAGTTAAGAAATTGCAGAGCTGCTTCGAGGGCTGGCCGAGATGGTGTGGAAGCGGTGGAATTAACGAAATGATTTTACAAGCAATGCGTAATGTGGGGAATTGCATTTTATGTCTAGCCTACATCATGATTTCGAAAATAGAGACTGCATTTATTACGTCTATTTTTGTCGATTTGAGATATCAATTAACTTACTGGCGTCACACTTTTCGCCAAAAAATTTTTTTTATTAATTTACAAAGACACTGAACGGAGCGCTCAAAACTTATAAATAAACAAACCTTGGCCTTGGCGGCCATATTGGATGAAAATGCCAGCAAATGCGGGAATAAATTTTGTTCGGATATTTCTTGAAGTTTTCAGTACGGAAATGATTTTTTTTTAAATTTAAAAAATTACATTCGATTATCGGTATGGGAAATTTTAAACCGATTATCGCTTTCAAACCCGATAATCGGATTTTCGATTATCGTTTAACGACCCTAGTTAATATGGAGATAGACTGAAGGCCGTTGGAAGACAGTTGTTAATATTGAGGTCATCGAATGTCAAACGTTACCAAACTTTGCTGTCATCTTACTGCGACTGCAATTCTTATCTAATCCATCGGAGAAATGATAACAACTTTGAGTCAGAAAGGGGCTATTTTTAGACGTATAAAGGCTATTATTGACAGGTGTTCTAAAACTGATGAGGAGAGGAATGTAGGTCAAAACGTTAGCTGTATACATCCAACAGTGCTTCTCAACTCCAAACAAAGACACCCATAGAATCAGACCCCCCCTCCCCACACACATACACACACACACACACACCCATATTCCAAACATTCGTCTAACAGGCCCTGTTATATCCAGTTATAATTTCCTCTGGTAAGAGATGGCTGTAATGATTCTCTGACCATCTTGAGTATCATTCATTGGTCGTTTCAAATAAATTCAGCCCGCGAGTTTTTTTCAACGACCAAAAGCAGGTCTTGGATTCCAGAAATGAACGGTTTATTTTTAGATGTAAAGGGGAAGGAACTACTCCTGAAGAAAATACTACATTAATACAACCAGGGTTCTAGCGAATCACGGAATAATGAGGTGGGGGGAGGGGGTAGCAGCGCAGTCTATTCTAAGTGTGTCGTGGGGGAGGTGGGGCACCATTTTAAAAGTGGAAAACCGTGATTAAATTTTTTTGTTTCTCAAAATAATTTTTGGACAATTGCAGCTACACTGGAAATCTTTAAAATATCTTAAAGTACATTTGAAGACCTTTTTTTAGAACACCTAAAAATGGGTAAACTTTGCTTCCGATTTAAATAATCTACCTATAACTCGAAACAGATCAAAATTCACTTTGAAAAACCCGTACAATGTGCAGTTACAGCCGTTACAATTTTAAATTAAATCTCACTGACAATTAGAGCTGTAACAACCACATCCAAGCCATTTGCTGCATCCGCCGCTGAACAGGGGCGTCGGTTGAATGAGATTTGTTAGTCCACTAAGATCATGAGTGAGCTCCTCACCTAAATATAAAACACGCTCCCCCCCCCCACCATCCCATACCGCCCCAGTGAGCAAACTGAACGGGCTTGGTCATCTGGAGGGTGGGGCTGCAGATAGGTGGGGCTACAGATGGGCGGGGCTGGAGATATGACGACATTAAACTGGGAGGGGTGCATGCTTAAAAAAAACTAAGTGCAATTTGTGGAGATACAATCTAAAAAGCATCGTCAATGTTAGCGATCATTGTAAACGTCTTTTGTTGAGTAAACATTTTAAAAAATGAGTGCATTGAAACGCCATTTTAAGCCATAATTACATTTTAATTACATGTACTTATTTTTCGCACTTATTTACAGACTCATTGATAAGTAAGTTTTGTGACGTTATAAGCAAGTGTCGGACTATGAGTCACCGGCTTCACATGATTAATATCTGGGCAACAGAGAACCTCGCTGATTGGCGAAAAAGACCGCTCCAAGCGCGGTGAACAAGACCAGTCCAAGCGCGGTGAACAAGACCAGTCCAAGCGTGGTGAACAAGACCAGTCCAAGAGTGGTGAACAAGACCACTCCAAGCGTGGTATAAACAAATTCCCTCCAAGTGTGGCATAATCAGGACCCTATGCAGAGTGATAAAAGGAAAGATTCAAGTGTGAGAAAATGACACCTCAGAGTGTCTGTGGCCAAATGACACCTCAGAGTGTCTGTCGACCAAATGAGACGTCTGAGTGTCTGTCGACCAAATGACACCTCTGACTGTCTGTAGGCCAATGACACCCTGAGTGTCGACCAAATGACATCTCTGAGTATCAGCCAAATGACACTTCAAAGTGTCGGCGAAATGACACCTCTGTTTCACCCAAATGACACCCCTGAGTGTCACCCAAATGACAAGTCTGAGTGTTGGCCATATACACCTTTTGTGTATGAGTAACAGCAACCCTCCGGCGATTTCTTGAAAATTGAATATGAAATGAAACCATTAACACCTAGCACAATGACCGGAGCCCAGAAAAAAAATCTTTCTGATGTCTTCCACAGACTTTGCTCAGTGATGGTCATTTTCGTCCATTATTAATGGATTAGAAAAATCTTCAACACAAAGAAGTCCTTAAAACCTGAAGTCGACATAAGTGCAAGTCTTATCATCTACGATCCACAACTTTCCTGTTGTTAAAACTCCGAAAATTTGTCTTGTGAATCAACTATTTGATACTAACCGAAAAGTCTAAAACTTTGACATGTTATTTTTTATAAAAAGTGCTCGAGATTAAAGGCGTTTAAAAAAAAATTATTTAACAAAAATAATAACAATAAATGTGGGAGGGTGTATGGGGGAAAAAGAGTAAAAAAGAAAGAACGTTGTTACTGAGGGTACCGGGTCGTCTGCATTTCAAAGTTCAGCTCTGTCCCTTGAGGTGAGAGCTTGGAGTACTGACATCTCGTTCACACGTCTCGGGTACGCGATAATTAACTTGGGCTGTTTCCGGCTATCTGGGTCAGCACCAACTTTGGTCACGACTTGACGTCATAGGCAGGAGTGGGTCTCAAAATGATAAATGTTGTGGTTGGAGCTGTCAAAGGTCAATTTTGTGTATGGTATAGAGCAGGAGTGGGTAATTTTTTTCCCAAGGAAGGCGTATACAACATTTAATCGTTATAGGGGGGCCTCCAATATATTTTGTCTACTTCAATTACAATTTACAACGTATAAAAATATGCATTAATGATAACAACCATGTATTTGTCATTTTATTTTACATTCACACTCTATTACACATGCAAATTACATTTAAAATACGAACTGAAGCGGTTTCTAATTTGATAATAAGATTTTACTATTCATAATTATTTCAACAAAAGTTTATTGATACTTATCTTAATAACTATGAGAAGATGGAGCTTAACATAAAAGCTGACCACAGGGTAAAATCATAATTAATGAGATGTACGTAACTGTTAACAATTTTGTATAATGTTCTTGAACTGCGGAACCAGTTTACTGGTTGTGACTCACATGACTGAATTAAAAGTGCAGTCAGTCAACATTGATCTGTTCTTAGACTTGTTTATTTTCAAGCAGGAAAAAAAATGACCTCCTTTCCAGTCCATGACGGACTGTGGGGCAAGTGATGTAGCGTTCATAAGTCTTAGCCACCACTAACGAGCAGGGGAATGTGTGGGCAGCACAATGCCCCGGTGGCCTTGCCAGTACCTGGGCTCGAACCCGCGACTCAGGATCTGCCTCTGTTCGCTACCACTTAGACCATCTCGCCCCACAAGCAAGAAAAAGCTTGCTCACAAATGTATTTGGACACAAATAGTGACGAAATTTTAGCAGCAAAGTCTTTTAAGTGTGGAAATGATCACTAATCGATTCTGGTACCAATACAGCGATTTAATATCCCTGGATTCGAATTTTTAAAAAATCGGAATAAAATTTCCAAAACATAGCGAACATGCTGCTAACATGCTTAACAACGTACATAAATGATCGAGTTAAAAGATCGTTACATGTACATGTCTAAGGGTCACATAATATACTCTGTTGTATACAACACATAATATACTCTGTTGTATACAACACATAATATACTCTGTTGTATACAACACATAATATACTCTGTTGTATACAACACATAATATACTCTGTTGTATACAACACATAATATACTCTGTTGTATACAACACATAATATACTCTGTTGTATACAACACATAATATACTCTGTTGTATACAACACATAATATACTCTGTTGTATACAACATTGTTTGCTTTGCCATTTTTCAACTTGCTATCCATGATCTATTATTGGAGTTAATGCACAAAAAAACTTCTGTTCTATACCTTTCTCTATGAGTTATGTCCCATTTATATGTCTGTTCTATACCTTTCTCTATGAGTTATGTCCCATTTATATGTCTGTTCTATACCTTTCTCTATGAGTTATGTCCCATTTATATGTCTGTTCTATACCTTTCTCTATGAGTTATGTCCCATTTATATGTCTGTTTTATACCTTTCTCTATGAGTTATGTCCCATTTATATGTCTGTTCTATACCTTTCTCTATGAGTTATGTCCCATTTATATGTCTGTTCTATACCTTTCTCTATGAGTTATGTCCCATTTATATGTCTGTTCTATACCTTTCTCTATGAGTTATGTCCCATTTATATGTCTGTTCTATACCTTTCTCTATGAGTTATGTCCCATTTATATGTCTGTTCTATACCTTTCTCTATGAGTTATGTCCCATTTATATGTCTGTTCTATACCATTCTCTATGAGTTATGTCCCATTTATATGTCTGTTTTATACCATTCTCTATGAGTTATGTCCCATTTATATGTCTGTTCTATACCTTTCTCTCTGAGTTATGTCCCATTTATATGTCTGTTCTATACCTTTCTCTATGAGTTATGTCCCATTTATATGTCTGTTCTATACCTTTCTCTATGAGTTATGTCCCATTTATATGTCTTCACTATCCCTGTCCCCATGAGTTATGTCCCATTTATATGTATGTACTTTCCCTATTCCTTTAATTTATGTCCCATTTATATGTCTGTTCTATACCTTTCTCTATGAGTTATGTCCCATTTATATGTCTGTACTATCCCTGTCCCATTGAAATATGTCCCATTAAATGTACCAATCTGAGGTTTCGTTGCAAAACTCTGATTAAAGGTTTCAGATTAAGATGACATCTCACGATCATCAGGACGCTCTAATGTTACAGATTAAGGAGAATGTCCTACAACTGGGTAAGGACGTCCTAATGTTAGAGATTAAGCAGAATGTCCTACAACTGGGTAAGGACGTCCATAATGTTAGAGATTAAGCAGAATGTCCTACAACTGGGTAAGGACCTCCTAATGTTAGAGATTAAGCAGAATGTCCTACAACTGGGTAAGGACGTCCTAATGTTAGAGAGTAAGCAGAATGTCCTACAACTGGGTAAGGACGTCCTAATGTTAGAGAGAAAGGAGGATGTCCTACAACTGTGTAAGGACGTCCTAATGTTAGAGTGAAAGGAAGATGTCCTACAATTGGGTCAGGACGTCATATTGTTAAAGTGAAAGGAGGATGTCCTACAATTGGGTTGTTTGAACTGAAGACGTATTGCCATCCTGAATTACGTCTTGATCCCATGTTCAATTTAACGTATAAACTTAATACCAGCTTAAGCCCCCTTTAAACTGGAGGATACCCCAGCTTAGATTTGGTGCATTCGTCCTAACTCGCACGTCTGACCTCTCGACGTGAGTTAAGCCTAAAATTATTGGCCAAAGTTATTACCCTCTCACTGTGTATCAGATATGAATTTAATTTTTGAGCAATGAATTATAATACAAGAGTAGAGAAAAATTCAGCTTATAATTCTACAAGAGAACTTTTTTTCTACATTTCATTTGCAGTAGATACGAGTTTGTACAATCTTGGGTCAAATAAAGTTTTGCACATTTGAATGTGAGACAAATCGGAACTTCAAATATTTCTTTTCGGAAACAATTCAAGAATTTTTCTTCTTCTTCTTCTGTTTATCAAGGGCCCACAATCATCACACTGAACATTATGGCCCATTTAAAATTTGAGGTTCTGTAATGACTTCCTTGAAGATGTTGCGTCGTAGACCTGCTCATCGGGGTATTAGGGACATCGTAGACCTGCTCATCGGGGTATTAGGGACATCGTAGATCTGCTCATCGGGGTATTAGGGACATCGTAGACCTGCTCATCCGGGTATGGGACCTTAAGGATGAATATTACCCCTGCTCTTTAACCTCCCAACCATCACACGCCTAATCCTGTCACGTTGTTGGTGTGTTGTTGACGTGCCAGTGACGTCAATTATTGTATAGTCCAATTGATCTCAAACTTAAGCGTAACATTAAGCACTACACGTAAATGTTTGTGTTAGGCAAGTACCGTGATTAAGCCTTTAAAACATTTCCAGTCAGTCGTTATATTTCCAAACACTAGTTCAAGTTATGTTCGATATAATAAAAGATTTATTTATTGATCTAAGCTAAAGGAAATAGTTAATGATATTGCACAAATACACTTGGAGCACATGTAGAAATAAACACATGCTTATATAAACACATTCATGATATGAGAATACTTGTTTTGCTCGGATCAAACATATTAATTGCCATAAAATGCCCCTGTATTTATGGTGACCTCTTGTGTCCATCTTTCTTCTTTCGTGTCAGTTTTTTTAAAAAATCTCTACTAATTTTTTTCTCTATGATTGAGCAGGAGATTTGTAATGTAAAATTTAACTAAAATACTTGTGTTTATTTATTGCGTAATGATGAAGCCGAAACGCTTACTTATGAATTAATTAGGGCTGCGGAAACTAACGATTATTTTCTCGATTAATCGTTAAAAATTTTAACGAATCAAATATTTTTTAACGATTAATCGGTCCACCACTCATAAATGTACTGGAAGTCAAAAAATAAAATATTTCGACCGATAAATATAAACTTAGTTCCGGACGATTACACGTACATTTTTGGTTTTAAACTATTGACTGACGTGAATGTTCAAAATGTTGATAAAGGTTATTGTTTCCATTGAGAGAAATCGTTTGCCTACCATGCAATGTTCCCTCTAAGTCTAAGCTTAGTTGGTCAGTGTGCAAAGTTTAAAAAAAAACAACTCGTGGGCAAAGTTGTATAACGTCCATTTTTTGTGCAATATTTTACAAAATTTGCTGCTCGGTGATTCTAAACTCCTGCGTGGCGTCGGTCAAATATCTGCGCAACCGCGCTGCTTAAAGGGAACATTGCTACCATGGTTTTAACACTTCGCTTACATATCACATGCAAACCAAACATGCACTACATCACTACAGTATCAGAAACTTCAGCTGAGACAATCTAAAGATATGTGAACGATAGTTAAGCTCGGCTGGTTATATTGTCAATAAGACCCGCTCATCACTTGAACCAAATAATGTCAATACACTTGTCTGTTTGCGTTGTTGGCTAAAAGATGTCATATGAAGAAGACATTCCAGTGTTATTTCAATTTTTGACAAGTATTTTAATAAATGTTTCTTATGACACCCTAAATTTTAAATTTTTGGCTTTAATCGAAATTAACGATTAATTAATCGTTAATTTTGCAAAAGTTAACGATTAAATTTAAATTAATCGTTAACAGCCCTAGATTTAATTTATTTTTAAATCAAAGGATGCGTGTGTGTATCTTGTAATTTATTTGAAAGCTTTATCGCAGTGAGTCGCAGTCCTATTCTGTGTGACATATTAATTTACCCTTCTTTTAGCGATCATTACTATCCTAGTGTGAAATAAACCTTTCAATCGTTATTCGAAAGCCTTTGAACTGTGAATTTTGGGATAAATAATATTTTGGTTTTATTTTTCTTACTGTTCTCTTGTTGACTTGGTCACAATACAACTGTCCAAAAAAAGCCCCCCCCCCTCCCTCCACCCGAATTAGTGCTCTGTTCAGGAGAGGACGTACCCTTAAAGAACTCAACGTTTTGACCTACTTGACCAACAATTTCAATGTTCTGCTGCACGCCACGACCTTCAGTTCCATATATGACCACACTGTCGTCATCAGCCGAGTGAGGGCTGACTTTCCTTGACCTATGACCTCTCCCCGGAGGGAAATGATCTTTGCCCGTTGATCAATGAAGTACCCGGAATAGAAAGAGCGAAGGTTGAAAAACGGGAGCAAAGCTGATCAGGTGAGCGCGTCTGGTGTTAGAGACGATGTGGCCCTTGATTGTGGCCCTTGATTGTGGTTATGTTCATGCTCTGATGTGGCCCTTGATTGTGGCCCTTGATTGTGGCCCTTGATTGTAGTTATGTTCATGCTCTGATGTGGCCCTTGATTGTGGCCCTTAATTGTGGCCCTTGATTGTGGCCCTTGGTTGTGGTTATGTTCATGCTCTGAAATTTGCTAGTTGTTAAATGTTAAAAGACAGTGTCTTAACTGGAATGAGAAGTTTAGAACCGTTTATCTTAATTAAAAGACACGTATCCTTTGTTCCCTTGTGGGGGAACTTTACCCAATAAAACTACAATACATTCGTGAGAGTATCTTTAAATAAACACCGTAATCACTTTCCGAAAATACATCTAACATGTTTTTATTTTTTAGATATCTAACTAAAATTATTTATCAGTACTACCATCGGTCGGACAGAATATTGAAATAACAATAGAAATAAAGCACTTTGACATTGTGCTGGTATTTATTCAAATTGAAGGCTCATATTGCATGGAACATCAACGTTAGGAAGAGAAAGTTAGGGGGGTCACATGACTGAATAGAGAGAGGGAGAGAGAGGGAGAGAGGGGGAGAGGTGGGGTTAGGAGAGAGAGAGAGAAAGAGAGAGAGAGAGGGTGAGAGGTAGGGTTATGAGAGAGAGAGAGAGAGAGAGAGAGAGAGAGAGAGAGAGAGAGAGAGAGAGAGGGAGAGAGAGGGAGAGAGGGGGAGAGGTGGGGTTAGGAGAGAGAGAGAAAGAGAGAGAGAGAGAGGGTGAGAGGTAGGGTTATGAGAGAGAGAGAGAGAGAGAAAGAGAGAGAGGGGGGAGAGATAGGGTTAGGAGAGAGAGAGAGTGAGCGTGGGGAGAGAGCGAAAGAATGAGAGAGAGGGAGAGCGTTAGAGGTAAAGAAAAGGAGAGAGTGAGAGAGACAGAGGGAGAGAGAGTGAGAGAGGAATGGTGATAAAGCAAGAGAGGGAGAGAGGCGAGAGTGAGAGAGACAGAGAGAGGAAGAGAGAGACAGACACACAGAGACGGAGGGTGAAGTAAAACGCTTTAAAGGTATAGTGAGAAGTCAACAAATTAGTTCTAAGATCATTTTTAAAAGATATTTTTATTCCATTCGTTCAGTTAGCTCCCGGTTATTTATTTCTCTCTTTATTTGAGGTGCTATTATTATTGATACCCATTAACATATTCAGGTGTTCGAATGACAGTACAAAGATATTCTCAAAGTAAAACTTAGAATTTTGTAAGCATTCATTAATAATGTGTCATTTTTATGATTCATAGTTACACGATTATCGGAGAAATTCATTCTCTTATCTCCCTTCAAAAGTGATGTTTCTCTACTTTGCACATTTTTACTTTAAAATTATCTTTATTTTCTCTTATATTATTTCAAATTCGAATAGTAGCCTCATTTTTTTTATTGTTCGTAGCAAGGGAATTCCATTATATTGGTCCTGCATTTGTGTAGTTTCTTGCACGAGACAAAAGGGAGATTGGGTTCCAATAGGTTCTCGCTGGCCGAATTCTTCCTAATGTAGTAAGCGACTGTCAAGATTGTGTTGTTATGCCTACAGACAGGTAACACGAAATGATTTCTTCAGCAGCTTGTGCCATCAGACTGCAGCCTGTGCCATCAGACTGCAGCCTGTGCCATCAGACTGCAGCCTGTGCCATCAGACTGCAGCCTGTGCCATCAGACTGCAGCCTGTGCCATCAGACTGCAGCTACTCTAGCATTTAGAGTATAGATCATGTCAAGTTTATCTATTTTTTTTCCAGCCATTTACCGGTCTTTTATTTCCTAATAAATGTGCCGAGATTCATTCTATAGTTTAGACCAGGGGTGGCCAGACCTGTAGTAACTGAGAGCCAGTAGACCAGGGGTGGCAAGACCTGTAGTAACTGAGAGCCACTAGACCAGGGGTGGCCAGACCTGTAGTAACTGAGAGCCACTAGACCAGGGGTGGCCAGACCTGTAGTAACTGAGAGCCACTAGACCAGGGGTGGCCAGACCTGTAGTAACTTAGAGCACTAGACCAGGGGTGGCCAGACCTTTAGAAACTGAGAGCCAGTAGACCAGGGGTGGCAAGACCTGTAGTAACTGAGAGCCACTAGACCAGGGGTGGCCAGACCTGTAGTAACTGAGAGCCACTAGACCAGGGGTGGCCAGACCTGTAGTAACTGAGAGCCACTAGACCAGGGGTGGCCAGACCTGTAGTAACTTAGAGCACTAGACCAGGGGTGGCCAGACCTTTAGAAACTGAGAGCCACTAGACCAGGGGTGGCCAGACCTGTAGTAACTGAGAGCCACTAGACCAGGGGTGGCCAGACCTGTAGAAACTGAGAGCCACTAGACCAGGGGTGGCCAGACCTGTAGTAACTGAGAGCCACTAGACCAGGGGTGGCCAGACCTGTAGTAACTGAGAGCCACTAGACCAGGGGTGGCCAGACCTGTAGTAACTGAGAGCCACTAGACCAGGGGTGGCCAGACCTGTAGTAACTGAGAGCCACTAGACCAGGGGTGGCAAGACCTGTTGTAACTTAGAGCCACTAGACCAGGGGTGGCAAGACCTGTAGTAACTGAGAGCCACTAGACCAGGTGTGGCAAGACCTGTAGTAACTGAGAGCCACTAGACCAGGGGTGGCAAGACCTGTAGTAACTGAGAGCCACTAGACCAGGGGTGGCAAGACCTGTAGTAACTTAGAGCCACTAGACCAGGGGTGGCCAGACCTGTAGCAACGGAGAGCAACTAGACCAGGGGTGGCCAGACCTGTAGCAACGGAGAGCCACTAGACCAGTTGTGGCCAGACCTGTAGTAACGGAGAGCCACTAGACCAGGGGTGGCCAGACCTGTAGTAACTGAGAGCCAGTAGACCAGAGGTGGCAAGACCTGTAGTAACTGAGAGCCACTAGACCAGGGGTGGCCAGACCTGTAGTAACTGAGAGCCACTAGACCAGGGGTGGCCAGACCTGTAGTAACTTAGAGCCACTAGACTAGGTGTGGCAAGACCTGTAGTAACTGAGAGCCACTAGACCAGATGTGGCCAGACCTGTAGTAACGGAGAGCCACTAGACCAGGGGTGGCCAGACCTGTAGTAACTGAGAGCCACTAGACCAGGGGTGGCAAGACCTGTAGTAACTGAGAGCCACTAGACCAGGGGTGGCCAGACCTGTAGTAACTGAGAGCCAGTAGACCAGGGGTGGCAAGACCTGTAGTAACTGAGAGCCACTAGACCAGGGGTGGCCAGACCTGTAGTAACTGAGAGCCACTAGACCAGGGGTGGCCAGACCTGTAGTAACTTAGAGCACTAGACCAGGGGTGGCAAGACCTGTTGTAACTTAGAGCCACTAGACCAGGGGTGGCCAGACCTGTAGTAACTGAGAGCCACTAGACCAGGGGTGGCAAGACCTGTAGTAACTGAGAGCCACTAGACCAGGGGTGGCAAGAGCTGTAGTAACTGAGAGCCACTAGACCAGGGGTGGCAAGACCTGTAGTAACTTAGAGCCACTAGACCAGGGGTGGCCAGACCTGTAGCAACGGAGAGCAACTAGACCAGGGGTGGCCAGACCTGTAGCAACGGAGAGCCACTAGACCAGTTGTGGCCAGACCTGTAGTAACGGAGAGCCACTAGACCAGGGGTGGCCAGACCTGTAGTAACTGAGAGCCAGTAGACCAGAGGTGGCAAGACCTGTAGTAACTGAGAGCCACTAGACCAGGGGTGGCCAGACCTGTAGTAACTGAGAGCCACTAGACCAGGGGTGGCCAGACCTGTAGTAACTTAGAGCCACTAGACCAGGTGTGGCAAGACCTGTAGTAACTGAGAGCCACTAGACCAGTTGTGGCCAGACCTGTAGTAACGGAGAGCCACTAGACCAGGGGTGGCCAGACCTGTAGTAACTGAGAGCCAGTAGACCAGGGGTGGCAAGACCTGTAGTAACTGAGAGCCACTAGACCAGGGGTGGCCAGACCTGTAGTAACTGAGAGCCACTAGACCAGGGGTGGCCAGACCTGTAGTAACTTAGAGCACTAGACCAGGGGTGGCAAGACCTGTAGTAACTTAGAGCCACTAGACCAGGGGTGGCCAGACCTGTAGTAACTGAGAGCCACTAGACCAGGGGTGGCCAGACCTGTAGTAACTGAGAGCCACTAGACCAGGGGTGGCCAGACCTGTAGTAACTTAGAGCTACTAGACCAGGTGTGGCAAGACCTGTAGTAACGGAGAGCCACTAGACCAGGGGTGGCAAGACCTGTAGTAACTGAGAGCCACTAGACCAGGGGTGGCAAGACCTGTAGTAACTTAGAGCCACTAGACCAGGGGTGGCCAGACCTGTAGCAACGGAGAGCAACTAGACCAGGGGTGGCCAGACCTGTAGCAACGGAGAGCCACTCGACCAGTTGTGGCCAGACCTGTAGTAACGGAGAGCCACTAGACCAGGGGTGGCCAGACCTGTAGTAACTGAGAGCCAGTAGACCAGAGGTGGCAAGACCTCTAGTAACTGAGAGCCACTAGACCAGGGGTGGCCAGACCTGTAGTAACTGAGAGCCACTAGACCAGGGGTGGCCAGACCTGTAGTAACTTAGAGCCACTAGACCAGGTGTGGCAAGACCTGTAGTAACTGAGAGCCACTAGACCAGTTGTGGCCAGACCTGTAGTAACGGAGAGCCACTAGACCAGGGGTGGCCAGACCTGTAGTAACTGAGAGCCACTAGACCAGGGGTGGCAAGACCTGTAGTAACTGAGAGCCACTAGACCAGGGGTGGCCAGACCTGTAGTAACTGAGAGCCACTAGACCAGGGGTGGCCAGACCTGTAGTAACTGAGAGCCACTAGACCAGGGGTGGCCAGACCTGTAGTAACTGAGAGCCACTAGACCAGGGGTGGCAAGACCTGTAGTAACTGAGAGCCACTAGACCAGGGGTGGCCAGACCTGTAGTAACTGAGAGCCAGTAGACCAGGGGTGGCAAGACCTGTAGTAACTGAGAGCCACTAGACCAGGGGTGGCCAGACCTGTAGTAACTGAGAGCCACTAGACCAGGGGTGGCCAGACCTGTAGTAACTTAGAGCACTAGACCAGGGGTGGCAAGACCTGTTGTAACTTAGAGCCACTAGACCAGGGGTGGCCAGACCTGTAGTAACTGAGAGCCACTAGACCAGGGGTGGCAAGACCTGTAGTAACTGAGAGCCACTAGACCAGGGGTGGCAAGAGCTGTAGTAACTGAGAGCCACTAGACCAGGGGTGGCAAGACCTGTAGTAACTTAGAGCCACTAGACCAGGGGTGGCCAGACCTGTAGCAACGGAGAGCAACTAGACCAGGGGTGGCCAGACCTGTAGCAACGGAGAGCCACTAGACCAGTTGTGGCCAGACCTGTAGTAACGGAGAGCCACTAGACCAGGGGTGGCCAGACCTGTAGTAACTGAGAGCCAGTAGACCAGAGGTGGCAAGACCTGTAGTAACTGAGAGCCACTAGACCAGGGGTGGCCAGACCTGTAGTAACTGAGAGCCACTAGACCAGGGGTGGCCAGACCTGTAGTAACTTAGAGCCACTAGACCAGGTGTGGCAAGACCTGTAGTAACTGAGAGCCACTAGACCAGTTGTGGCCAGACCTGTAGTAACGGAGAGCCACTAGACCAGGGGTGGCCAGACCTGTAGTAACTGAGAGCCAGTAGACCAGGGGTGGCAAGACCTGTAGTAACTGAGAGCCACTAGACCAGGGGTGGCCAGACCTGTAGTAACTGAGAGCCACTAGACCAGGGGTGGCCAGACCTGTAGTAACTTAGAGCACTAGACCAGGGGTGGCAAGACCTGTAGTAACTTAGAGCCACTAGACCAGGGGTGGCCAGACCTGTAGTAACTGAGAGCCACTAGACCAGGGGTGGCCAGACCTGTAGTAACTGAGAGCCACTAGACCAGGGGTGGCCAGACCTGTAGTAACTTAGAGCCACTAGACCAGGTGTGGCAAGACCTGTAGTAACGGAGAGCCACTAGACCAGGGGTGGCAAGACCTGTAGTAACTGAGAGCCACTAGACCAGGGGTGGCAAGACCTGTAGTAACTTAGAGCCACTAGACCAGGGGTGGCCAGACCTGTAGCAACGGAGAGCAACTAGACCAGGGGTGGCCAGACCTGTAGCAACGGAGAGCCACTCGACCAGTTGTGGCCAGACCTGTAGTAACGGAGAGCCACTAGACCAGGGGTGGCCAGACCTGTAGTAACTGAGAGCCAGTAGACCAGAGGTGGCAAGACCTCTAGTAACTGAGAGCCACTAGACCAGGGGTGGCCAGACCTGTAGTAACTGAGAGCCACTAGACCAGGGGTGGCCAGACCTGTAGTAACTTAGAGCCACTAGACCAGGTGTGGCAAGACCTGTAGTAACTGAGAGCCACTAGACCAGTTGTGGCCAGACCTGTAGTAACGGAGAGCCACTAGACCAGGGGTGGCCAGACCTGTAGTAACTGAGAGCCACTAGACCAGGGGTGGCAAGACCTGTAGTAACTGAGAGCCACTAGACCAGGGGTGGCCAGACCTGTAGTAACTTAGAGCACTAGACCAGGGGTGGCAAGACCTGTTGTAACTTAGAGCCACTAGACCAGGTGTGGCAAGACATGTAGTAACTGAGAGCCACTAGACCAGGGGTGGCAAGACCTGTAGTAACTGAGAGCCACTAGACCAGGGGTGACCAGACCTGTAGTAACTGAGAGCCACTAGACCAGGGGTGGCCAGACCTGTAGTAACTGAGAGCCACTAGACCAGGGGTGGCCAGACCTGTAGTAACTGAGAGCCACTAGACCAGGGGTGGCCAGACCTGTAGTAACTTAGAGCCACTAGACCAGGTGTGGCAAGACCTGTAGTAACTGAGAGCCACTAGACCAGGGGTGGCAAGACCTGTAGTAACTTAGAGCCACTAGACCAGGGGTGGCCAGACCTGTAGCAACGGAGAGCAACTAGACCAGGGGTGGCCAGACCTGTAGCAACGGAGAGCCACTAGACCAGTTGTGGCCAGACCTGTAGTAACGGAGAGCCACTAGACCAGGGGTGGCCAGACCTGTAGTAACTGAGAGCCACTAGACCAGGGGTGGCAAGACCTGTAGTAACTGAGAGCCACTAGACCAGGGGTGACCAGACCTGTAGTAACTTAGAGCCGTTTTAAAATATATAACAGTTGTTGAGAGCCGCATTAAAGGACTATGAGTCGTTAAACCTGGCTTGGAATCTTCCAGTTATCCTTGTCACATATATTTTATATATTGTACGCGAACCGCAAACTGAACACAGAAGAGCCACATTCGGCTCGCGAACCGCTGTTTGGCCACCGCTGGCTTAGAGTTTAGACTTTACGGAAATAGATTTAAGATATCTATGGCATGGTGAGATCCGAAAAGCGTGGACTTTATACAGTTTGTTCTTGGGTGCAAATGTTTCTACACTAGTGAGACGAGTTTTTTCACCAGTGCCAAATCTATAGTTTGACTAAAGGGCTTTCTTTGAAAAGAAAGCAATAAGGGCACTAACCCGGGTATGTAGCCCTGAGGCCTTGGGTTCATCCACTAACATAAGGATGGTGGAAGGAATGCTGCGGGGACTGTCATGAAACTATCACGTGCTAATGACAGTGTCGCTGAAGCCAACATTTTAACAAAGTTTGATCGAACAATTAGTTGAACGTAATGTGGCTTCGAACTATAATGACAGACAAATGGAACGGACATTATTTTATAGCCATATTTTGAAGATTAAACAATACAAGAGAAACATAAACAAATGAGGCCCGGGGGGGGGAGGGGAGGGATAAACTAACTGTGTTCATTTCA
Source organism: Ampullaceana balthica (assembly GCA_944989445.1). Taxonomy (NCBI): domain Eukaryota; kingdom Metazoa; phylum Mollusca; class Gastropoda; family Lymnaeidae; genus Ampullaceana; species Ampullaceana balthica. The sequence continues at coordinate 297,146 of CALYLW010000579.1, read as the reverse complement.
TAATGCAGCCTTCTTTGGATTGCGGTGGGGGGGGGGTGGGTGGATAACTCTAGCATAATGCTGACAAAAGTTACCAGACTTTGACCAAGTAAATTTAAGATTTAAGAACAGCTAGCAACAAACCAGTTCCAATTTTATTTCTTGTCCATAGATGGTCCCCATACCCATCAAATATTATCATATTATATCACAAATGTAACAATTAAATTTAGAAAATAAATGTTTCTTTCAGACCAAACACTTAAACCATTGGGATAAATAACATAATTAATGAGTATTCATTGTACACATGGGTGCGGGTTCGGTTGCGTTGCGTTGGGTTGGAGGGGGGCTGGGAATATTTAAATTCGCTTTTGTTTTTAAATAGACTTTAGCTTCTTCTTTTGTTTACTTCAAGAGTTTATTGTTTACTTCAAGAGTTTATTGTTTACTTCAAGAGTTTATTGTTTACTTCAAGAGTTTATTGTTTACTTCAAGAGTTTATTGTTTACTTCAAGAGTTTATTGTTTACTTCAAGAGTTTATTGTTTACTTCAAGAGTTTATTGTTTACTTCAAGAGTTTATTGTTTACTTCAAGAGTTTATTGTTTACTTCAAGAGTTTATTGTTTACTTCAAGAGTTTATTGTTTACTTCAAGAGTTTATTGTTTACTTCAAGAGTTTATTGTTTACTTCAAGAGTTTATTGTTTACTTCAAGAGTTTATTGTTTACTTCAAGAGTTTATTGTTTACTTCAAGAGTTTATTGTTTACTTCAAGAGTTTATTGTTTACTTCAAGAGTTTATTGTTTACTTCAAGAGTTTATTGTTTACTTCAAGAGTTTATTGTTTACTTCAAGAGTTTATTGTTTACTTCAAGAGTTTATTGTTTACTTCAAGAGTTTATTGTTTACTTCAAGAGTTTATTGTTTACTTCAAGAGTTTATTGTTTACTTCAAGAGTTTATTGTTTACTTCAAGAGTTTATTGTTTACTTCAAGAGTTTATTGTTTACTTCAAGAGTTTATTGTTTACTTCAAGAGTTTATTGTTTACTTCAAGAGTTTATTGAGTTTAAAGTTGACTTTGAACAACTGAACCCAAAAGCAAAATGTTCAAATCCCTAAATTTCATTGTAATTTTGTAATGGTTTATCATTTATTTTAGTAAGTCTACATTTGAAGCGCGACCACAATTCCCCGTACATCCGTTTATACATCACCAAATATTCATCGCCGCGGCCTTTACGTCATCACTTCTGGTGTTGAATAATAGCCAGCCAACATTTACACTTACTTTTCCTTCTTGAGGACCTTAGCAAGGCAACGTTACAGCCCCCCCCTCCCCCCACATTTCAAAACATACCATCTTAATGGCACACCAGCAGCGACGTGTCAGAGGTCGGAGGTCATTCTTAATTGAATTTGCGACAAGCTTTTTTTCAGTTTACCTTAAACGTACCAATAACAAACAGGGGAGTAGGAGAAACAAACACTACGAATTTGTAATACAGAGGTGGTAGACCAAAAAGTGACCGGAGCGCTTCTAACAGTCAGTCGATGTATACGCCTCTGACAGACGTTGAATTTTTTAATTGTGCACTGAAACAAACCTTTAGTGGAATCAGAACTTGATTCCAGGTTTTTATTCATGTCATTCACGGATACGGATCTAGACTTTATATATTTCAATAGCGTGTTTCTTGTGTCAGTTCATCGGAACCTGCCGAGAGCCAACTTCGTGTTTGGTGTGGATTTTGGAGGGGGTGGTGGTGAGGTGGGGGTGCTGCTGACGTGGGGGGTGCTGCTGACGTGGGCTGTCAATGATCTCGTTTGTTGTCTTTGTTCAAGGATTCATGTTACCCGGACAGTCACAAAGTCGCCGAAAGGCTGCCCTTGGTTATAACCATCCCAGTAAGAAACGCTCAACACGGGTTATTTACCTTAGTATTCTTAGACTTATTTAACGATAAATTCATTTTCACGAAGGAATCCTCATCATCAGGGATTAAAACTTGTGACTGCCCCAAGGGTTCATTTGCATAAAATATGTCAACCTAACACCAACCCCCCACCCCCTTCAAATACTTGTCTAAATCCGATCATCCTAAATTTTCTGATTCTTTCAAATAGAAGTCTCCACTCTACGGATATAAGCTGTCGTGTTAGTTTAAAATAAAGCTCAAATCTATTGTTTTCATTGCACAATTTTTGTGTGTATTTTGAACTCTACGGATAGCAGACTGATGTCTGATTCAAGTATCTCAAAGGCTTAAGAACCCCGTTGTATGTCTTTGCATTTGTTTCTCTTCAAATCATAGACTATAGGCTTTGTCAATTTTAAAACCAGAAAACGCCATGGCTCAAAGACTAATGTTATACTTTTAGATTACATTTTAGCGGAACAATGTTTTCAAGCATACATGCAGTCGAATCACTATGTTCTCAAAATTGTTAGCATAGTAAAATTACGAAAAAAATTTTTTTTATTTTTCAAGTCCAAACAACTGTCTTAAATTAACGAAAAATTAACAAATTAACAAAATAACAAATTAACAAAATACATCCTTCTCAATATACCTACATTTACATATTGACTCGTAGCTTTCATTAATATGACGTATGAAATTTGTCCTTAAAAAAGAGAGATGTATATATAGCCCAAATATTTCTATTAATAGGTTTCCGCCATATTATGACAAAGCCTATTTAAAAAAAAACCTCTGTTGTTTTAAGCGAGGTCAAGGAATATTGATCAAACCACACCGGCAGCAGATAGCAGCAACATGTCGTTCAAGTGGAGTTCCAACTGGCGCCGCAGCAGCCACCGACACCATCACAGTGCAACCCGGCGCCCTCTCTCGCCCCGCACTCGGTCACATCTGCGCGGGTCTCTAACCTACCGACCACCTTGACCCACTGGTCTCGATAGGAAGGGAAGCCTGGTCAAGTACTCCACTCGTGCGTCCTCCGGCCGGTGATGCTACAGCGCGCTGACTCGTGTAGAGTGTAGTGGACCAAGGTCCTGTCAGACAGCGGGACAGGACGAGGACACGTGGTCCTTACGATGTTTTGGGATTAAGGTCCTTTTAAAGGTCAACCTTGCTGTGGAATCGGGTGTGGATGGATGGTCAGCTGACGTCATGGTGAACTTTGGCCGCTTGCCACATCAAGTTGGAAGATAACATTTATCATTTTGTTGTTTTTAAAAGGGCGTCATATATGTGGGTCACTATAATACACTATAATTGAGAGCTGTCTTTAATTAAAATACAAAATACACAAATAAATTTGTGCAATGAAAAACAATAAATTTAAGCTTTATTTTAAAGTAGAACGACGATGTAAATTTATTGTTTTCATTGCACAAATCTTTGTATTTTATTTATATTGCCGTTTTAGTTTAAAACAAAACATACATTTATATTTTTCATTGCAAAAATTTGTTTGCGTATTTTGTATTTTATTTAAAAGCTTTATCGCAGTCCAATACTGTATGTCTTTAATTAATGGATGAGGTAAAAAAAAAGAAGAAAAAAAGAAAGAAAAGGGACCAAAATATCGTGATCCCATCGTAGTGTGTAAAAATAACATAACAATTAATATGAAATAACCTTATAGATTTGAGCAGGTTACTCACGACAAAGCTGTACAGTTGTCATCACTTACAGTGGCGGATTTAGCTATAGGGCAGGGGGGGCGACTTGCCCCCCCCCCGCGCCCCTGTTGGGTCTAAAATGGCGCCCCCTAAAGACGCCCTCGATGAACACTAAAAAGTTGTCACTAGAGCAGAAAAAAAGATTGCTAAATACGAAAGTTCTAATCAACACCAAACTACTTGCTAAATATCGTATTTCAAAAGATGAAAATGTAATATCTGATTTAAATCTCGCATCTGAGTTATCGGTGACAATTGATAATGAAGTTAAGTCTGCACAATTATTTTCTTTAATTATTGATTCAAAAATTGATATATCTAGAATTGATCAGATGTCAGTTTATTTACATTAATTTTTTTAAAAATCAGGACAACTTGGGGAAAGATTTATAGGTTTTTATACTTTAGTAAAGGCGGTTGGATAGCGAAGTCAGTAGTGCGCTCTCCTCACAAGCTGAGGGGCGTGAGATCTAGCCCACGTTAAAGCCACTTAAAAATGGAATGATTAACGCTAAGAAAGTACTCCACTGACCTGGAAGGGAGAGGGGGCTCCCACCAAGGTCTACCAAGCCCCGCCCCTAGTAAGTTCTAATGGAAACATTAGGGCCCCCTACGACCACCGGTTATGGGACTTATAAAAAAAATATTTAATTTTAAATTATTTTTTTTTAAATGCTGCCGCATTTGCGGAGAAGATTTTAAAGGAACTACAAAAGTGAAACATTTATTTCACACTCTGCCGAGGATAAGCATACTCTGGAATTAATAGCGGCCTTCAAACTCAAATTAAGAAACTTTCACCCAAATGTTGTGCACATGTTTTGAATTTGATTACTATCGAAGCAATGTCTATAAACAGTGATGTACAGTTGTTTTTCGGCAGAGCTTTAAGGTTGTATGCATTCCTTACGTCTAGTTTACCACGTTTACATACTCTTAAAGAACACCAGAAATCTCAATATGAATCAACAGTAGATACTCTGAAACGACTTTCTGATACAAGATGTGCAAGCCGTAGGCATGCAGTTCATGCAGTCGTTGGATCATTCTCTGCTATTTTAGCCACACTTGATCCAGTGGAATCAACAGAAGATAAAGTAAGTGTCAGAGCAGAAGCTATGGGACTATCTGTTTTAATAACAAAATATTCTTTTGTTTTTCTGATGCTATTTGCACAAAAGTTATCTTCGTGTTATCAAACTTCTACGCCTTTTCAAAACGATGTTTAAAGAAATAAGTTTGTTGAAATGAGAAGCGATGAAGCTTTTAAAATTCTGATTGTAGATTTCAAATCATTTATTAACGAAAATTGTTCCAAACTAGATGTTAAAACAGAATTTAAAGAAAAGCGAATTGCAAAAAATAAAAGTATGGCAGGCGAACTTAGCAGGGATAAAATGGCTGATGATCCAAATACACGCTTTAAATCTGAAACTTACTTCACTATCATGGATTCACTTGTAACACAAATAGATGATCGATTTAATGACTTTTGAAGCACAATTACTTATTTCTATTGTATTGATCCATCACAAATGTCGGAAGAAAATAAAGATTATTTTATCTTATCTTATATTATCTTATCTGTTTACAGACGCTCCTTCTATACAGAAGATTATTGCGTCCGGCGCTTATCTATGGTTTGTGTTTAGTCCTGCACTTTTATTAGAGATTTAAATGTTGGTAAAGTGTTGGTTTTCTTGGTTTCTTCAGGCAACCCATTCCACGCCCGAATCCCGGAAAGGAAGAACGAAAATTTGTATGTGTTTGTTCTTGCATACGGAATAAGAAAGGCGTTTTTATCCTTATGTCTATCTGAGGGTTGTATTAAGTTATCTTTGTGTTGTATTTCTAAATTAGAATTAATTGCTTTATGTATGATTACTACTTTGCTCTTGGTTCTTCTATCCTCTAGTGTTTCAAGGTTTAATGATTTAACTAATGGTGTTATTCTTGTCAGTTTATGCAAAATTTACAAACACGACATTAACCTTGAAGAAGCAATCGTAGAATATGATATCTTCAAAGATTTTTAATTTGTGTGCAAAAATACATTCATCATTATTTCTTGACTGAAAGACAAATGGCATCAGGTATCCCTAATTTGTCTATAGTCTTTAAAATTTACTTGACTCTTCCTGTTAGCAGTGCTACTGCTGAAAGAAGTTTCAGTAGATTGAAACTCCTCAAAAATTATTTGCGCTCAACAATGACAAACGAACGTCTGTCTGGATTGGTATTAATTTCAATTGAACGTGATCTAGCTTAGAACGTTGACTTTGAATCAACGATAAATCGTTTTGCTTCAATGAATTCACGTAGAAAGCAATTTATATGGGCTCAGGGCTCTATCTTATCTTATCTATCTTATCTTATCTGTTACAGACGCTCCTTCTATACGGAAGACTATTGCGTCCTATGCTTATCCATGGTTTGCGTTTAGTCCTGCATTCTTATAAGAGTTTTAAATGTTTATTTAAGGAACTTAAAATCATTGTTTGTGTAAAGTTCATTAATTCCCCCCCCCCAAATGATGCTCAAACTTCCAGTGATAAATTATTTTTTTAAATTTTGAAGTAAATTGTTTAGTTTATTTATAAGTATACTATTATTGGCACTCTTTGTGTGTGTGTTACTTATCCTGACCAATCTGCTCCACCAAAGTCTCTGTGTTTTTCATTATTTGTAGCATCAGATTACCTGGTCTTAAACTGAACTATTTTGCGAGCTAAAATTCTCATTTCATTCTTTCAGATAGAAAACTATTATTACAAGAAGTAAAAACAGTAGCTCTTAAAATTTTATTAGTAAAAATAAGTTGTTCTCTTTGGAAATAAGTTCATAATAAACTGTCATCTTTTTATCCTACATATGATATATGCATATAATATGTATATGATAAATGATTTCTTTAATTATTTAGGACTTTTATTAATTATTAACATTTTTTTAAAAACATTATATTTTGTTTGCATTTGTGACCTGTTACTCTCTTGAATATAAAGCTATTGTTTATATATTGAAGAGATTTATTGCAATGGTTTGATGTAAACAAAAATACTATTAAATAATGTAATTTGAATGATCAACGCAGTATTTATTATTTAATACTTAGTTATTTGTTTGAGTTACTGTCACTGCTATTTATGGCAAGCTGAACAAACTGATTAGTCATATTGCAGATAGTTAGTTAGTTATTTCCTCTCGGGCCGAAGACGGCACATAGGGTGGAAGTCATGGATTTCCATTTACGACGATCCGTCGCCAATTGTATAAGGTCTTGATTATTTCTTAGACCCATGGTTGAGCTTTCTCTTTTGATTGTTCTACGTAGTGTTTCTTTTGGTCTTCCTTGTTTTCTTTTGCCTTTTGGTGTCTATAGAAAGGCCTGACGGGGGAGTCTTCTCTCGTCCATTCGAAGAACATGACCGATATAATTCCAACGTATTCTCCTAATAAAAGTTGACACATATTATTAGTTGGTTTCTTCTCTTATTGTTTCATTTGATTTAAAATCACTCCATTTTTTATTCAAAATCTTTCGGAGGCATTTGTTTTCCAAGGCAACTAATTTATTTTCTATAGCTTGAGTGGATTTCCAGCTTTCGCATCCATATGTTAGTACAGGTATTACACAAGAGTTGAATAGCCTAAGTTTTATATGTTTGCTGAGTGTCTTTGATCTCCAAATATTTGTAAGTTTGTTAAAAGCACTTGACGCCAACGCAATTCGAGTCATTATCTCTGATGTTGCATCTCCATCATATGACATTTTGCTTCCTAAGTAAGTGAAGTTGGTTACTTTCTCTATGGTTTGGTCATTAAGTATAATATCATTGGGTTGGTTGGTGAGGTCCATGACTTTTGTTTTGGTTGTGTTGATTTGAAGACCAATTTGATTCGAAAAGTGCTGGCACGATCCGTTTCCGTTTTTTCTTATGTGTTCAGATGCGTTGAGCTTACAAGAGCCAGGTCATCTGCAAAGTCGAGGTCTTCCAATGTATTGTTTTCTATCGATTTGATGCCTAATCCGGCATCTGTGCATTTTCGCATAACCAAACCAATTGCTATTCCAAATAACAGTGTAGACATGACACATCCTTGCTTCACACCTGTTTCGACTGGGAACCAGTCAGAATTTCCGCCTCAGTTTTCACATAGCAAAGTGAGTCTGCATAAAAAGCTTTTATAATGTTCACGTATTTTGTTGGGAAACCATAGATATTAAGAAGTTTCCAGAGCGTAGGTCGATGGAGGCTGTCGAACGCTTTTTGGAGATCAACCAACTTTATAATGAGCTGGGATTGAAATTCAACAGATTCTTCGATGATAGTTCTGAGTGTGAATATATGGTCAATACATGACCGATGAGGTCTGAAGCCTGCTTGCTCTTCTCTGAGCCTTTCGCCTAATGACTTTTTTATCCTCTCTAGTAGAATACTGCAAAAAAGTTTTCCTGGTACAGATAGTAACGTCATTCCAAGCTAATTGTTGCAGTCTGATAAATCACCTTTTTAGGCAGTTTAAAGATGGAACCATTTTTCCATTCTTGTGGTGGGGATTCATTTTGCCAGACATCATTGAATAGCAGCAATAAATGCTGTAGAACCTTGTCATCTGCTGACTTTTGCAGATAGTACAACAAACTATTGGAGGCCTATAAAAAATTTAATCAAATTATACCTCATTATCAAAACATTTTAGATGTTTCATTTAGCCCAAACACTATAAACTTATTATGCTACGTTTTCTATGTTAAAGTCTGCTAGGAGATTCAGCAATTGCAAGTGAACACAAAGGATTATGAGAAAGTTAGTGTTTGTCACAAATAACAGCTCCCAAATTAACTACCATTTTCATAAATTCAATTGATTAACCATATCTACTTAAGACTAGATGTTTCTTTTTGTCTAGCAAGTTGTCACAGGGCAACTCTGAAAATGTATGTAACATAAACAACAGACATTGGATTTCATATTTGAGACTGCAGCAGTCTCTTAAGATGAAAACTTATAAAGTAAATCTCAAGTGAGCAGAAATTGGGGTTTTTCAACATAAAATATAGCAATAAGAGTGAATCTCATATCAAATTTCTAATCTTCATTGCAGAACCAGCAAACTAGACAAATTAATTTTAATTCAATTTCAGCACCTAGAAATATTTGCACTAAGTGAATGAAAAAAAAATTGCGGCGCCCCCTGAAATTCTCATGGCCCCCCCACGCAGACAAACCTAAATCCGCCACTGACTTAGCTGATCTACGAGGAATCCAGGCCCACAAATAAATTTAAAATAAATTATATAAACTTGTGACTGTTTATTTCGTGTGTGTTTTTTTTCTATGTCTATGACTTTTTGTATGGTGTCATCCCATTTTTAAATCCCTTATATTAACTTCAACGCCGTCTCATTCGTCGTCACTCGTTCGTCCCTCGTCGTCCGCCCGCGGTCGTCCCAGTGAAGCCATCGAGCTGAATTTGGCACACGGACTCGTCTCACCTAACAATGCATCGTATCAAAATTTCAGATCGATCGAACGTACCGTAATTAAATTAATGCATTTTTAGTGTATCTATACTATATAAATCAGTATTTAGAAAAACAAAAGTCGTCGTCTGCTAGAGTTTTGACCTAGTTTTAAAGCCAAGGGAGATAATTTGGTTTCAGTCTGTAAATGTTTGTCACTTTTGAATATAATCAATACTTTTAGTTATGTCTCATATATAAGGGATTTATAGTCAAAAACTTTGTTTTTACGGGGTTATTTTTAAATCCTTTATATTAACTCGTGATGTCTGAACCCTTACTTGCTTGCTTGCATGCTTGCTTGTCGCCAAAACTTTGGATCGAATTTTAACCCACTTCCTCGTCAGCTAGCGAGCTGAAATTTTGCAGGCAGTTTCGTGCCGATGATAAAAACTATGTATCAAAATTTCACATCGATAGCATGTACTGTAATTAAATTATTGAATTTTTATATTAATTTATTTATTTCTATGTATCATGTTGTTTTTTCAGATAGTGTACCGGTGCGTATTATATTGAACAACCTTTCCGTCGCGCAATAAGGTGCGTATTTTATTGACAAAACTTTTTATAAACATATTCCTGATCGGTGCGCATTATATTAAACATGTTTTACGACACAACTACAATGTTGTATTTTTGGATGGTCTTTCGCTGCGTATTATAATGAACATTCTTTTAGTTATGTTTCGTACATAAAGGATTTATAGTCAAAAACTTGTTTTTTTACGTCTTTTAAAAAATTAAATCCTTTATATTAACTCGTGGTGTCTGTTTGAACCCTTGCTTGCTTGATTGTCACCAAAAGTTTGGATCTATTTTTAACCCACTTCCTCGTAAGCTAGCTATCTGAAATTTTGCAGGCAGAAACGTGCCGATGATAAAAACGAGGTATCAAAATTTCAGATCGATCGCATCTACTGTCATTAAATTATTGAATTTTTAGATTATTTTATTTATCTCTATGTATCATGTTATTTTTTTGAGATAGAGTGTCGCGGTGCGTATTATATTGAACAACCTTTCTGTCGCGCAATAAGGTGCGTATTTTATTGACAGCTCTTTTTATAAACATATTCCTGATCGGTGCGCATTATATTAAACATGTTTTACGACACAACTACAATTGTGTATTTTTGGATTGTCTTGCGCTGCGTATTATAATGAACATTCTTTTAGTTACTTCTCGTACATAAAGGATTTATAGTCAAAAACTTTTTTTTTACGTTTAAAAAAAATAAAATGGTTTATATAAAAATGACATAATAAATACATAGAACACCGCCTTCCTATCTGGCAGCTAGGACATATTTGTCTGATATTGTGTCTTGGGATTAGATCGAATGACACCCAGTGTCGTTTCATCACTCCAGGCAAACTCCAAGGTCACGTTGACAGTCTCAGGGGCGTGTCCGACAACGGGTGGAGACGTTTTGTAGCCTTGGCTGCAGCAGAGGGGACTTTACAGGTCTAAGATATCAAGTGTCTAGTAAATTTAGTGTTTTTTTCAAAACAAAAAGTCTCAGTTGATGCCCTTGATAATTATTTCTAATGTCTTTTACGGTAATTTGTGTGTGAATCTGCTATTGTCAGTATGTGTTAGTGACCGTAAATAAACAGTGTATCATTACACGATGACGCTTACAGTGGTCAGCACTGATGTGAGAACCTGGTAGCCGGGCGTGCTGCTGCAGTTCGTAGTGAGCCTTGTAGTGCGATATGTTTAATATGAATCTAACACCAGGCCCAAGAAACACGTTTGTATAACTCATGGGGCCTCCGTTCTCGGTTCTGATGCCCTGCAATAGGGACACACCTGGCCTACGTCATATTTCTGCCGATGCCCTGCCATAGGGACACACCTGGCCGACGTCATATCTCTGCTGATGCCCTGCAACAGAGACACACCTGGATGACATCATATTTCTGCCGATGCCCTGTCATAGGGACATACCTGGATGACGTCATATCTCTGCTGATGCCCTGCCATAGAGACACACCTGGATGACGTCATATTTCTAATGAAGCTACCAAAAGACATTCACCTGTTCAAATCAGCACCAAAAAATATAAATTATAAAAAAAAATCAAACGAATAAAGGTGAGAAAAAAGATTGTGCCAGGCTTGCAGTCAAGTTCCATATTCAATGAATCATGTGATGAGGCTGCTGTATCAGTCAGTCATTGAACGAATTGGACCATCCGCACTGAAGCAGTGGCACTGACACTAACAGAGACGTTGACTTGACCATAACAAATCTTTTGTGTCGGCCTTGACTGACTTCACGACCGAGTTGCTCTTGCTGACGGTCGGATCGCTTTATCCAAAACAATAGATTATCGATCGTTGACCGCGATGTTATTGTTGTGTCCTTTGACCTTAAGTGGGAGGAGGTGGAGATTGTCTCCCGTAGAACTGTTCAAAGACTGTGATTGGTGGTGTTGCTGCCACTGTCACTTGTACTAATTCATCTAGAGAGGCAATGGCGTAAATGTTTTTTTTTGGTTTTTTGTTTTAAATTTCATGACATTTATCTGTCGTTTAAAACTTTAAAATAACAACAATGGTTTGTAGGAAATATCTTTAAAAAGATGTCGAAAAAATCAAATCTTTATGGGACAAAGGTCAAAGATCACGTGATTCCTAAATGTTAGTGAGATTGATAAGAATGAGAACCATTGGATGCTACTTGCAAACACACACCCAATGGCCGCTGTTTGTATTATTTTTATAAATTGTTTTATTTGAACCTGTCCTGGTGACCCCTTGCCCCACTTTCGAATATTATCTTTGATACAAAGTGCAAGTCTTTTAGCGGAGATTTGACAAGTCTTGGTGTAAGATATAAGTTTAAACGGAGACCTGGAAGCTGTTGGCGATATAAGATAATCAGCGGAAGATAGATGTAAACTTGCGTAATGGCCATTCATGATACAGCAATTGGGGTTGGGGGGGGCGGGTCCTCATTAGTAAGTTATGAACGCGACCAGTGACACATCAACACTTGAACACGCCCCTTGGGGCGTGGTTACTGTGACTCTTGATCTCTTCACGGGATCACTTTCATGTGCCTCCTAAACACACAGAGTATCAGCTTACCTTGAGATATCTCATCAACACAGAGTATCACCTTACCTTGAGATATCTCATCAATACAGAGTATCAGCTTATCTTGAGATACCTCATCAACACAGAGTCTCCCAAAGACAGACTTTCATATTATCTTGAGATATCTCATCAACACAGAGTATCACCTTACCTTGAGATATCTCATCAACACAGAGTATCAGCTTATCTTGAGATATCTCATCAATACAGAGTATCAGCTTATCTTGAGATACCTCATCAACACAGAGTCTCCCAAAGACAGACTTTCATATTATCTTGAGATATCTCATCAACACAGAGTATCCCAGACTTTCAGCTCATCTCGATATTTCTGGTATTTAGATACTGTACTTTGGATTACTTTGCTATGTGTTGGTAAATGACCTTTTTTTTAAATGATCCATATCATGCACAGACTTAACCGAGACTCTCGAGGTCAAACACAAAAGGTCACCCATTGGGTGACCTTCACGTAACCTTGAGTGAAAGTCGTGCTCTGATTGAGCTGATACCTTTGACGTCACGCGCCACAATGAGCTAAAGTTTAGACTCAGAGTTTAGAGCTCAGAGAACCGAGTTCCCCAGGGTCCCAAATGCTGACAATATCCGTGGGAACATTAGTTCGTTTTTCTCACTACATGGATTCTAATTTTAGACCCCGAGAATATATGGCTTGCTGGCGTATCTATTTGAAGAAGTGTAGGATTTTAAAGTTTTAAAAAACCCAAAAAACCACAACTATCGAGTGATACTTTGTCGTTAGGTGTCCACGCCCCAAATGTATACAAATTATATATATATATATATTAGAAATGGTAGCAATATATATATATATATAAATGTCAAATATAAATCTATTTTCCCATATCATATTTTTAGAGTCCATATCATGACGAAAAGGGTATTTTTATCCTGCATAACTAAGTTAATGAATAGTTAACTTCAACTTGCTAACATCTTCACCTGGAACTGGTAGCGTTAGTAGCGTTTGTACCAAAACCACAGAATCGACACTCGAAAGTATTGTTCAATATCTGTGCTCATTTTTGAATAGCTTTTGTATTTTATTAAACTTGGCAAGGAAGTGACCAGAGAATAAAGAAAATTCAGTGAGCCGGACAAGGAAGTGACCAGAGAGTAGAGAACATACAGTGAGACGGACAAGGAAGTGTATAGCCCTGGGTGAACTAGCAGTAGGGTGGACAGGGAAGTTTACATTACTGCAGTGATTGCGAGAGACGTTCAATAAGGAAGTAGAGATTATTCGAATTGTGGTAACAAACGAGTGCTGCTAACAGGAGAAACGTGTTTTAAAAATAGAAAGAGGATTGTAAGGACATTGAGAGAATTTCAGGAAGCCTTTTTAAAAACATTTGTACTAACGTAGAATTGAAAACTAGCTCGTCAGCAGATCCCCAAACCGATGCAAGAGTCATTACATTTTGAGATCCGCCGCCACTTGAGGAGATCCATTGTGTCAGTGAGTTGGGTGAGCTGCCGTGTAAGAAAATCTCTGGGAAGCTATGAGCTAAGCAGAAAGGATTGCAGAGATAATGTTTGAATGGTCAGCAAGAAGAGATTTTAAACTATATCCCGTGAGGTCAAACGTCAGGTTTATTCCTGGGAAAACGGATCCCGGGAGTTGTGCGCGGCTCCAACCACAGAAGTTATCAGCGTCAAGCGAGTTAGCACAGAGATGACCCCCAACTGGACAAGACAGGTTTAAGAAAACGAAAGCGTAAGTGGCGTAAGGTAAGTCAAATATAGCAGTGGACGTCATAATAAAATTAGGACTAGGTTTTCAAAACATCAAAATCTAATCATTTACAGTGGGTTGCATCTTTGTAATATTTGTATTTATAAATATACAAGATAACATTTATAATAGTTTTATATAACATATGAAAGTATATTGCATAACATTTATACATTTAGTTCATAACATTTATAAATATTGGGGCAGGTACTAATTAAAAATTTCTTTTTCGATTAATTAAAATTAATTAAAAAAATTAATCGATTAATTGATTAATTTCAATTAATTATATTTTCATATCGCATATATAGATCCCGTTAAGTTGCGATTCATTATTTCACAACATCGGTTAAGTCGCGATAATTCCATGGCTCGCAAATTTTTGACGTCTGCTTTTCACAAACACACAGATACACAAACAAACACACAAGTACTCACAACATACACATATGCACACACAAATGAACGCACAAACACAGACCTACGCAGACATATTCACATAGAGACGAACACATACATTTTTAGAAGTGATCTGTTGCTTAACCCCAACATGACCACAGAATTTAACAACTGTGCCGCCTTTCGGGGGTGCAAAGTGAAGGACAGTGTACCGTAATGTCAATGGCCCCTAATACATTGGTACGAAGTAATGGCTGTAAAGTGTCATGTGACGGAAATAAACATCTGAGCCCCGCCCCTCTCTCCTCCAAACCAATAACTCGTACCAGAAGGTCAGTCTAACAATACTAAGTTTATCACCCACTCTTGTATTTAAAAACAGCTCAAATGTTTCAATGTGTGAATGTTTAATTAAAGAATATACTAATTTGTCCAATCAAAGTCGACAGCCCCTACCTCTAAACAAGAACCTTAACTCCATCATTCTGTTTGTTGCTGCCCCTGAATTTCATAACGTTGAGGTCGATGTCCTGTACAATATGTTTTTGTGGCAAGTGCGAGGCTGTTACGGTGCACCAATGAGAGTGGAAGGTGGGTGTTGTCATGTGACTGGGGTAACAAGGGTGCATCGGGGGGGGGGAGGGAGTATTGTAAGGAGATGTGTGTGTGTGTGTGTGCGTGTGCGTTTGTGTGTTTGTGTGTGTGTGAGTGAGAGAGAGGGAGAGGGAGAGGGGGGAGAGAGAGACAGAGAGAGAGAGGGGAGAGAGAGGGGGAGAGAGAGACAGACAGAGAGAGAGTGAGAGAGAGAGGGGAGAGAGAGACAGACAGAGAGAGAGTGAGAGAGAGAGAGGAATAGAGAAAGAGAGAGAAATAGAGAGACAGAGTGAGAGAGAGAGAGTGAGAGAGAGATTGAGAGAGAGAGACAAAATAGAGAGAGTGAGAGAGAGAAATATATATATATATATATATATATATATATATATATATATGGAGAAATAGAGAGACAGAGAGAGAGAGAGAGAGGGAAAGAGTGAGTGAGAGAGTGGGAGAAATAGAGAGAGAGAGAGAGAGTGAGAGAGAGAGAGAGAGAAAGAGAGAGAGAGAGTGAGAGAGAGAAAGCGTGAGAGAGAGAGTGAGATATATACATATATATATATATATATATATATATATATATATATATATATATATATGTATATATATATATATATATATATATATATATATATATATATATATATATATATATATATATATATAGAGAGAGAGAGAGAGAGAGAGAGAGAGAGAGAGAGAGAAGGGGAGATGGAGGTAGGAAAAAGGAAAACATATTTCTTCTTGAATTTCCTCATATTAAATATTTCATGAAAACAGAATTTAAATTTTAAGTCAAAATTTTAATTTTCCCCGGAGGAAACAAAAAAGGTAGTCTAACTCGCGTGAATGTATTATACCCCTTAACTCTAACTTGGGGTAACGGATCCATGCATGTGGAGAAGTGTGGGGGGGGGGTGTAGGCGTGGGCGTGGAATGCCAATTTAGCCCCCTCCCCATTTTTCCCCCCTTTTTTCCCCAACCCCAATGGGACGGGACTGTACAGGGTATTTGAAAAATCATTCGTTAAAATAACAGCTTAGTTTCTACAGACACTGACACCAAACAATTTCTTATCGTCTCTGACTGGCGTTGAGTAGCAAGGCAGGACATGTTGTTTTAGGGGGTGGATTCAATGTGTCTAGACTTTTGACCAGTTGAGAACAGTTAATTGGCGGAAGCTGCAAGTAAAGGGGGACAAATTTTGTTGTGACCAATTTATTATTTATTTATTTGTATCATAATTAGGGCTGCGGAAATAAAACGATTATTTAATCAATTAATCGTTAAAATTTTTAATCGATTAAAATTGATTTGATCGATTAAAATTCCATTAAAATTTAAGAAAATATTTCTAATTTTTGTTTCCAACTTATTAATATATTTTTTTTTAAACTGACATACTTTTCCCTGGTATTATTGTTATTTATGTATACATGCATACGTGAACAAATATGTTTTTCTTCCTTATTTCTTGCATGGCAGAATGAATTTGCTGTGTTAAGTAAGAAAATTTGGGAGCCATGGAATTAACGCGACTTAACCGATTTCGCAAAATAATGAATCGCGACTTACATATCGGGGGATCTATATATGAATATGCGATATAAAAAAATAATTAATCGAAATTAATCGTTTAATTTTTTCCTTATTAATCGAACATTTTTTTTTAAATCTGTACCAGCCCTAATTTTAATTATTTTTCTTAATTAAACAATTGTTTAAATGTTTTCTGACCCCTCTCCCTCACAACCCACATTTCGGATACGCTGCTGGCGCCGTCCCACTGATATTAATGCCCGTCAGTACTTTGTCACACGCTCGTTGTAAGGGCCAACCAATCAAAAACCCCGCTAGCCGACCTTCAAATGTCTGGCCAGGTCTCCGTAACTTGTCCTTCACAGCCGGAATATCGGTGAGACATGCAAATAAATAAGAGAAACAAGTAATTACAGCTACACAGCGCGTCTCATACTGGGCTGTCATACAGAATAACACGTTGACATCACAGCACACATTGGGCAATAGCACGCAGACGGACAGAATGTTTATGCCATTAGTTCAAGTTGAATTCATTTCAACAGATAATATATGTATAAAAATATAAGCCTGAATTGGTTGTGGCATGAAGAGATTGATGCGGTAAGGTGGTAATTGTAGATGTGTGGTACTGTACATGTGTGGTACTGTACATGTGTGGTAATGTAGATGTGTGGTAACTGTACATGTGTGGTAATTGTACATGTGTGGTAATTGTAGATGTGTGGTACTGTACATGTGTGGTACTGTACATGTATGGTAATGTAAGTGTGTGGTACTGTACATGTGTGGTACTGTACATGTGTGGTAATTGTAGATGTGTGGTACTGTACATGTGTGTTACTGTACATGTGTGTTACTGTACATGTGTGGTACTGTACATGTGTGGTAATTGTAGATGTGTGGTAATGTACATGTGTGGTACTGTACATGTGTGGTACTGTACATGTGTGGTACTGTACATGTGTGGTAATTGTACAGGTGTGGTACTGTAAATGTGTGGTACTGTACATGTGTGGTAATTGTACATGTGTGGTAATTGTACATGTGTGGTACTGTACATGTGTGGTACTGTACATGTGTGGTAATTGTACATGTGTGGTACTGTAAATGTGTGGTACTGTACATGTGTGGTAATTGTAGATGTGTGGTACTGTACATGTGTGGTAATTGTAGATGTGTGGTAACTGTCCATGTGTGGTACTGTACATGTGTGGTACTGTACATGTGTGGTAATTGTAGATGTGTGGTACTGTACATGTGTGGTACTGTACATGTGTGGTACTGTACATGTGTGGTACTTTACATGTGTGGTACTGTACATGTGTGGTAATGTACATGTGTGGTAATTGTAGATTTGTGGTACTGAACATGTGTGGTAATTGTAGATGTGTGGTACTGTACATGTGTGGTACTGTACATGTGTGGTAACTGTACATATGTGGTACTGTACATGTGTGGTACTGTACATGTGTGGTACTGTACATGTGTGGTAACTGTACATATGTGGTACTGTACATGTGTGGTACTGTACATGTGTGGTACTGTATATGTGTGGTACTGTACATGTGTGGTACTGTACAAGAGTGGTAATTGTACATGTGTGGTAACTGTACATGTGTGGTACTGTACATGTGTGGTACTGTACATGTGTGGTACTGTACAAGAGTGGTATTGTACATGTGTGGTAACTGTACATGTGTGGTACTGTACATGTGTGGTAACTGTACATGTGTGGTAATTGTAGATGTGTGGTACTGTACATGTGTGGTACTGTACATGTGTGGTACTGTACATGTGTGGTACTGTACATGTGTGGTAACTGTACATGTGTGGTACTGTACATGTGTGGTAACTGTACATGTGTGGTACTGTACATGTACAGTTACCACACATCTACATTACCACACATGTACAGTACCACACATGTACAGTACCACACATCTACAATTACCACCTTACCGCATCCATCTCTTGTACATGTGCGGTACTGTACATGTGTGGTACTGTACATGTGTGGTAAATGTAGATGTGTGGTACTGTACATGTGTGGTACTGTACATATGTGGTACTGTACATGTGTGGTACTGTACATGTGTGGTACTGTACATGTGTGGTACTGTACATGTGTGGTACTGTACATGTGTGGTACTGTACATGTGTGGTAGTGTACATGTGTGGTAATTGTACATGTGTGGTACTGTACATGTGTGGTAATTGTACATATGTGGTACTGTACATGTGTGGTACTGTACATGTGTGGTAATTGTAGATGTGTGGTAACTGTACATGTGTGGTACTGTACAAGGATGGTACTGTACATGTGTGGTAATTATACATGTGTTGTACTATACAGGTAAGGTACTGTACATGTGTGGTAATTGTAGATGTGTGGCAACTGTACCTGTGTGGTACTGTACATGTGTGGTACTGTACATGTGTGGTAACTGTACATGTGTGATAACTGTGTACATGTTTGATAACAGAACATGTGTGGTAACTCATTTAAGTAGGTCAGGGGTCTCCAAACTTTTCTGCCGGAGGGCCGCATTTACTGTCAAACATCAGTTTGGATGCCGACTACACACAGTTTTGTGGTGAACTACAGTTAAAAATAGTCTCTTTCTTAGATTAAAAGGTCTCCAGGGGCCGGATGAGAGGGCCTCTCGGGCCGCATCTGGCCCGCGGGCCGTTGTTTAAAGCCCCCTGAAGCACAGCCAAGTGGATCATCTTATCAAATATCTCATGTGTAGTGGAGCTGCATTGATGTAATACATGAGTTTTGAAGGCGTAGGAAGAGTGGGGTTGAGATCACCCCACCAGAACAGTTTTTGTTGTTGTATGTAGAGTCGTATTTTAGGTGAACTGAAGGTTTTGTGGAGGAGTAGAGGTGTCATGGGCGGAACAAATCCTAGCGATGACACTGTTTTTTTTTGTTCGAGGGCTCACACACA
The DNA here is from genome assembly GCA_944989445.1 of Ampullaceana balthica. NCBI lineage: Eukaryota > Metazoa > Mollusca > Gastropoda > Lymnaeidae > Ampullaceana > Ampullaceana balthica. The sequence goes on along the minus strand of CALYLW010000579.1, from coordinate 277,636 downwards.
CACGCGCGCACACACACACAGAGACATACACACACACAATTTTAAAAATATTTTTTTGAAGTTTGTGAAGGCATTAACATCACATAGGAGAGGAGGAACTTTATGAGAGGAGGAACTTTATGAGAGGAGGAACTTTATGACAGGAGGAACTTTATGACAGGAGGAACTTTATGAGAGGAGCAACTTTATGAGAGGAGGAACTTTATGAGAGGAGGAACTTTATGAGAGGAGGAACTTTATGAGAGTAGGAACTTTATGAGAGGAGCAACTTATGAGAGGAGGAACTTTATGAGAGGAGGAACTTTATGAGAGGAGGAACTTTATGAGAGGAGGAACTTTATGACAGGAGGAACTTTATGACAGGAGGAACTTTATGACAGGAGGAACTTTATGACAGGAGGAACTTTATGACAGGAGGAACTTTATGACAGGAGGAACTTTATGAGAGGAGCAACTTTATGAGAGGAGGAACTTTATGAGAGGAGGAACTTTATGAGAGGAGGAACTTATGAGAGGAGGAACTTTATGAGAGGAGGAACTTTATGAGAGGAGGAACTTTATGAGAGGAGGAACTATATGAGAGGAGGAACTTTATGATGTCTCACCAGAATTCACACTGGCTGCAGACATCTCTTTCCTTGCGTTGCGATATCAGTTAGTGAATACAGTGGTCCCCAAACATCACCCTTATTCATATGTAGTTGCGATATCAGTTAGTGAATACAGTGGTCCCCAAACATCACCCTTATTCATATGTAGTTGCGATATCAGTTAGTGAATACAGTGGTCACCAAACATCACCCTTATTCATATGTAGTTGAGATATCAATTTAAAAAAATAGACAATTAAAAATTACCTTATTTTAAAAAAAAATTGGGGGTCAAACAGGTGCAATTGAATATTTTATTGGTTTTTAGAAATTCAAAGACGAGAAAACCTAGTCCTTGCTATAAACATGTTGCAATGACTAGGAATCTAATACTTGCTACAAACATGTTACAATGACTACGAATCTAATACTTGCTACAAACATGTTACAATGACTACGAATCTAATACTTGCTACAAACATGTTACAATGACTAGGAATCTAATACTTGCTACAAACATGTTACAATGACTAGGAATCTAATACTTGCTACAAACATGTTACAATGACTAGGAATCTAATACTTGCTACAAACATGTTACAATGACTACGAATCTAATACTTGCTACAAACATGTTACAATGACTACGAATCTAATACTTGCTACAAACATGTTACAATGACTACGAATCTAATACTTGCTACAAACATGTTTCACATTCGTTTTATCTTCACTGAGATGAAGTCGGCTCAAAGAAGATTGCCAGAAAGCCATGTCCCTAGAATGGTAGACACGAATGGGCAATAGCTTCACTCATTTAAGGCTCGTCTTTCACAAAATTTGGCGACAGTTCAACCAACACACCTCGGACACTCAACATGTGACTGACACAAAAAAAAACAACAAAAAAAACCAACTAATTTTTCACACCAATATTAATAAGGACGATTCAAACGATAAAGCTAATGCATTATTTGGTTCAGTCTCGCTACATTAACACAAACACACAAGAACAAAACTAATATATTCGATTTTGTATTTGCAAGGTTTGCTTGTATCTATATTTATTAGAGATGGTACTGATTAAAAAATATTTTCAATTAATTTGGAAAAAATGCAATTTTTTTATTTCGATTAATTATACATTTATTTGTAAAACGCATACATAGATCCCGTTAAGTCCCGATTCCTTATTTCGCGAAATCGGTTAAGTCGCGGTAGTTCCATGGCTCCCAAATTTTGTGACGTAGCACGGCAAATTCGTTCTGCCGTGCAAGAAATAAGGAAGAATAAAAAAACAACCCCGTAAAAACAAAGTTTTTGACTATAAATCTAATATATAAAGATGAAAGTTTGTGTGTTTGTTTGTTACCAATGGAAATCCACACCGTTGGACCCAGGATGCTGAAATTTTGCATGGGGCTCTCATTCGACCCTAGACAGGTCGTAGGCTATGTTTCAACCCCAGGTGACCACCCCTAGGGTAAGGGGGTCCATAATCAGAAAATGTAGAGCCAAATAAAGACAAAATAAATTCTCATTTCGATATTGAACAGCTTCATGCGGGCATTCAAAACGAGTTCATTTTGGTGCGTTATTTTTTACAATACTTTATTTTAAGCTGTGCGCTTTCAAAAATCTTTTATTGTCAAATTACGGTGCGCACCTTTTCGTGTACGCATCTAAAAGTGAGCAGTGTAATTTTATTATAATAACATTCATATTTGTTTTGGCCTTGCGGTACAAAACAGTGGCCTTTTATACAAATACTTTCTTGATATTATAGATCTGTTAACACTATTTCATTACATTTGTCATACGATGTATGGTATTTCTTTTTAAATTAAGAGTTTTATTATGTTGTTTCTAATGACTCCAATTTTAATTTAAACAAATACTAATTATGTGAGGGTATTTTATGTGGAAAGAAATTGCCCAAGTCCAAAAATCTTAATCGTAATTTAGAGGAACTATACGTTTGTTTTTCTTAAAATTTGTTGCGTGTTCTATATTAATTTTTCTTGCTTATTTTACTTGCTCAATCCCTTAAATTTAATTATTAAAGTTAATCATCAATGAATATTACATGCATATAAAAGCCTACGACCAATGCTGAGTTTTTTTTATTACACAAGCTCTATAAATTTACAATTTAAACCTTTCTACCGGACTTATAAACATAAGCATATTAAACTCAATACAAGTGAACCTATAAGCAATTAATTAAGTTGGGCGGCGAATTGAATATGCCATGGTCATTACGCTGTTGCGGAATAACAAAAGCCATTTTAAAAATATATGTTTAGTCAAGCATAGCATCTTTTTTTCCTATTTCGTAAATAATTTATTTATTTTTCAGAAACTAAATCTGGTGTTTGAAATATAATTTACAAACTATGATGTCCCATCGGGAAACATGGTCCAAAACATACTTGAATTCCTTTTTAAAATTATACCTATTACATAAAAGCCGTAAATTTAAATCGTATAACATAGAGACAAATATAAAAAAGCATTATATATCATTTCCATATAAAAACACTAATAAATAAAGACTATCAAAAAGTATACAATTTATTTTTGGAGCAGTACTGCATTACAAGACTTCATTTTAAGCGCCTGCCTTTAAATTGACTAAACACGGTGCGCAAATTTTATTGCAAGCTTTTTAAATAAGACTGATTTAGTTTCTTCAAATTATTTTAGAAACTTCATTACATTTACTAATGAAGTTTCAAAAAGAATTTAAAGAAACTAACTCAGTCTTATTTAAAAAGCTTGCAATAAAAAAAATGACTTAAAAAGGGCATTAATTTAATTTAAAATCCTGCAAACAAACATTTTTCATTGCTATAGATTCAACGTATCAAGAGATTACATTCGGAATGAAACTCGTGTAGTCTTTAATGCGCTGATAAAACATAAAAGAAAAAAGGTAAAATGACCCATCGGGAAACATGGTCCAAAACATACTTGAATTCCTTTTTAAAATTATACCTATTACATAAAAGCCGTAAATTTAAATCGTAAAACATAGAGACAAATATATAAAAGCATTATATATCATTTCCATATTAAAACACTAATTAATAAAAACTATAAACAAGTATAAAATTTATTTTTGGAGCAGTACTGCATTATAAGACTTCATTTTAAGCGCCCACCTTTAAATTAACTTTAATTGACTAAAAATTGACTATAATTTTGTCACTTTTGTCCCTTTCTACAAAACGGTCCCATTTAGCGATGGATTCCAAAATCTTATATGTTGCTGTTTCACCAAGGGATTCAATTCTTTTTTGATTCCCGTTTTCAGATAAGACATTATATTTTGTAAAAAAAAATTCCTGTTTTTGTTTCTGGAAATTAGATAAAGGGCGATTTTTACTCATTACTTTTAGTTCAGAGTTCAGTCGTGCTTAATTGTTTTTAGTATGATTCGTAAATTTTACAGACTTTTAGTCAAATGGGAAGTTGGACCATTAGTGAGAGGGGGCTTAGGCTTTTATTAGTATAGAAAAGGGGAGGGCACTAAATGAAGGTAATCAAGAGAAATACAAAAAAATAAGAAGAAAGTAAATCGTTGCATACATATACATACTTAACAAATAACTATTTGAATATTTTCAACAACATAATAAAACTTGCTCATTACTATAAACTTACTTATTAAAGTTAAGAATCAATGATCTTGACATGCATATAAAGGCCTAGGACCTATGTTGTCATTTCATGTTTACATAATTTTATGTTTACATAAGCTAAACAAATTAACTATTTAAACTTTAGCTAATGAACTTATTAAGAAAGTCATTAAACTTAACACAAGTGAACCTAAAGATCACTAATTCCGTGTAGTTAGAAGCATAAAACTCTGGGTGGTTGTTAAGTACACTTCCGTGGTGGTAACGAGCAAAAAAAATATTTAAATATCAATTTTCATATAGCCCATATAATGAAAAAAACGTCTTTGTGCCCCCGGCCCCCATGACTGAATTGCAACTTTTTTACGCAAATGATCGTCGTGAGAGGCTACTCAACAACTTCCCAAAGTTTCATGCTTCTACCTACACGCGAAGTTGGAGAATTCAATTAGTGATGAGTCAGTTTTTTATATAAGAAAAAAACTACATAGCCTATGACCTGTCCCGGGTCAAATGAGGGTCCCATGCAAAATTTCAGCACCTAGGTCCAACGGTGTGGCATTCTATGAGTAACAAAACAAACAACAGAAACAAACAAACAAACTTTCATCTTTATATATTAGATGAGGTTTTCCCGCTTTGGGAATGTCAATGTTTGACTGTTGCACAGTGCGCACTATTTTGACACATGCTTGGTGTGACGTAGTTTGGTGTGGGACGATTTTGTAGCGGAGAGCACGCACAGTGTTGTTATTATTTTGCCTTGAAGGATTTCTTTGTTCAATTAAAATATTGATTCTTCTGATGGTGTTTTTACTTATTGAGTTGAAGCCTTGTGAGTCATAAAAATCATTAGAACTTGACATTCTTAAGAAGAACAAATGAAATTAATCTCTTTAGAATGTGTTTTTTAAGATTTTACAATAACTAACCTTACCTAACCAAACTTGAAGTAGTAAACAAGTTTATATATTAGCCTTTCTAATACCTTTCAGCCATTTAGTGGTGCTAATAGAATACATTAAATTCATCTGTTCATTGATGTTAAGAAAGATGAATTAAATACATATATTTATTGATCCGGTGAAGGTTAAATTAAATTAATCTCTTCTGAATATTTTTTTTTGGATCTTATAATCAATACAAAATATCACTAAACAAATTATATATCCAAAACTTAAATTAACACTTCACCTGTTTTACAAATGTCCAAACACAATTGATGTGTCCGAATTAAACAAATAGTCATGGGGTAGCAAAATTTAAACTAATTTAATAGTTTACTTATAAGTTACTTATTTATCTAAGTTACTTATAAGTTTATTGATGCTAAAAAGGGGGGGGGAACCTTCAGTATGGTATTTAAGAAGAAAGTTTAACAAAGGGAAATACTTAAAAGCAGTTGTACACTAAAACAATATATAAGCTATTATGTTCCAATCTTTCTTCAGAGAAATCATGCCCCCAAAAAGAAAAACTCAATTAGGTCGTGTTTCTAAAACGGCAAAGAAGCAAGCCTTACATAGAGAAAATGAAACGAATGAACAAACACAGGCAAGACTTGCTGTTGAGAGAGAAAGAGTTTCAATCAGAAGAGCTAATGAAACCAGTGAACAAACACAGGCAAGACTTGATGATAATAGAGAAAGAGGTTCCATAAGAAGAGCTAATGAAACCAGTGAACAAACACAGGCAAGACTTGATGATGAGAGAGAAAGAGTTTCCATCAGAAGAGCTAATGAAACCAGTGAACAAACACAAGCAAGACTTGATGATAAGAGAGAAAGAGTTTCAATCAGAAGAGCTAATGAAACCAGTGAACAAACACAGGCAAGACTTGATGATGAGAGAGAAAGAGTTTCAATCAGAAGAGCTAATGAAACCAGTGAACAAACACAGGCAAGACTTGATGATGAGAGAGAAAGAGTTTCAATCAGAAGAGCTAATGAAACCAGTGAACAAACACAGGCAAGACTTGATGATGAGAGAGAAAGAGTTTCAATCAGAAGAGCTAATGAAACCAATAAACAAACACAGGCAAGACTTGATGAAAAAAGAGTCAGATCTTCAATGAGAAGAGCAAATGAAACAAATAAACAAACCCAAATAAGACTTGCAGACCAGAGAAATGGAAATTTAAACAGAAGAAGAAATGAAATGCAGCAAGACCTAAAAGGTGCTGCTCATCAATATGACCCAGATATTCCATACCATCAACATGAAAAGGTCAACATTGGTGAGATGAACTTGATCTGCAAGCATTGCAGTGCATTTAAATGGAAAGATGAGCACCCTGGAATGTGCTGTTCAAATGGCAAAGTTAAACTAGAGACTCTGCAACGTCCACCTGAGCCACTTGATCATTTGCTTCAAGGTGTATCTCAAACGTCTAAACGCTTCCTAGCCAACATCAGAAAATACAACTCATGCTTTCAAATGACATCTTTTGGTGCCAGCAAAGAAATTCGTGAACAAGGATTCATGCCAACATTTAAAGTTCAAGGCCAAATTTATCACAGGGCTGGATCTCTGCTGCCAGCTGAAGGCGAACCTCAGTTTCTGCAGATCTATTTCATGGGAGACCAAGCTAGAGAAGTCCAACAAAGATGTGCAAACTTTCCAGACTTGCAACAAAATGTTGTTTTGGAGTTGCAAGAACTCCTACATGCAAACAATGCCTACCTTCAAATTTTCAAGACAGCTCTAGAAAGAATGCCAACTGATGAATATAAAGTTGTGATACGAGCTGACAAAGCACCAAGACATGAACACCAAAGGCGGTTCAATGTACCAACATTTGATGAAGTGGCCATTGTCATGGTAGGAAATGAATTTGACAGACGTGACATTGTCCTTCAAAAGCGAAACAACCTTCTCCAAAGAGTTGCAGAAACTCATCGCTCTTATGATGCTCTGCAATACCCCCTAATGTTTTGGCAAGGTGAAGATGGGTACTCCTTTGGCATTCCTCAGACAAACCCAGACACGGGAAACAATGTTTTGGGTCAAAAGGTTACAGCAATGGACTTTTATGCATATCGAATCATGATTCGCAGTGGTGAAGATAACCATCTCTTGAAATTTAGACAGCTGTTCCATCAATTCATCGTAGATATGTACGCGAAAATTGAAAGTGAACGCTTGCTCTACATCCGTCTAAATCAAAAGAAGCTGAGAGTTGAAGACTACATTCACCTCAGAGATGCCATTGCAAATGATGCCAATCCAAATGATCTGGGGGAAATGGTTATCTTGCCAGCAACATTTACAGGAAGTCCAAGACACATGCATGAGTACACTCAAGATGCTATGACTTATGTCAGAAATTATGGAAGGCCAGATTTGTTTATCACCTTTACATGCAATCCACTATGGCAAGAAATTCAGGCTCATCTTTTACCTGGCCAATCAGCAGTGGATCGACATGATTTGGTTGCTAGAGTCTTCAAACGAAAACTATCAAAAATTAATGGGAGTCATTACAAAAAGTCATGTCTATGGTGAAACGAGATGCTGGATGTACTCAATTGAATGGCAGAAGAGAGGCTTACCCCATGCACACATCCTAATATGGCTGATGAAAAAATTACGACCTAATCAAATTGACAATGTAATCTCAGCAGAAATACCAAACTCTACACAAGATAATTTTTTGTTTGAAATTGTTGTGAAAAATATGCTGCATGGACCCTGTGGAAACTTGAACAGAAACTCTGCTTGCATGGTTGATGGGAAATGCTCAAAAAAATATCCAAGGAAATTGATACAAGAAACTAAAACTGGTGAAGATGGCTATCCTGTGTACAGACGCCGTAAACCAGGAGATGGTGGTTTTACTGCAAAAATCAAAATGAAGGTTGGTTCAACATATCAAGAAATAGAAATGGACAACAGATGGGTGGCTCCCTACACTCCAATTTTGACAAAAATGTTTCAAGCTCACATAAATGTCGAATCTTGCCAATCTGTCAAGGCCATCAAATACATCTGCAAGTACGTCAATAAAGGAAGTGACCAGGCCGTTTTTTGGTATTGAAGGAAACCAAGAGAATCCAGATGAGGTGCAAAAATTTCTAATGGGTCGTTACATCAGCAGTAATGAAGCAGTCTGGAGAATTTTGAATTTCCAAATTCATGAACGGTATCCAACAGTTGTTCACTTGAGTGTTCATCTTGAAAATGGGCAAAGAGTATACTTCAACAAAGAAAATATATATCATCAAATTCTGGAGCCACCAAGAACAACTTTGACAGCTTTTTTTCAACTGTGCCAACAAGACGACTTTGCAAAAACCATTCTCTATTGTGTGGTTCCAAGGTACTATACTTGGAATGCTTCTCAAAAAATATTTAAACGCCGAAAACAAGGAGCAGATGTTGAATATCATCCAGGGATAAAATCTTCAGATGCATTGGGACGTGTGTACACCGTTCACCCATCTAATGCAGAATGCTTCTTTTTGAGGATGCTACTTCATGTTGTTAGAGGACCAACATCCTACACTGACTTAAAAACTGTTGATGTTCATGTGTGTGCTACATTTAGGGAAGCTTGCCAAATGCAAGGGCTACTAGAAAACGATCACCATTGGGTCTTGACCAGCGAGGAGGCATGTACATCTCAATCACCTACCCGTTTGAGACATCTGTTTTCAATTTTGCTGACAACATGCTCTGTTTCTAATCCACTTGCTCTCTGGGATACATTTAAAACATATTTGAGTGAGGACATTATGTTGCAAACCAAGAGAGAGAATCAAACACTGCTAATTGAGTTCTCTAATGAGATTTACAACAGGTGTCTTATGTTGTTGGAGGATTTGTGTGTATCAATGTCAGGAAGGAACCTTGACCAGTTTGGGTTACCAACGCCTCAAAGAAATGAAACCAATCTTCAGAATAGTGAAATTCTACGAGAACAAAATTAAACACAAATGAATTGATGGCCTATGTCTCAGAAAATCAACCACGTTTAGTTGAGGATCAAAGAGCTGCCTACATTCACATCTTAGAACTGGTTACCTCAAAAAAAGGTGGAATCATATTCCTTGATGCTCCAGGAGGTACAGGTAAAACATTTGTGATCAATTTGCTCTTGGCTACAATCAGACGAGACAAAGGTATTGCTCTAGCCGTTGCTTCTTCTGGCATAGCATCAACATTGCTTGCAGGGGGTAGAACAACTCATTCTGCCTTCAAGTTACCTTTGAACATGAACCATTCTGAGAATGTAACCTGCAACATATCAAAAGGATCAGGAAAGGCCAAGGTACTAGAACAGTGTTCTCTCATTGTCTGGGATGAGTGTACAATGTCACACAAGCGAGCTCTTGAAGCCTTGAACAACACTCTTCAGGATTTAAAAGGAAACACAAAACTAATGGGAGGAACAGTTGTGGTATTAGCTGGAGATTTTCGACAAACTTTGCCTGTCATTCCAAGGTCAACACCAAGCGATGAGTTGAATGCCTTCCTCAAAGCTTCAACTCTGTGGAAACAGGTCAAGAAAATGACTCTGACCACCAACATGAGAGTCCATTTACATGGAGATAATGCAGCAGGCTACTTCTCACATCAATTGCTTCAACTTGGCGATGGAAAGTGGCAGGTAGACCCAGCATCAGGAACAGTTTCTTTCCCATCAAATTTTTGCACTGTAGCAAAGTCACTTGAAGAGTTGAAACTTGCCGTTTTTCCAAACATCCAAGACCAGTTTAAAAATCCTGAGTGGTTGTGCGAAAGGGCCATTCTTGCTCCAAAGAATTCAAGTGTCAACAGCATCAATTCTCAAATTCACAATTTTCTACCAGGCATTTCAAAAAACTACAAATCTATTGATACGGTTACAGATCCGGCCCAAGCTGTTTACTATCCAACAGAATTTTTGAATTCATTAGATCCTCCTGGCATGCCATCACATAACTTGGAACTTAAAATCGGAGCTCCTATCATACTTCTGAGAAATTTGGATCCCCCTAAAATATGCAATGGAACACGATTGAGCATCAAGCATCTCTTACCTCATGTAATAGAAGCCACAATTTTGACAGGCTGCGCCAAAGGAGAAGATGTCTTCATCCCAAGAATTCCACTCATACCAACAGATATGCCTTTTGATTTCAAGCGCCTCCAGTTTCCAATCAGGCTTGCATTTGCCATGTCTATCAACAAGGCACAGGGACAGTCTTTAAAAGTGGCAGGCATTGTACTTGAGGAAGCATGCTTTGCCCACGGACAGCTATATGTGACATGTTCTACAGTTGGGTCACCAACAAATCTTTTCATTTTTGCACCAGACGGAAAAACCAAAAATATAGTCTATCGACAAGCCTTAATATAAGCAATATATAAATTACATGTACTTATTTTTTAATTACATTTCAATTTATTTTTTAAATTGTTTTTCAATGAATGAATTGAAATAATTTTTTTAAAAATCTGTTGACTATTATTTTAATCGTGCGACGCCGGGTAACCCGGCTAGTCCCTTATATATGAGACATAACTAAAAGTATTGATTATGTTCCAACGCGACAAACATTTACAGACTGAAACCGAAATTATCTCCCATGGCTTTAAAACTGGGGGAAGCGTGTGGACATGGACGGGTGACGTCAACGCATTAACTCAACTCCATGTGGTTTACCTGGTTAAAACACGAGATGTGTTCACCGGTCGCTGGCGTGAAGTCAAGTGACCCGTAAAATATAAACAATAGCGACCGCTACATATAGTTGATATAGATAAATTAAAAATGCATTAATTTAATTACGGTACGTTCGATCGATCTGACATTTTGATACGATGCATTGTTAGGTGACACGGATCCATGTGCCAAATTTCAGCTCGATGGCATGACGGGAAGTTGGTCATTTTTGACTTCAGTTTTTCCGCGGTGCCCGCCCAAGACAGAGAGAGACGGCGGTGAAATTAATATAAGGGATTTAAAAACCCTTTTGTTTACGTATGCACGTCTAAATAAACAATAATCATACGAGGGAAAAGTACATAAGTAACAAAAAATAAAAATTATTAATATATTGGAAGAAAATAAATTAGATATATATTTCTTAAATTTTAATCGAATTTTATTGGACCAAATTAAGTTTATTCGAAAAAAATTTTAAAAAAAGATTAACCGATTATTTAATCGTTAATTTCCGAAGCCCTAACAATTAATTATATATGTAAATATTTGAAAGGTATTGGAAGACTTTGACCCCTCTTAATATCAGACATAAAGTGTCCCGACACCACTCTGGACACTCGCCAGATTGACCAAATTGTTGGGAATTATGGGATCATCTCCTGGTCTCTTGTGTTTACCCTAGGAGGTGTTCCCAACCTGTTTGTGTTTACCCTAGGAGGTGTTCCCAACCTGTTTGTGTTTACCCTAGGAGGTGTTCCCAACCTGTTTGTGTTTACCCTAGGAGGTGTTCCCAACCTGTTTGTGTCTACCCTAGGAGGTGTTCCCAACCTGTTTGTGTCTACCCTAGGAGGTGTTCCCAACCTGTTTGTGTCTACCCTAGGAGGTGTTCCCAACCTGTTTGTGTTTACTCTAGGAGGTGTTCCCAACCTGTTTGTGTTTACCCTAGGAGGTGTTCCCAACCTGTTTGTGTTTACCCTAGGAGGTGTTCCCAACCTGTTTGTGTCTACCCTAGGAGGTGTTCCCAACCTGTTTGTGTTTACCCTAGGAGGTGTTCCCAACCTGTTTGTGTTTACCCTAGGAGGTGTTCCCAACCTGTTTGTGTTTACCCTAGGAAGTGTTCCCAACCTGTTTGTGTTTACCCTAGGAGGTGTTCCCAACCTGTTTGTAACCAGACCCCTAAAGACGTGATCGTAGGTATGGGTTGTTCACTAGTAAATCACGTGGGATCAAATTATAACTTGCAATACATGATGATATCTTGTAAAACTTGCTAACTTATAAAACATTATAACATTTTTTTTTAAAAATGATAAGTGTTACAAAATGACTTTCAATTGTTTACGGGAGTCATAGTGAACCATCGCCATTCAATACTTAAGACTGTATAGATCAGTTCAACACTCTAATAACGTACAGTCTCTTGTTGATAGTGTCCATGGAAGAGCCTTGCCTCAGATATCTATCTATCTATCTATCTATCTATCTATCTATCTATCTATATATCTATCTATCTATCTATCTATCTATCTATCTATCTATCTATCTATCTATCTATCTATCTATCTATCTATCTATCTATCTATCTATCTATCTATCTATCTATCTATCTATCTATCTATCTATCTATCTGTCTGTCTGTCTGTCTATCTGTCTGTCTGTCTGTCTGTCTGTCTGTCTGTCTGTCTGTCTGTCTGTCTGTCTGTCTGTCTGCCTGCCTGCCTGCCTGCCTGCCTGCCTGCCTGCCTGCCTGCCTGTTTGCCTGCCTGCCTGCCTGCCTCTCTGTCTGTCTGTATCTGTGTCTATCGTGTTGTCCTCTTGTGTACAATCTAAGCACCGTTGTGCTGCATTCCCCGGATACATGCTATTGTTGAAACAAATCTAAAATAAACCGGGTAAAGGGGACGAGGGGGGAATCAGGGTGGGGGTGCTTTTATTGGCGTCTAGCCAATTGTAGGAGTTTGGTTTTAGTTGGCACATTTCGGTACGTGCACATAATTGTGTCTGCTAATCCCGCTTGATTCTCTTCTTTCAACAAACACTCAAAATTTCGGCTTCAAAAAAATGAATTGATCTATTTTTTTTAATATCTCAATTTAAAATGACTGTTCGAACAGGCAGGGTCACGGTGATCTCGACCTGACCTCACGACTGCCAATTAAATTGGTTATTGGGGTGGGTGGAGGCGCTCTTTCTGGCATGTAGGGTGGCAAGCCGACAACTTCACTAATTTTATTTTTAGTATTGTACGTGAATACGGAGGGCATTCAACCCGTGATGCACTGCGCGCTTCTGTTACTGTGGTGTGTGTGTGGGGGGGGGCGTGTGCGTGTACTGGGTAAGAGGGCAGGGTGAAATAGTGTGTGTGGGGGCGTAGTCAAGGTGTGTGAGGAACGGTGGAACTGTGGGGTGTGTGGGAGAGGTGGAAATGTGGTGTATCGTGGGGGGGAGATGTGGAACTGTGGTATGTGAGGGAGAGGTGGAACTGTGGTATGTGAGGGAGAGGTGGAACTGTGGGATGTGAGGGAGAGGTGGAAATGTGTATCTTGGGGAGAGGTGGAACTGTCGGATGTGAGGGAGATGTGGAAATGTGGTGTATCTTGGGGAGAGGTGGAACTGTCGGATGTGAGGGAGATGTGGAAATGTGGTGTATCTTGGGGGGAGGTGGAACTGTCGTGTGTGGTGGAGAGGTTGTATAGATGGTAAACTCAAGGTTGAAATTCACACGATTTCATTTGGGAACTTTAAATTAGAGGCAAGTGGCATTTAATGGTAACGTTATGAAGTGAAAGAAATATCCTATATACCAAACGTATTTCAGTACCCACAAGTATTACTTTACACACAAGCCCCAATGCTACTTACACGTACCACTTACACGTACCACTTACACGTACCACTGTACTTACACGTACCACTTACACGTACCACTTACACGTACCACTGTACTTACACGTACCACTTACACGTACCACTGTACTTACACGTACCACTTACACGTACCACTGTACTTACACGTACCACTTACACGTACCACTGTACTTACACGTACCACTTACACGTACCACTTACACGTACCACTTACACGTACCACTGTACTTACACGTACCACTTACACGTACCACTTACACGTACCACTGTACTTACACGTACCACTTACACGTACCACTGTACTTACACGTACCACTTACGCGTACAACTTACACGTACCACTGTACTTACACGTACCACTTACACGCACCACTTACACGTACCACTGTACCAACAAGCATTGCTGTACTCACACGTATAACTGTACCCACACGGATCACTGTACCAACACGCATTGCTGTACTCACACGTATAACTGTACCCACACGGATCACTGTACCAACAAGCATTGCTGTACTAACACGTATAACTGTACCCACACGGATCACTGTACCAACAAGCATTGCTGTACTCACACGTATAACTGTACCCACACGGATCACTGTACCAACAAGCATTGCTGTTCTCACACGTATAACTGTACCCACACGGATCGCTGTACCAACACGCATTGCCGTTCTCACACGTATAACTGTACCAACAAGCATTGCTGTACTCACACGTATAACTGTACCCACACGGATCACTGTACCAACACGCATTGCTGTACTCACACGTATAACTGTACCAACAAGCATTGCTGTACTCACACGTATAACTGTACTCACACGTATAACTGTACCAACAAGCATTGCTGTACTCACACGTATAACTGTACCCACACGGATCACTGTACCAACAAGCATTGCTGTTCTCACACGTATAACTGTACCAACAAGCATTGCTGTACTCACACGTATAACTGTACCAACAAGCATTGCTGTACTCACACGTATAACTGTACCAACAAGCATTGCTGTACTCACACGTATAACTGTACCAACAAGCATTGCTGTACTCACACGTATAACTGTACCCACACGGATCGATGTACAACACGCATTGCTGTTCTCACACGTATAACTGTACCAACAAGCATTGCTGTTCTCACACGTAATACTGTACCCACACGGATCGCTGTAACAACACGCATTGCTGTTCTCACACGTATAACTGTACCAACACGTATAACTGTACTCACACGTATAACTGTACTCACACGTATAACTGTACCAACAAGCATTGCTGTTCTCACACGTATAACTGTACCCACACGGATCGCTGTACCAACACGCATTGCTGTACTCACACGTATAACTGTACCCACACGGATCGCTGTACCAACACGCATTGCTGTTCTCACACGTATAACTGTACCAACAAGCATTGCTGTACTCACACGTATAACTGTACCCACACGGATCGCTGTACCAACACGCATTGCTGTTCTCACACGTATAACTGTACCCCCACGTATAACTGTACTCACACGTATAGCTGTACTCACACGTATAACTGTACCAACAAGCATTGCTGTTCTCAAACGTATAACTGTACCCACACGGATCGCTGTACCAACACGCATTGCTGTACTCACACGTATAACTGTACCCACACGGATCGCTGTACCAACACGCATTGCTGTTCTCACACGTATAACTGTACCAACAAGCATTGCTGTACTAACACGTATAGCTGTACCAACAAGCATTGCTGTACTAACACTTATAACTGTACCAACAAGCGTTGCTGTTCTCACACGTACAACTGTACCAACAAGCATTGCTGTACTAACACGTATAACTGTACCAAAAAGCATTGCTGTACTAACACGTATAACTGTACCAACAAGCATTGCTGTACTAACACGTATAACTGTACCAACAAGCATTGCTGTACTAACACGTATAACTGTACCAACAAGCATTGCTGTACTAACACGTATAACTGTACCAACAAGCATTGTGTACTAACACGTATAACTGTACCAACAAGCATTGCTGTACTAACACGTATCACTGTACCAACAAGCATTGCTGTACTAACACGTATCACTGTACCAACAAGCATTGCTGTACTAACACGTATCACTGTACCAACAAGCATTGCTGTACTAACACGTATAACTGTACCAACAATCATTGCAGTATTAACACGTATCACTGTACCAACAAGCATTGCTGTACTAACACGTATCACTGTACCAACAAGCATTGCTGTACTAACACGTATCACTGTACCAACAAGCATTGCTGTACTAACACGTATCACTGTACCCACAAGCATTGCTGTACTAACACGTATCACTGTACCAACAAGCATTGCTGTACTAACACGTATCACTGTACCAACAAGCATTGCTGTACTAACACGTATCACTGTACCAACAAGCATTGCTGTACTAACACGTATCACTGTACCAACAAGCATTGCTGTACTAACACGTATAACTGTACCAACAAGCATTGCATACTAACACGTATCACTGTACCAACAAGCATTGCTGTACTAACACGTATAACTGTACCAACAAGCATTGCTGTACTAACACTTATCACTGTACCAACAAGCATTGCTGTACTAACACGTATCACTGTACCCAAACGTATCACTGTACCAACACGTATTGCTGTACTCACACGTACCACTGTACTTACACTTACCACTGTACTTACACGTACCACTGTACTTACACGTACCACTGTACTTACACGTACCACTGTACTTTCACGTACCACTTATACGTACCACTGTACTTACACGTACCACTGTACTTTCATGTACCACTTACACGTATCACTGTACCAACACGTACCACTGTACTTTCACGTACCACTGTACTTTCACGTAACACTGTACCCACACGTATAACTGTACCAACACGTAGCACTGTACCAACACGTATCACTGTACCCAAACGTATCACTGTACTTACACGTACCACTGTACTTTCACGTACCACTTACACGTACCACTGTACTTACACGTACCACTGTACTTACACGTACCACTGTACCCACACGTATCACTGTACCAACACGTATCACTGTACCAACACGTATCATTGTACCACACGTACCACTGTACTTACACGTACCACTGTACTTTCACGTAACACTTACACGTACCACTGTACTTACACGTACCACTGTACTTACACGTACCACTGTACCAACACGTACCACTGTACCAACACGTATCACTGTACTCACACGTATCACTGTACCCACACGTATCACTGTACCCACACGTATCACTGTACCAACACGTATCACTGTACCCAAACGTATCACTGTACCCACACGTATCACTGTATCCACACATATCACTGTACCCACACGTATCACTGTACCCACACGTATCACTGTACCAACACGTATCTTTGTACCCAAACGTATCACTGTACCCACACGTATCACTATAACCAACACGTATCACTGTACCCACACGTATCACTGTACCCACACGTATCACTGTACCCACACGTATCACTGTACCCACACGTATCACTGTACCCACACGTATCACTGTACCCACACGTATCACTGTACCAACACGTATCACTGTACTCAATCGTATCACTGTACTCACACGTATCACTATAACCAACACGTATCACTGTACCAACACGTATCACTGTACCCACACGTATCACTGTACCCAATCGTATCACTGTACCCACACGTATCACTGTACCCAATCGTATCACTGTACCCAATCGTATCACTGTACCCACACGTATCACTGTAACCACACGTATCACTGTACCAACACGTATCACTGTACCCACACGTATCACTGTACCCACACGTATCACTATAACCAACACGTATCACTGTACCCACACGTATCACTGTACCAACACGTATCACTGTACCCAATCGTATCACTGTACCCACACGTATCACTATAACCAACACGTATCACTGTACCAACACGTATCACTGTACCAACACGTATCACTGTACCAACACGTATCACTGTACCAACACGTATCACTGTACCAACACGTACCACTGTACCAACACGTACCACTGTACCAAAACGTATCACTGTACCAACACGTATCACTGTACCCACACGTATCACTGTACCCACACGTATAACTGTACCCACACGTATCACTGTACCAACACGTATCACTGTACCCACACGTATCACTGTACCCACACGTATCACTATAACCAACACGTATCACTGTACCCACACGTATCACTGTACCAACACGTATCACTGTACCCAATCGTATCTCTGTACCCACACTTATCACTATAACCAATACGTATCACTGTACCAACACGTATCACTGTACCAACACGTATCACTATAACCAACACGTATCACTGTACCAACACGTATCACTGTACCAATACGTACCACTGTACCAACACGTATCACAGTACCAACACGTATCACTGTACCAACACGTATCACTGTACCAACACGTACCACTGTACTTACACGTACCACTGTACCAACACGTACCACTGTACCAACACGTATCACTGTACCAACACGTACCACTGTACCAACACGTATCACTGTACCAACACGTACCACTGTACCAACACGTATCACTGTACCAACACGTACCACTGTACTTACACGTACCACTGTACCAACACGTACCACTGTACCAACACGTATCACTGTACCAACACGTATCACTGTACCAACACGTACCACTGTACTTACACGTATCACTGTACCAACACGTACCACTGTACCAACACGTATCACTGTACCAACACGTAACACTGTACCAACACGTATCACTGTTCCAACACGTATCACTGTACCAACACGTATCACTGTACCAACACGTATCACTGTACCCAATCGTATCACTGTACCCACACGTATCACTATAACCAACACGTATCACTGTACCAACACGTTTCACTGTACCAACACGTACCACTGTAACAACACGTATCACTGTACCCACACGTATCACTGTACCAACACGTATCACTGTACCTACACGTATCACTGTACCTACACGTATCACTGTACCAACACGTATCACTGTACCCACACGTATCACTGTACCAACACGTATCACTGTACCAACACGTATCACTGTACCAACACGTATCACTGTACCAACACGTATCACTGTACCAACACGTATCACTGTACCAACACGTATCACTGTACCAACACGTATCACTGTACCCACACGTATCACTGTACCAACACGTATCACTGTACCAACACGTATCACTGTACCAACACGTATCACTGTACCAACACGTATCACTGTACCAACACGTATCACTGTACCAACACGTATCACTGTACCAACACGTATCACTGTACCAACACGTATCACTGTACCAACACGTATCACTGTACCTACACGTATCACTGTACCCACACGTATCACTGTACCAACACGTATCACTGTACTAACACGTACCGCTGTCTTATGATGAGTCTTGTTGAATTTCCGTAGAGAACAAAGACGCTGTTGTAGAAATCATGTCATTCAGAATACTGGTGAACGAACCAGTGGGGAAAAAAACATCCTTTAAAATAATCATCTAGGAAAGAAAGCATCGTTTGTCTAGTAGGAGGATTTGAAACCTGAGAAACTATTGAGAAGGGGTGGCCTCTACGGGCTCGACAGGCGAGTAAGGTCGCGGACTTGACCGCGACCTGAAACCAATGCCGATGACGAAAACCAAAGTACCCGTTGAGGGTCGGATTATTCCGAAGCGACCGTTTCGTCCCCCTCAGTCTACTAGCAACGCCATTGAGCTGTGGCAGTTTAGGGCCAGGAGCACCAGTACGGATTGGCAAAAGTTACCGCGAAGAACGCAGCGAACGCCAGCCCTGAGGAAACCTTCCAGTGGGGGTCACGCCCTAGGTAGGTCATTGATGATCCCCCGCTTTGCGGCGGTCCTAACCATGGAGACTGTTATGCTTTGCCGGGTTGGCGCCGAAGTGGTAGCGAGTCGAAGTAGGGAAAATTCCACCACTCCTTGTGAGGTTAACTTAGTGTGAGGCATTTTAGACTTTATGTCTTGGATGCCCAGGGGGCCGCTTCAGAAGCGACCGTTCTGGGGGGGGGGTCTCTCAGCTGTAAGGTCCCTTAAGGGGCGAGAGGGCTGAAGGGGGGGGGGTTCCGGGAAGACCCATGAAGAGCACTAGGCTCGGGGCTGCTGATTTTCTTTCAAATGTAGGATCAAACCTGAGAAACATTTGGACATTTGGAAGTTCTGTCTACTACAGTAATATTTGATCTGTCTACTACAGTAATATTTGATCTGTCTACTACAGTAATATTTGATCTGTCTACTACAGTAATATTTGATCTGTCTACTACAGTAATATTTGATCTGTCTACTACAGTAATATTTGATCTGTCTACTACAGTAATATTTGATCTGTCTACTACAGTAATATTTCATCTGAAAGGCAACTATTTTACACCTGTGAGCACAGCGTATTGTTGCCCTTGCATAGACATGCACAAGTCATTAAACAGCAACATCAATATCTGCCAGCTATGGAAAGGTGGTTAATCAATCACAGCAGAGAAGGAATAATCAAAGTACATATATCATTATTAATATTAGAAGCATTATATATATATTATGTTTATTTATTATATTTTTGTCGCATGAAATGAAAGTTGCCTTGTTCACGCGAGGTCAATACCAAGTTTCTATTTGACTCACCCAACAATCGTTTAACAGTTCAACCCCAGCTTAATGGAAATACATGAGAGCACATTGGGTGGTACCCTCTTCACCTCAAAGTTCAATCAGAAGATTGAGAATCCAATCGTTTAGGGCTATTAGCTTTTAGGTTTCTATCATCATTTGGGATGATTCAGGGGGCGGGCTGATGGTGGTACATATTTTGAAATGCGTATCCAGGATAATTTGCACCCGGGGACACAGTATCGAGTTGGCGCCCCAACCCCGCTTCATTAAAATCGTATCCTTGTTGAGTTATAAGAATTTTAGGTTGTAAACCTCATTTTGGCACCCCTCTACCTTTGCGCCAGGGGGCTTTAGTACTCCCCCCCCCACCCATTACGCCACTGTATTTTTTTTGTCGCTCAAGATGTAGAGCTAAGGGTTGGAGCAATATATCTCCCATTGTAACATTGCTCACATTATAAAATTTCTCACATTGCAACATTGCTCAAATTGCAACATTTCTCACATTTCAACTAATAGATTTAAAAAGTGCATAGACTGGTAAGCGCCAACGCAGGAAATTTAAGAGCTTTCGTTGAAAAGTTCAAAAGACAATATAAGTTCAGAAATATCGAATCCTGATACAGACTTGAACGATCTTTCACACCTGTTTGGTGACCGCTAGAGTGCAGTGTGCCCATGAAAAGATGCAAGCAAATATATTGTGCAGCAGTCGCAATGCTTATGTGGCACAATCGGTGTTGTAAAGTTGCTCATTTCAAGGTCATTTTATGACAAACACAGACACGGGGCATGTTTTTGTTTTGTTTCGTTTATCTGCGTCACGCCAACACACACGTGCTGAGAAAACTGAGCCAATGGCCGCGCATTATCGTACGGCGGTCAAAGGTCATACACAACTTGGCGGGACTGGAGACCGTGAACCTCCTGCACCAACAGACATTCGTGCACCAGTGTTACGTCATACGTAACCAGTCCAAATCCTGTTCATGTCTGAGTTCACACTATAGTAAGTTCAACCCAACAGAGAATAACCTGAAATGTGTTTAAGCTTAACATTCTGGGCTTATAGCGGACAGTGAACACAACGCAATAATTCATATTATTTACTTATTATTTTATCACAAGATATGACCCGCGGCGTAGCATACGCCGCAGACTTGCTCATCATAGATAGTGGTGCAAATAACGGGGGGGGGGTGAGTACGGACACAAACAGCAGCACGAAGTAATGGGGCAAAAAAAGTGAGTAAACGTGGAGACATGTGCACAGCGGTTGTTGTTACCTGCACACCCTTTACTATCATCCATTGCCAACCATAAACTGTGATTTGCCGACAACTAGGGTTTGTCATGTTCACAAGAAATAGGTAAAAGAAGGGGCAGAAAAAAGCATTTAATTTATTTCTTTTTAATCGTTCCCTCTGGGACTTGAACCCAAGATAAGTCGCTAAACTCATCGTTTGAGGCGAAGATAAGTCGCTAAATTCATCGTTTGAGGCGAAGATAAGTCGCTAAACTCATCGTTTGAGGCGAAGATAAGTCGCTAAACTCATCGTTTGACATCGTCTCTCAGCACCAATGTTCCCTTTAACCTGCGCGGCTCCGCAGCAGCGCAGATATCTGATAGTCGTCACACATCAGTTTAGAATCACCGCGCAGAAAAAAAATTGATAAGGATAATATCAGTGTTTAGAGTGTGTAAAGTTTTGATAAGGATAATATCAGTGTTTAGTGTGTGTGTAAAGTTTTGATACAGATAATATCAGTGTTTAGTGTGTGTGTAAAGTTTTGATAAGGATAATATCAGTGTTTAGTGTGTGTGTAAAGTTTTGATAAGGATAATATCAGTGTTTAGTGTGTGTAAAGTTTTGATAAGGATAATATCAGTGTTTAGTGTGTGTAAAGTTTTGTACAAAGAATGTTTACTGTCCAACTTCGCATACTAACTTGTTTATTTTGCATACAGACCAACGAACTTTAGAGGGAATATTGCTCAGCACACTTCACTGTGTTGTCAGGGAGTTATTCGAATCCTTTCAATGGTGTGAGTCACACACACTTTGTGTGAGAAAGGGGAACGTAGGTGTGTCCTCATTAGGAGTTTAGGTGTGTTCTCATTAGGAGTTTAGGTGTGTCCACATTAGGAGTTTAGGTGTGTCCACATTAGGAGTTTAGGTGTGTCCACATTAGGAGTTTAGGTGTGTTCTCATTAGGAGTTTAGGTGTGTTCTCATTAGGAGTTTAGGTGTGTCCACATTAGGAGTTTAGGTGTCTCGTTTGGGGAGAAGAATAGTGACGCAAGCGGTGAGTGAGTGTGTGTGTGCGTGTGTGCGTGTATGAGTGTGTGTAGGTTGATGAGTGTTGATGTGTTTCATGAGGAGTGTAGTAAATAGCACATAATAAAGATAAAGAGCTAAATTCTGGCATGAAATTTTGCTTGGTGACCCGTCAAAACGGCCCCGACATAACGGCCCCGACAAAACGACCCCGAAATAACGGCCCCGGACAAAAAGACCCCGACAAAACGACCCCGACATAACGGCCCCGACAAAACGGCCCCGACATAACGGCCCCGACAAAACGGCCCCGACATAACGGCCCCGACAAAACGGCCCCGACATAACGGCCCCGGACAAAACGACCCCGGACAAAACGACCCCGGACAAAACGACCCCGACAAAACGACCCCGACAAAACGGCCCCGGCAAAACGACCCCGACAAAACGACCCCGACAAAACGGCCCCGACAAAACGGCCCCGACAAAACGGCCCCGGTCAAAACGGCCCTAGACAAATTATTAACATTTTTCAACAAAAACCTTTTATTTTCATTTTAAGCTTTTTTCAACTTTTCCATCTTTAAAGAAAGTGGTAAAATTATATCTTGTGATTGTATTGTTTCTTGTCAACAAACAGCCGCGATTGGTACCATTTCGCGTAAAGGCTATTAAATTCACTATTGTGATGTCATTATTATTGTTTATTATTAGCAAAACCTGACACTGAATAGGTGAGTAAAAATACGAATTTAATATTTGATTTGACATTTTTACTTTTATTTTTTTTTTTTTTTTTTGTTTTTGTTTTTTTTTTTTTTTTTTATTTTTTTTTTTTTTTTTTTTTTTTTTTTTTTTTTTTTTTTTTTTTTTTTTTTTTTTTTTTTTTTTTTTTTTTTTTTTTTTTTTTTATTTTTTTTTGTTTTTATTTTTTTTTTTTTTTTTTTTTTTTTTTTTTTTTTCTTTTTTTTTTTTTTTTTTTTTTTTTTTTTTTTTTTTTTTTTTTTTTTTTTTTTTTTTTTTTTTTTTTTTTTTTTTTTTTTTGACCACTCTTTTAGTCTGGCGTTTGTCAGTGAAACCATTTTGATCATCTGCCTTATAAGAGGAGAGATGTGAAGGTAAATATAAATTGACTTTAACCGCACACAGATTCAAACATTGAATGTGATAGCCCCAACCTTTTTAACGCCGTGGACCACTAGAAGTTTGATAATTTTATCGCGGCCCACTAACCTGGGGGGGGCGGGGGGGGTCGCTATGGTGGATTTTTTTTTTTTTGTTTTTTTTTTTTTTTTTTTTTTTTTCCGTTTTTTTGCTGTTTTGGTTTTTTTTTTCTTTTTTTTTTTTTTTTTAGTATTTATTGTTTTTTTTTTTTTTTTTAAAAAAGGGGGGGGGTGATTTTGCGGGAGCTTTGCGGCGTGGGGTGGAGAATGTTGTTTAAAGACGTACTTGCGGTATATAGTTTATTGCTGTTCTTGTCCTGCTTCCTCCATTTGCGCGTGGTGCTGGACCACTCGCACTTTTGCACGGAAGGTACGATGGAGCGTT
Organism: Ampullaceana balthica; assembly: GCA_944989445.1. NCBI lineage: Eukaryota > Metazoa > Mollusca > Gastropoda > Lymnaeidae > Ampullaceana > Ampullaceana balthica. The sequence goes on along the minus strand of CALYLW010000579.1, from coordinate 253,346 downwards.
GTTCTCTGCTTCATAAGCACCAGTCTTTTGAGCTATTGGGAGGGGAGCGCTCTTTGGGCGTTGCTTAGATCCGTATGGTTGCTTTTGATTTGTCTGGAGGGGTTTCCTTGTGGACTCTTGTTTGTGGTCTTATGCGAGTTCCGCCTCCCTCTTTAAGGGTTCTCTCTTAGCTCGTGTAGGGGATAGCTGAAGTATACCTCATCTAGGATACTTTGACTTGTCGTTATGAATGATGCTTTCTGGGTCTGCTAGGATTGTGTCCTTCGCTATAAAGTTAAGACCCCGGCCTCTATCCGTTTATTTTAGTGCGTGGCACAGTGTGGGACGGTTTTCTCACATCGCGGGCCGGAACTTGTTTAGGGGTTAGAGAATTGTAAGGTCTGTTGGTGCTATGTTGCCGTAGATTGTTGTGCAGACGCGTTTGCATCTTCTGCTATCCTGGGGGGTGGATTTGTCGGTCCCTTTGATTGATGATTTAAGGCGGTTCTATTTCACAGAGTTTTAGGAGTTCTTTATCTGTCATCTGTGTTACTTTGTTGATCTTTTGTTGGATATTTGATATTTAGGTTCTTTGGGCCGGGCTGTCCGTTTACAGGTCTAAGCCTGGATAAACCTTTGCCTGTCTCAAAGTAATACTGGCTGTTGTGCCCTTGGTTCGCAGGTACCGTGATCGTCAGTAGGGCTTAGGCGGTGTATTTGCACTGTGTACTTTTGTGTGCATGAGTTGGGATATTGTTGATGGACTCTTTTCTGTTTGCGTGTCATCGAGACACGTTCGTATCTGAGAGTCCGTTTGTTCTGGGGCGTAGTTTGTCGTTGTGTTCATCGGGATGAAGAGTAGGTTTTTTTAGAACAAGTAGTATCATTAGCATGTAGTAGATTTATTTCCGCGCGTCGGCTTTAAGATGTGAACCGTACTTAAATTCAGGATGTACTGGATTGTTCCGGGCGTGTAGTTTATAGCTGGGGAGTAGATTGGTACGGCCATACAGTGGCGCGATAGGTGTTCTTGGACTTTATCGGGTTCCCAGTGGGCGGTTTTATGTGACTTAGTTCTGCTATAGGTATTCCCTTCTTGTGTTCCTTTGTTTGCGCGGCTTTGGGGTTCCTGAGAGTCTTCCCTTGATTTTACACCTTAGTGGACGGTGACGTAACGTTGCTTCGGTTTCTCTTTTAAAGCGCTATGTTTATATCCTGGTACTTCCCTTCCTGCGACAGGTTCATTCGTCTCCTTACGGCTCAATTTTTTAGGTCTTTCACTTTGCTTGTAATTGGGAAGGGTGCGTTCGTTTACTGTAAAGTGCATTGGGGGATTTCCGTGGTTTTCTATCATTATTTGGTCTCTAGATTTCTCTTCTAGACATTATTTTAGTAGGTACGTGTTCCATGTTGTGCCGCTGGGTGATGTCTATGTTTTTTTTGGGGCTATGATTTTCCGACTTTAGATTTATCGTGGCTTTGTTTAATATGTATGGAAATTTGTCGTCATGATGAAGAATTCCGTAAAGCGAGCATTTGGAGTCTTAGCCTATTCTTTTGTCTCTTAAGCTTGCATGTCAGAGTCCGGAAACTGTTCGGACATTTTGTAGGGGTACGCCCCAGCGCGCGTTGTGCTTCCCTCATTCCGTTCTAGGATATCCGCCGAACATGATCTGGCCTTTTTGGATGGCAACACTTTGTACCCGGTTTGTCTTCGGAAAAGGTTCGATCTTATGCTATCGTTGATGGGCTCTCTAACGTGTGGTTAGTGAGAACGGAGGAGGGCATCCACTTTAATCTTCTTGTTAATTTGTGAGTCTGTTTCGAGTTAACTGGGCGGTGCCGGAGCCGTGTTATATGCCCTGATGAGCCCTGGCAGGGGTTACGCTGATCATTTTTCTAATTTGCTCCGGGTCAATTTTTGCGTACTAGGTCTCGTTATTAAGTGAGACTAATTCTTGGCGGTTTCATTTCAGTGCACTCTTTTGGAGTCTAAATCTTTTGAAGACTCGTAACCGATAATGTGTGCTCTTTTGAATTCATTCGTTATTAAACCTCCCGACTGGTTAGAATTCTGAAATGTATCTTGGTCTTATGTTTGTACCTCCTTGCGTGTCCACCGAGGCTTCTGGGCGCTCTGCTGTAGTCGTTGTAGGTTTTCTTTCTTATTGAATTCGGTGTTGGAATGGAGTTGGCTTGGCCTCAAGTTGAGGGAGTGCTTTTGATGTATTATTTTATTTTTCGGGCGTATTTTACACCCCTTCTCGGTGCTATGGGCTCGGGTCGTATGGTGGCTCGGCCGTTTTATGTTTTACTGAACGGGCTAAAGTCAGGAGGCCAGATGATTTAAGGGCCCCGAAATCTTAATATATTTTTAATACAGGTGGACAAATGTTGGCATGAATTCCTGAAAATATCATAAATTAAATAAATTAATACAACATTATCTATTAATCTTAATGGCTATTGGGACCCGATAGTCTTAGTAATCGAAAAACCTGATTTTATACACAACAATTTTAGGACACCGACAAACATTTATTTCTTCGGATTCGGTTTTTTTCATGAATAATATTTTTTGGCACATCTCCAGGTTGGGGACCACTGTGATAGGGTATAGGGAGAACGGTCTGTGATTGGACGAGGAGACACCATTTTTAGTCAAGTATTTGAGGACAGAGCTCTACATAATTTGTCTAACAGACGTTTGAAGTCACACCTTTTTGTCTGTGCCTGTTATAATACACATACCAGCAGTACCTTACGCTGGGTGTGTCCCCTAGTGGTACAACAGGAACGACCTTGAAAATATATTTTGTGGTACGCGGCAAGAAGATTGTGAGGTGACCAAGGTAACATTTAAGCTGCGCGGCTTCAAATTTTGATAAGGATAACAATGTGTAATATCTATGTTTTTTTTTGGGGGGGGGGTGTAGAATTTTGCACAAAAAATGTATGCTGTGCAATTTTGCAAACGGGTTGGCTTGGTTATTTTGCACAAAGACCAACGAATCTAAGAGAGATCATTGTGACAAATATTTGTGTTGTGACGTATTTGTGTTGTGATATATTTTTGTGGTGACATATTTGTGTTGTGACATACACCTGTCAGCAGCATTAGGTTGTGTCGATTTCCCCATTGACAGTTGAAGAATGTTATTTGTTTCCTAACGCTGAGCAATGTTCCCTTTAAGTGCACATGGACCACGGAAGCCTAAGGGAACCTTGATGCTGTGCGAAACTTTGTGTTTACATTTACACACCGACTCATGACGTAACTGCGCGTTTAAACTGAACATCTTCCCATGATTCCCATCTTACGTAGCACAGCAACTTTGGGGCGGGGGGGTTCTGCTTAGAGCGGCCTCTTCACACCACCACAATGGGAGAATTGGACAACGAGATTTTTTCCTGGACACTTCCCTGTGTTCTTACATCACAACGACCTTGACCTGACGGAGGTTCAGTACAGTTTGCGACGCCACGAGGGGGCGGGGAGGTAACGGCCAGCTGGATTCCTTACTCGAGAATTAACCGACTTCCAAACGGTCATTCCTCTCAGCAGAGTTAGCATAAATTTTTTGTATGCGCTGAGGTTATGTCAAGTAGTTTTTAATATGTCAAAACATTCTGGGCAAGGTCAGGCCGTCGTCCTTTTTGATTTAAGGGAGCGGTTCTCAAACCGAGGTTGTGTTGTCTAGGACTAGGAGGAATACTGATGAGGCATGGCTACTCAAATGTGTCTTTTCTTCCAAGTCGCACTAAGAAATCGGGTATTCCTCTCGTTCTCTCCCAATTACCGCCCCTTTTCTCTCCGTGTTATCTGTCTCTCTCTCTCTCTCTCTATCTTATCTGTTACAGAAGCTCGTTATATACAGAAGATTATTGCGTCCTACGCTTAGATATGTTTTGTGTCTGCACTCGCATTTTTAAATCCCTTATATTAACTTCACCGGCGTCTCTCTCTCTCTCTCTCTCTCTCTCTCTCTCTCTCTCTCTCTCTCTCTCTCTCTCTCTCTCTCTCTCTCTCTCTCTCTCTCTCTCTCTCTCTCTCTCTCTCTCTCTCTCTCTCTCTCTCTCTCTCTCTCTCTCTCTCTCTCTCATCTCTCTCTCTCTCTCTCTCTCTCTCTCTCTCTCTCTCTCTCTCTCTCTCTCTCTCTCTCTCTCTCTCTCTCTCTCTCTCTCTCTCTCTCTCTCTCTCTCTCTCTCTCTCTCTCTCTCTCTCTCCTCTCTCTCTCTCTCTCTCTCTCTCTCTCTCTCTCTCTCTCTCTCTCTCTCTCTCTCCTCTCTCTCTCTCTCTCTCTCTCTCTCTCTCTCTCTCTCATCTCTCTCTCTCTCTCTCTCTCTCTCTCTCTCTCTCTCTCTCTCTCCTCTCTCTCTCTCTCTCTCTCTCTCTCTCTCTCTCTCTCTCTCTCTCTCTCTCCTCTCTCTCTCTCTCTCTCTCTCTCTCTCTCTCTCTCTCTCTCTCTCTCTCTCTCTCTCTCTCTCCTCTCTCTCTCTCTCTCTCTCTCTCTCTCTCTCTCTCTCTCTCTCTCTCTCTCTCTCTCTCTCTCTCTCTCTCTCTCTCTCTCTCTCTCTCTCTCTCTCTCTCTCTCTCTCTCTCTCTCTCTCTCTCTCTCTCTCTCTCTCTTCTCTCTCTCTCTCTCTCTCTCTCTCTCTCTCTCTCTCTCTCTCTCTCTCTCTCTCCTCTCTCTCTCTCTCTCTCTCTCTCTCTCTCTCTCTCTCTCTCTCTCTGTCTGTCTGTCTGTCTGTCTGTCTGTCTGTCTGTCTGTCTGTCTGTCTGTCTTGGGCTCGGCGGGCGGAAAAACAGAAGTCAAAAATGACCCACTTCCCATGATCCGATCGAACTGAAATTTGGCACACGGACCCGTCTGACCTAACAATGTATCGTATCAAAATTTCAGATCGATCGAACGTACCGTAATTAAATTAATGCATTTTTAGTTTATCCTTATATGAGGTATGTAATTTTAATTCACGGTTTGTTATTGTTTTTTTGCCACTTGAAATTTTGAGCTGACGCATTGAGGCGACCCAACGAAGCGACGGGCGCTTTTGTTTACATTTTACGTGTCACTCTGAGCTCGGTCAAGCGAATCGGTGACCAGACTTTTCCCCTCTCCCCCCCCCCACCCCTCCCCCCCACCCCACTAGGGTTATGATGCAAAGTTGAGTTAAGACAGATTCAGTCTGTAAATGTTTGAAAATAATCAATACTGTTAGTTATGTCTCATATATAAGGGATTTATAGTCAAAAACTTTGTTTTTACGGGTTTGTTTTATTATTATAGTTTTAAATGTTGACAAAGTGTTGGTTTTCCGTGTTTCCTCAGGCAACCCATACAACGTCCGAATTCCGGGGGGAAGAACGAGAATATGTGTTCGTTTTTGCATACGTCAGTGCTTTGATAAGGTTTTATTATAATGAATTTGGAAAAATATATGAAAATACAACACAAAGATAACTTAATACAACCCTCAGATAGACATAAGGATAAAAACGACTTTATTATTCCGTATGCAAGAACAAACACATACAAATTTTCGTTCTTCCCGTCCGGGATTCGGGCGTGGAATGGGTTGCCTCAAGAAACCAGGAAAACCAACAATTTATCAACATATAAATCTCTAATAAAAATGCAGGACTAAACACAAACCATAGATAAGCGTAGGACGCAATAATCTTCTGTTTAGAAGGAGCGTCTGTAAAACAGATAAGATAAGATAAGATAAGATAAGATAAGATACATGAAGACTTGTCACAACCGGAAATAGTCTTCACAGTCTTTCACTTTCTCTCTCAGTTTTCTCCCTCTTTCTCTCAAAATTATCTCTGATTCTTTTTATCTCCTTCTGTCCCTAATTTTCTTAAATTCTCACAGCTCAAGTATGAACTCAAAAACAATTAAATGGGCCATTTTCAAGGCTACTTATTTTACTAAGGCACTCATAAAAAGATTAATTTTAGCGCTTCGAGAGCAATATAATGTTTGACTATACATTTGCGGACTATATTTTAGACATTTTTTTCAGAAGTGTTTTTTGTAAATATTTTTTTAAAATATTTTATATGTATATAGTTACATATAGATGAAAGGTACATTTTAAAAACTAAAAATTTGTGATAAACGTATCTAAGCTCTACAAATTTGAGAACCAATAGAATGCAAACAGCTGTTACTCATATGAGAACAAGGTCTGCAGTAATGGACTTTCGGGAAATATAAAACATCAGGAAAATATATTATAACAAATATCTACAATATTGAACACATAACAAACAAATTCATGGCAACTTATCAGAGTTTTTAAAAAAAAATATTTTTTTTTAAAGAGTCCCCCATTACAGTTTAATATGCATATAATTCCTTGAAGCCAGTCTGGGAAAACGCAATCTCTTGACTATGACATATATTATTATGTCATGCTACTTTCAATAGCAACTTTATATAACTCCGCTTAGAGCAGCACCAAAGTGAGAAGAACATCACATTTCGTAGCATTAAATTTGTTCACATCTTTAACAATTTGTATGGGCCAGACGGATGTATACACCATGACCTCAACATTTTTTTCTTAATAAACCAATAAGGAAGAAAAGTTTTTGAAACGTTGAAATGGAACTGATAAGAATATCATAAGAACCGATGGGAATATTCTAAGAACTAATAAGACTATCCTAGGAACTAATGGGACTATCCTAGGAACTGATGGGACTCTCCTAGGAACTGATTGGACTATCCTAGGATCTGATGGGACTCTCCTAGGAACTGATGGGACTATCGTAGGAACTGATGGGACTATGCTAGGAACTAATGGGACTATCCTAAGAACTGATGGGACTATCCTAGGAACTAATGGGACTATCCTAGGAACTGATGGGACTATCCTAGGAACTAATGGGACTATCCTAGGAACTGATGGGACTATCCTAGGAACTAATGGGACCCGTTTTTTTTCTATTTAAAATATAAATATTTTTATCTTATATTTTTAAGGGTGGTATTGTTTTAATTAATTGTAAAAGTCAACAACCAATCCCAGACTTCATTGCGACGACATCCGGATTCCTAAAGTGAAGTATCACTTTTATACAAAAAATTCATCAATGTATATCACCAAAAATACTATGAATCTGTCTCTCTCTACAAGTGGTGGTAAGCATAAAATGAAGAATTCCATTACAGTCGGACCTAACTAAGTCGAAAAACTCCATGTATCGAATTAAATGTTAGGTCCTGGCCTATTTCCATAAAACTAATGTATTTTAGATCTCCATTACTTGAAGATTTTTGGCTTCCAACCTCCCTTAGTCGAATTTTCCAAGGCGTTTAGGCATTTAGGTTATTATCATGGGGTGGCTACGAACACGTGTTCCGCAGAATCACGGCCCTCCGTAGAAAAAGTTTGTCCACCCCTGACTTAGAGAGGTCCGACTGTACTTAGGAAATTGTGGAGAGATGAGCCAACGACTAGAGAAGTGATACTTGAAACAGATCTGTAAAGTCCTAAGCATGGGACATCATAATGTCATCATAAAATCATAATGTCATCATAACATCATAATGTCATCATAACATCATAATGTCATCATAAAATCATAATGTCATCATAACATCATAATGTCATCATAACATCATAATGTTAATCGAAATAACTTTTACCAACTTTGTTTATTCCACGATCCAACAAACCTTTTGCACCAACAAAGAGGTCAATTTATTATCCTAAGGGAAGATCACGCGGTCTAGTGCGTGGGCCTACATTCTAAAATTAAATAATTTCACGATGGGATGTAATTACCCTGCATGGATCCGACCGCTCATACTATAGGCCGTATTCTTTCTCGCCTTCCCCATGTTCACTCCGATCTTCATCGTTTAATAAACAGTTGCTCGTGCGTGACACGCGTGCATTATATAGGTCAAGGGCGGAGGGGGGGGGAGAGTCCCGCCAAACGTCTCGCGATATTCGAACAATGAGAGATATGAGCTGACCCAATTTTTCTTGGACTTAAGAAACACTGAAAGAGAAGTAACAGGAGAAGAAGAAGTGGGACTAAAATAGCCACAGCATAATAAGACGCTGGCACCTGATCAGGAATAAATGGGACTCAAATAGTTGGAGTTGGGCTTTCAGAAGTATGTTCTGAGAGCAAAGTTTTGTCTGGGTTTAGGGTAACTATGCTGGAGACCATTTGAAAACGCAATGCTGCCACAACTAAACTAGTAACGCTACCAAATGAAATGTAAAGTGGTTTAACCCATCTTAGTCGTGTAAACCAGTTTAAGTATTCATCTTGTCATATTATTATCGGGGAAATAAAATCCAATAAGAAAACTATGTACTGCTTTAATGAAGGTGGCCCGCCCATGTAACCTACTTTTGTTTTCCTTGTTGAGTTAGTAGCATTGTTTACAAAGTCTAAAGGAAAGAAAGTGATTAAAAAGACGCAAAGGATCATTTAATTGAAATCTACAACCAAACCTAAAGGATATTAGAGTTCGGATTTTTAAAAAAATGCATTCTATTAGTTGTTTTTTTTCTCTCTTCTAAAACCCAAAAATGCCATAGATCTACGTCATAACTTAAAGCTAATATTTTGTTATTTTGTTATTTTGTTAAGAATGTTTTTCAGCATAAGTATTGAAGTAACCGCAACTAAAAAGTTTGTAAGCATATTAAATTTGAAAGCGAGCTCTGTCCACTACGCTGAATTATACTACATTAAAATTACAAAGAACTCTTGAGATATTTTCTCACAGAAATCCCAGATATTGGATCATGGAAATTATTGCCGGAAGTTATATTAATAGATTTTAACCATGAAATGCCAAGATCTAGTTATATTTTAAGCAACAAAAGGGAGCGAACTAGAAAAAAGGGGTGGTCAATGTAAGCAGTCGAAAGGGGAAACAAAAGGATATTTGAGATGTGTTTTCTGTTGCTGACGCGAAGGTGTTATATAAACAAATAAATAAGCTTTCAATTTCTTTAAATATTTACTTAGGTAAGGAATAAAATTATTTCGGAAGTTTGGCTCCAAGAATTTTTTTAATGAGGTCAGTTGTGCTTATACATGCATAAAATTATACATTTGGTTCAGTTTCCACCTGAATTTAAACAATGCCTTGAATATTAAATTACAATTTTTTATTGTTACATTTCGTAGACATTCTCTATATTTTGAGTTCCCTTCGTTTAATAAGAAATTAACATCTCTCATATTGACAGCTATTTAAAAACAACATTGATTTGAAGTAACCAATAATTATATCAGATTTGTTAAAAAAAAATAAAAAAATGTAAGTCTGAGGTCACACCAATCTCACAGATCTTTTTAAAGTTTTGATACTTAGAATGAATCCTTGATTTTTTTGTTTAGTTTTTGTTAATACTATAATCATTGTTTGTTGTTTTTAAAAAAAATAAAATAATAATAATAATAAAAATATGTTATAAAAAAACCCCTCTGGCATCGTTATTTGCCATTTACAATTTCAAGGAGCGTTATTTCCAGGTTTAAATTCCTCGATGTTTACTGGAAGTGATCACAAATCAATCACAAACCTTGGAGGCGAGATGTTTTGTCACGCCACAACATACATTCATCAACTAAATTCACATACCAGTCCCCCCCCCATCTCTTCGCCCCACCCCACCACCACAACAAATAAACAATAGTTACCCGGAACACCTTTCATCATAAAAAAAAACAAGTAAGAATGATTACAAACCTCTCTTAAGTTATGCCAGTTAATTTTACATTATTTGCAATAACGGTTTGTTTGTGACGTACATAGTGAGCCAGAAAGTGGCTTTATTTATTTATTTTTTAACTTTACATGTGCATATAACAATAAAGCCAAAAATTTAATATTATGAAGTTATCTCTAATTTTTAAAATTGTCATGCATACATGCTCTTGGGTCAAGAAGAAAGTCAAAACACAGTGAACCTTGACCTCGGACTCTGGAACTTGTCAAACAATTCATGAAGGCAGGTCAAGCGGTCACAGTGAATGGCGCGACACACATTGACCATTGATGTACAGTGTACACAGCATGGCAGACAATAACAGACAAGGATGTTCAGCCCTGTACAAAATATGGCCGACCATGATGCTCGGACTGTACATCTCTCGGATTTTCCATTTTTTAACCAGAAGGTGTAATGTTTTTCTGTCTGCAAGGTCATCATTTATTCTGACGTCACTCACCAAGGTCGTGTGCCGACCGTTCAGCTTTGTCCGCCGTGCTGGCACAAGGTATAATCTCAAATCTGACATCAAGGACAATTACGTGGGAGCAGGTTATGGGGAAGCATCTCAAAGCGTTTTAGCTAACAATCATGGCCGACGGCAAGGTGGGTCGCGGTGAGTCACGTGATCATAAATCTCTCCCCCTCCCCCCTCCCCTATCCATGTGAGACAAGTGAAAGACATACTCTGAACATGTTAGCTCCCTTAGATATTAATATTAGTTTGTTTGTTTGTTGTTGTTTTTTGCTTTTAATTTTATACCTTTGAATGTAAAACTGGAAATTGAAAAACGTAGTATTAATTAACCTAAATTAGATGCATTATTAATATCGTAAATTTTGAATTCAATGCTTTGTTGTGCGATTTTGTTTTTAGCGGGAAAAGTTTGCGCGTTGTATATGTAATAAGTTGGGTGGTGCGAATGCTATATTTACTGAAAGTCTGTCTAAGAAATTAAGAGCCAGTTGACAACAGCGGCACTTTCATTGAGCCAGTTAACAACAGCGGTGCCTTCAATGAGCCAGTTAACAGCGGTGCCTTCAATTAGCCAGTTAACAACAGTGGTGCCTTCAATGAGCCAGTTAACAACAGCTGTGCCTTCAATGAGCCAGTTAACAACAGCGGTGCCTTCAATGAGCCAGTTAAAAACATCGGTGCCTTCAATGAGCGAGTTGACAACAGCTGTGCTTTCAATGAGCCAGTTAACAACAGCAGTACTTTCAATGAGCCAGTTAACAACAGCTGTACTTTTAATGAGTCAGTTGGCAACAGAGGTGCTTTCAATGAGCCAGTTAACAACAGCAGTACTTTCAATGAGCCACCATTGCTTTCAATGAGCTCCAAAACTACGGTTAAATGGCAGGAGTGAATAAATTAATAATTTCTAAAGAACACAAACCATCGTTTCGAGTCGAGAACATGTTACCATTACCGACGCTATCTCTGCTGAGAAGATTATTGCTTCTTATGCTTATCCATGGTCTGTTTAATCTTGCATTATCACAGTTTTGAATGCTGACAGTGTGGTGGTATGTATAGGAGACCCATTCCACGCCCGATTCCATACGGGGGAGGAGGATTTGAATTTGTTTGTTCTCGCACATGGAACGAACTGAGCAAGAAACATGATGTCAATCACCTGTCACGTGGTTGGACGGGCGTCCGTCCCTCTCCTAAACCTATAACACAGAACTATGACGTCATCTCTCTATGTAAACGGGATCGTGCACTTTTTAATCTTTGGTCTGTAGGGCCCCACTTGATGTGCACGTGCTTCTGTTGTCGAGTTCGACCAAACATCAGTCTAATTGTGTCATGCCCTGCAATGTTTATACGAGCGCAGTTTCACAAAGGCTTTCTTTAATTCAATAATTTAACTTATTTCTAGAAACGTGAGCAGCGAATGTTTCTGTTTGTACAGCATCGGCGTCCAAATAACTGTTTGTGGTAGGCTTCGGGTTCAACGACATCTTGGGATGGCCTTGACATTAACAACAAACAGTTTGATCAAATGCCTGTCCCCATCGAGATTCATGAAATTTTTAACGAAAAAAGAAACTTTAATTATTTTTTTTAAATTTAATATTTGACAACTCTATTTTAACTTTAAAATACTAAAACTTTCATTTTTCCTAAAATTTAAGAGTTGGGTTTAATTATTTATTATTTTTTAGATTAAAAAGTACGCTCACTCCCTTCTCTCTCTTCCTAAACCCAACCTGTTCCCCTTTTAGAGATCTTATTAAAACGTTATTTGACGTGTCCAACCAGCGATATCTCCACAGTCAGCGTCCAAAAAAACCAAGATTAGAAAACACGATAATGTTGGGCCAGCAATGCGGTGAATAATTGGAACCCTTAATCAGAGCGTTTTGTTATTCTTTTACCTAAATTTATTAATGACATATCGTTAACTGTATTCAAAAAATAAAAACGACTATAATCAAGAACAATAACTACAATATAAACTTAAAAACAACCAACTAAACGTCTTCCTGTAATCAAAATAGCCAGTCATCACAATACCAATGCACTCGAGTTTTACCTAAGGGCAAGGGTCAATACATCGTCTCGTCCATGATACACTAATGATCCTACATGTGGAAGAAAACTTGCACTTGAATGTTCAATGTTTATTTGAAATATTCAATATTCTGAAACAAACAAACCCGAGAGAGGAGCGTGCAGGCGGCGGGTGTTTCACTGGGTCGATTGCGAACACCCTGAATGACTCGACATGTTTGGAGATTCGCTAGGGGTGAGTTATTACTGGAGCTACCAATGGGGGGGGGGAGGGGCTGGGAGGAAACGTGATGGACGATTCCACTGGTCATGAGACAGTACAAGAAGGCCACACACGTTAGCCACTGGGCCGGCGCGTGGAAGATCTGATGAAGTGGGTTCGGGTCAATGGGCCATTGACCTGCAGCGGGTATGACGCGTCAATTATAATCGACGTAGGTTCTCATTTGAAAACAGAGATACGGACCCAGAGGTAGGACTTAACGCGGGTTGTATAATAGCAGCGCTTGAAGATTTACTGATGGGCTTATCACTACGTCACGATCTGCTTCTAAATGCTAGACGGTGCTTCTGTTGGGTAGGGGTGGGCCCCGGGGCTTAGCTCTCTTTTACCATCTATATATTATTGATATATATATTTATATATATATATATAAATATATATATATATATATATATATATATATATATATATATATATATATATATATATATATATATATATATATATATATATATATATATATATATATATATATACATAAATATGTATATATATTCTAATTATAAAGAGCAGCTTTTCAGAAAATGTCACCCTTCTTAATAAAAAAAAGTTTCCCCGTAATTATATTTTATTTATTGTGCCCTATCATAGTGCACTATCATGGCGCCCTATCGCAGTGCCCTGTCTTGCTCAACCCCAAATTTTCCTTCCACCTCTTATTCACAGAATGGTTTACTCTTCCCACTATCACTGAGGGTGACAATACCTTTAAAATGTGTTGCGTTGTAATTACATCAGAAATGCTGTAAAAAAATTTAAAAATTGGGCCAAACTCGTGATGCAGCTTACCTGGCATGTTAATACCAGCTGGCCAAGACGTTGATCATCCATACAGAGTTAAAAACTGAAGATCATCTTGCTGCCTCTACTCCCCCCTCACCCTCCCACCCCTTTCCGTCACCACAGCCATTCAATGATAAAAAACAAGGGGACAATATTTGTGTGTGTTGGTGTAAGCTGAGAACCCCTGACGCCAGTTTTTCTCGCCCTCAACAGTGGAAGTTCCCGTGATAGATTAAATGTAGAACGACTCTTGCTGGAGGAATATCAACAATTGATGCAATACACGGACTGGTCACGCGGCCTTTACCTGGGACCCAGGTGTTCCAGCAGATAATCCATAGTCATGATGATGTAACACACTTTCACCTGGGACTGTAGAGTACATAAACCAACAACCAACCCCCCCCCCAATCCGTAGTTGATTGGCGGTTTTTTTCTTTCTTTCTTTTTAAGCCTCAGTCTTTTAATAGCAGGTGATGTCCCAGAATTAATATTGAATAACGTTTGTGTTCAATTTTAGCTGGCATGACGATTCCACTAACAAGATTATTGGGATCAATATGTTTGGGACTGGGGTGGGGAAAATGGGACGCTACAAACTTTCGTCATCTTCAGACATCATCATGTTTTGAAGGGCTTCTCTTCTTTCGAAAGGGTATCTTTCATGGCATGTTTCAGATATCATCTTTCATGGCATGTTTCAGATATCATCTTTCATGGCATGTTTCAGATATCATCTTTCATGGCATATTTCAGATAGCATGTTTCATGGCATGTTTCAGATAGCATGTTTCATGACATGTTTCGGATGGCATGTTTCAAATGGCATGTTTCATATATCATATTTCAAATGGCATGTTTCAGATATCATCTTTCAAATGGCATGTTTCAGATGGCATGTTTCAGATATCATCTTTCTTATGACATGTTTCAGATGGCATGTTTCAGATATCATCTTTCAGATGGCAGGTTTCAAATGACATCTTTCAGAGGGCATCTTTCTTGGGGGGGGGGTGTTTCTTGCCATTGTGAAAATCTATCTATTTGAGGAAATCTGAGCATAAACAAAATAATTTTACCAGTTACTACTATCGCAGTTATAGGTTTGGTTGGCTGGTAGGTTGGGTGGCTGATAAGATGGTAGGCAGGTAAGATGGTAGGCAGGTAAGATGGTAGGCAGGTAAGATGATATACAGTTAAGGTTGTAGGCAGGTAGGATGGTAGGCAGGTAAGATGGTAGGCAGGTAAGATGGTTGGTGGATAAGATGGTAGGCAGGTAAGATGGTAGGCAGGTAAGATGGTAGGCAGGTAAGATGGTCGGTGGATAAGATGTTAAGCTGGTAAAATTGTAAGATTAAGAATTAAGTCGCTAAGGCATCGGGGAAAATTAAAAACTTGACTCCACGAAGCAATGAACGCGTCGGTTATAAAAATAATTATAATAATTTTTTTTGTTAAAAGGCTCAAATAATAGTAAAACCGAAGACGAAATTTGGCTCCCATGAAGGTGTGACCTGGGGGGAGGGGTGGGAGGCAAAAGAATGATACAAGTGAGAATTTTAAAAAAAACGTAAAAATCCAAGTTTTTTTAAAACCTATAAATCCTTTATATACGAGAGATAACTAAAAGAATGTTCATTATAATACGCATCGCACGACAATTCAAAAATACACAATTAAGGATTTATAGTAAAAAAAAATAATTCTACAGTCTGGCGGCTAAATTTCAGCTCGATTTGATCACGGGAAAGGGGATATAAAAACATGTTAACATAGTGCGCACCGCGAGACAGGTTAACAATTAATAGCATTTACATTTACAGATCGTGAATACATTTTAAGAAATAAACGTCAATATAATACGCACCGCACAGCGCGAATGGAAAGTATAAAAAAGGTTGTTCAATATAATACGCACCGCGACACTATAGCAAAAAAATTACATGCTACATAGAGATAATCTAAAAATTCATTAGTGTTATAACAGCACATTGGATCGATCTGAAATTTTGACAGGTCATTTTTATCATCGCCACGAGTCTGCCTGCAAAATTTCAGCTCGCCAGTATACGGGGAAGAGGGGTAAAAATCGATCCAAGGTTTTTTCGGCAAGTAAGCAAGTAGACACCACAATTTAATATAAAGGATTTTTTTAAAATTGTTTTTTTTATTTTAAAAAAACGATGTCAGTTTCTTTCAAATAATTTATTAATGGTGAAGTTAACTGACTTAATTTTTTTAATACTGACGTATCTAATAGAAGATGTAGATTATTGAATTATGATGCATTCAATAAACTTTTTCACTATACATGTTTTTATTTTGATTTGTATATAATAACCTACGTCATAAAGAGCCTTTGAACTGAGAAACTTTGCTTGTAACATATTAGGCATTTGAACGAAGATAATTTTTAAATTAAAAAAACCCCGTAAATAACAAGTTTTTGACTATAAATCCTTTATGAACGAGACATAACTAAAAGAATGTTCATTATAATATGCAGCGCAAGACCATCCAAAAATACAAAATTGTAGTTATGTGTCGTAAAACATGTTTAATATAATGCGCACCAATCAGGAATATATCTTATAAAAAGTGTTGTCAATAAAATACGCACCTTATTGCGCGACAGGAAAGGTTGTTCAATATAATACGCACCACGACACTAGCAAAAAAAGTTAACATGTTAAATAGAGATAAATAAAGATAATCTAAAAATTCATTAATTTAATTACGGTACATTCGATTTATCTGAAATTTCGATAAATCATTTTTATTATTGGAACGATTCTGCCTGCAAAATTTCAGCTCGCTAGCTTACGAGGAAGTGGGTTAAAAATTGATCCAAAAGTTTTTTCGGCACCGCCCGCTTCGAGCAAGCAAGCAGACACCACGAGTTAATATAAAGGATTTAAAAATGAATTTCCTAGACATTCTTTTAACTATTCATTATAATGTTTTTTTTTAATTCTTAACAAAGAAAAGTTTTAATTAAAACAAATAATATCCAAATTTCAATTTGAAAATATTTTTGATTTTTCACACCAGGGGTTCCTAACCTTTTTGTACTCTAGAGCACATTCTAAAATATCGGTAGGCTGGCGGGCACCACCTATTTTTAATCGACAAACTCCTTCCAAAACTTCTCATTTTCCCATAATTTATTTTTCTTATATTCATAATTTATTAATAAATAAAAAACAAAAATGTTTCAAAATAATAAAATAATTATTTAAATTGCATACACACAGAGAAAAGTATTTACAAAACGTAAACAAAGTACATGTAAACAAAAAAAAACGCAATTACAAAGAAAACATTTTATAAAAATATATATCAATACTACGTTATGCTGTGGCGCCGTGGCACCTGCGGCGCCCACTTTTATTTAGGGTGTCGTTTAGGGCGCCAACGGCGCCCACGTTTTTCAAAAGCCCAACTAACTTGTCCTTTTATGATAGATACGTAATATTAAACTTCCTTAATTGTACACAAAGTATTTTATTATAGGGGTTGTAGGGCGCCTACGGCGCCCACTTTTTTTTTGGGGGGGGGGCAAAAACCCAAGTAACTTTTCCTTGTATGAGAAATACGAAATATTCCTGAAATGTACACAAAGTATTTATATAATACTTTTTTACAGTGCTAATCACCACACGATTTTTAAAACTAATTTTGGAAAGCAGCGCACCAAAATACTGCACCAAAAAATAACTCTTTGAGTCAGTCAGCAATGTTTACAACACAAATTCTGACGTCAAAGGTTCGTGTGTTGTTTGGTTAATGTTAATCTGAAAACCAAAATGACTATGATCTTAAGTCTATATTTTCAATTTTTAAAAAAAAGCAGAGTGATGTCCCTTATGGTTAGGCGTGAGGCAGTCAGCGATAATTGAGCGTAAATATATATATGATGATGTCAATGTGATCTTTGGCATTGCATATCATTGGCCAGTGCCTCATAATTAGGAGAGTATGGCGATAATCCTGTTAGCAAACAATCATAAAGATGCACATCAGTGAGTCGAGATATATATCTTGATTTTTTTAAAGTTCATGTTTGAAAACAATGATTCGCATAAATATCTCGAACCGAAAAATGATTCAATTTTATATGCCGCTTTTTTTTCCAAAATGGGAACTTTTATCTCTCCACTGTATTCCAAAAGTCCTCTGATATTAAGTATTTTAGCAAAATATCATTCTTAAGGTCCAAATTTCTAACTCTAGTTCTTCTGTGTCACCTTGAACAAAATATGCAATGCATGCGGCCATTTCCATTACATTTATTTGGCAAGTAAAAGGATTGACACAGAAGGAAACAATTGGCTCGATATGTGTAAACTGCAAAAATCTCTCTTCAAACTGTTTTTTTAACACTTGAAGATGCTTAATAAATAATGACCAGTTTATTTATTTTTACCTAGCATTTTCTTCATAGGTGGGAAATGCACGAGAGAATGTTTATGAACAAATTCTGTGTCCGTCAAATAGTGGCGGGCACATACGAATCGTTCTGCGGGCGCCATGGCGCCCGCGGGCACGGGGTTGGGAACTCCTGTGTCACACGAACACATGACTTAAATTTTAATGTTTTACAAGAACAGTTAGAAACCATGAGATTTACATTATTTGGTTAACTGATATTGACATGTGATATTGACATGTGATAGTAACATGTGATATTGACATGTGATATTGACATGTGATATTGACATGTGATATTGACATGTGATAGTAACATGTGATATTGACATGTGATATTGACATGTGATAGTGACATGTGATATTGACATGTGATATTGACATGTGATATTGACATGTGATATTGACATGTGCTATTGACATGTGATATTGACATGTGATAGTAACATGTGATATTGACATGTGATATTGACATGTGATATTGACATGTGATATTGACATGTGATAGTAACATGTGATATTGACATGTGATATTGACATGTGATATTGACATGTGATATTGACATGTGATATTGACATGTGATATTGAC